>CM053787.1:190113000-190463000 GCA_028749045.1 Cupressus sempervirens | reverse complement strand
AAATCTGGCAAGTCGTACCAAATTTTTGGGCAAATTTTGGCCCTTACAAATCTGGTCGAGAGGCAATCCTCACATCCGCAGCCTTTGTTTAGTTGATGATAGTGCGAGGTGTTTTTAAAAAGTCTTGGATGTTTTAAAACCCATGAATGTGGGATAAAACTTTTACAACTCGATGCCAATTCTAATTTCTCCAAGCACTGCTTAGCAATTAGCGACGAGAAGTATAACACCCCACCAAGGGATCCAAAAGAATTAACCTAAAGTTTTACTAAGTTTGCCAAACCATTTTTTTTAAAATGAGAAAGATAAATCATTCACATCAATCACATAGTAGTGGAAGCAATACATACAATCAACTGTAAACATACATAATAGGTTACATTCCTTAAGGATGTCGAGACGTTGAGTCACATTTAAATTTAATTAATTCTAAGTCTAATAACTACAATATCCATATGAAAGAATAATGAAAAGTCCAATGTCCATTTGATATACATTTGTTCCGAATGCCTCTTGGCAAATTAATTTAAAATGCTCATTCATCCAGTGTACATGTCACATGGTATGAAAGGCTTAAAAGAATATACATATGTAAAAATAGAAATACATAATCCTCTTCGGATCCATGATACGTATAGTAAAATAAATAAAATCATCCACTATACATGATACATCCATACATCAAAAAGATATAACATCCATCATAAAATATAACCATCCATCATAATGATCCATGAATAGAATGAAGGTAAATGCCAACAAATAATGCTCCAGCCATGGTGACTACGGATGGATCTCAATGGTAAGAGTGAAAAAGTGCTACCACCTGACTATGTGGAACCTAAATGGCCCACTCCCATCACGTTGAGGAGATAGTCTCAAGTCCCAAATAGGATAACAAATCACATAACACAAATACTCTCTAACTCTAGGATTCTTAAAAGTATACTAACTCAAGGGTTCCAACATAGATCAACATCTAGACCTAGAGGCACAGAAGACACGTAGGAAACCTACTATGTAAGTGGGAAAGTTTCATCACACGAATCACATTGGAAGTTACCTAAGCAATCCCTTAGGAATCCTAGGTCCCTAGTGATCCTTGTGGCTACTAGTATCCTCTTATACTGATGAGGCATGCTATGGAATGCAAGGTCATAACCAAGCATTCTCTCAACTCCCATCCTAGTCTATACTAGCACTTGAGGCATGGGTGAGAACATAAAATTAATCTTATTAGGTTAATTTAAGTTAGTATTTAGTGTAATGTTATCACTTATTAAAAATAACTTACAATGAGTTATCCCCAGAAGAGGGCCCCCATCCCCCATGGCAAGCCACTTCCTGACACTACACATAGATAACCTACCCTAGGCTCATGAAATCACAAATCACAAAATCACCTTAGCCCTATACAAGCGATTGGAAAGCATCAAAAGATAATCCAATATATTCACATCAATTCTCCACGAGCAATTGAAAAGCATCAAATGATAAATCACAATATCCATCGATTCCCAATGAGCAACCGTAAAGCATCCCAAAATAATACTGATCGAAGAATCCAAAATGGTCAAGTCAAACATGTCACAACATGACATCATCAAGAATAAACCATCCAAAACATCTCAGTCCTCTCAAAGCGACTAGAAAAAAATTCAAATATAACTAATCGATGACTCAAAAATGGTTAAGACAGGTACCTCATAAACATACACCTCAACTTCATAGAAGGAAACTGAAAAGCAATAACAACTAGTAAATACATCCATCATAGAGCATATCAACACATCCCCATGGCTGGGTTTAGAAAGATCGAGAACAAATCATCATATCATCACAATCGCATAACCCCTGAGCCTCTAGTAACAACCTAGGATTGGTCAACGCTAAATCAACCCAAAACCCCAAACACAAACAGCATATAGGACAAGATACAAGTACATGTTTTGGTTTGTTCTAAATCACATGGTTGGGTTAAAGATAAAGTTTTCAATTCTTGATTCAGTATATGTTTTTGGTATATAAGAATTCTTAGTTTATCTTACATAATAACCCATTCATGTATTCGAATATGAACGTCTTATTACCCTAAGCTCTTAAAGCAAACATAATCTCTAAAAAGATTTCTGTTAACAATTCTATATAATAACTATTAAATAATTCATTGATAATTATTTAATATGATTAAATTTTAAATAGAAAATTCCCTCATACTAATTTATGACGTTCTAACAGAAAATAATCAATTATTAACTAAAATGATTAAATTAACTGTTTAATAACTTGTTTCAATAATAACCCTTTTAAAATTCTTAATGATAAATAAAATTCATTAATAATTATATTAATAATTTTTTTATTAAATCTAACTTTTAATTAAATCATATTTAAATTAAATTAAATTAAACTAATAATCATTTAATAACATTTAATTAATTATTATAATTTAATACTATTAATAATGTATATATTTATAGAAACAAATATATAATATATTATATTTAAATCTTTAAATAAAATTAATTTAATAAAATTAAAATTTATAAAAAAAATGCATATTAAAAAAAATGTTTAAAGCCCACCGGCTTTCAAAGTTGGTTGCGACCATTGCAGCTTGTGACAACTCTACCATGGTAGACTACTAGCATAGCAGTAGTTCTTGCCGCGACAGCGGTTAAGCCACCATTAAAAAGGTAAGGGGACGGGGTGGGGTAAAACCCCCCCTCCCAATTATATATATATTTTAATTTTATTTATATATATTTTAATTATATATATATCACATTGAGGGGAAATTAAAACCTTTAAAATCGATTCCCCCTTAATGTGATATATATATATATATATATATATATATATATATATATATATATATATATATATATATATATATATATATATATATATATATATATATATATATATATATATATATATATATATATATATAAAGTTTTTGTTTAATAATTAAACTATCCAAGCCCCCCCATAAAAATTGTTTTAAAAATATATTTATATTTATATTTTTTAATAACATTCACAATATTAGTCTGATAGGAAAAATAAGTTGAACCCTTCAAATTTCTAATTAAATTTTTTTTCTTTAATTTCAAAACCCTTACCTAGATTAATTTTGATTCTCCAAAATCTACACAATGAGGTTTCCTTAACTATATTTTAATTCAAACCCAAATCCTGATTTAAATTCTAATTTCTTTCAATTGTTGAACAAGGTTTTCTAAATAATTTTTCAATTTGGATTTATAGATGAAATCGAATAGCAAAAGATTTAGAATGAAGGGTGGCAAAAATTCATGCAACAAAATTTGAGAACACAATTTTCTATAAGCACAAAGTAGACAGAAAATATTGAATTACATAATTCATTTAGTGATCAACACACAAGACCCTACTTGAACTTGATGCTAATACGCAACCACCCGAAGATTGTGAGAGAATTCACTTCTATCCAGAAATCTCTCTATGAAACTTTCCTCGAAATTCCCTTCCAAAATTCGCTTCCAATTTTGCTTCCCAAAATTTGTGTCCAAAAGTTTCTCCCTAAAAAATGAACCCTCTAATTGTGATAAAGAGCTGTCTCCTTAAATCGGGGCACTAATTGTGTGTTCACCCAAGAGAACTACTTGCTCACAACCCTTAACTCAATATTAACTTTATTAATGTTCCCATATCTCTACTCATGCACGTTAAAATGAATTATTAAATAACTTTATTTAATTTATTAATTTTAATCCCATGCACACTTTATGCAAATTAAAATATTTTTATTAAGTTCATTGGTTTTATCTTTTTAATTAATTTCTCATATTTTAAACTCATGCATAAATCATGTGATCTTAAAATTTTTATTAAATAATTATATTTTCACTTTTTAAATTATTCTAGAAACTTAATTGATAAAATATTTATTAACTCAAATAAGAATAATATTTAGCATTTATTTAAAAATGAACTATAAATATATTATTAAATTAACTAAATATTATCACATTCTAAATTTATACTTAAAACTTTTATCTTCAAATTTAGTTCTTTTTATTTAATTAATTTCTCAATTAATTAAATATAATTAAATATTAAACTGTCATAATAAATTTTCATTAAATTAAATCATTAATGTAATCTTTTAATTTGACTAAATTAATAGAAAATACACCAAAGACTCATAAAAAAACATAAAAAAACCCATCATAGGAAAACACATACTCAATCAAACAAAAGGGTTATAATCACAAATTAACATCATTCAATGCGTTCGGAGGGTACTTGACTTAGGTACTTGTCCTAATTTTCAATTAGGACAAATGGCTTAAAGGTTTAGGATTTGGACTTGAGAATTTATCTCCCCTCTCTTATCATTGAGATAATGCAATAGGGTACGCTCATCTTGACAATTCAAGGAAGTTGATACTTGGTACCTACAACTTGCATAAAATCCATGCATATATAGATACAATATTCTAAGCTAAACAAGCAATGGTAGAAGTGGTGCATCCTGTAGATTCTGACTAGTAGGTGACTACGACTCCCTTCCTTAACCACATTAGAAACACCATACATAAAGAAAACAAACATGCACACCATAGACATGTAGTATGGGGTAAGTATCCATAAGAAGACACATAATAATCCATCTAACTGATCATCATCCGTAACTAAAAATATTGAATAATCATCATACATAGATGAAATATAGAGTACCAAGTAATCTCATCATATAATAAACTAAATGTAAAACAATATCTGATAATCTCCAAAATAATAGTACTAATCATCAAACATAAAACTAGCCTAAAAGAGTTTGGCAGACACTACAAGAAGACCTCCCACCGGCATGCCATAAGATTCTGGCAACATGAAAAGGATAACTTGGCACTACCAACATTTAAATTGAGCTCTGGCATGTTTTTTTCTTTTTGATGATTTCTATATCAAGTCTGACTCTTGCATTTCAAGTTCTAATGAGATTTTAAATATTTGCCAACATCCTAAAAAATTGGCAACTTCACATAGTCTAGCCGCATGTCCTCGACATGTGGCAGATTTTAATCTGACTAGCTGTCATTGAAGTCTGTGCTGAATCATCTAGCAATGAGCGATACATAGACATCCATGAAATGACATGTCAGAACTGTACCTAGCACAGTCATCTACTATCAAAGGACACATAGGCAGATAGGTCAATGTTTTTTGTACCATTTGTACAGTTTTGTATTGCCACATAAGCTATGACATCATCATCCATACATGCTAACATCATCTAAGGGCCTGCACATTGCTAACATCATCATTTTTTGTAGCCTAAATTTGACGGCCATCTAGATGTCATTTTAGGGCTAATTTAAACTATTGCGATAGTCATATGACTATCAAATTCAACCCTGTCATTCATTGATGCAACCCCTCTCTAGATTGATTTTGGTTTTTGCAATTCGACTTTGGGAGGCCATAACTCAGACATCCAGACTCCAAATCAGGTGCAATTTTTTTTGAAATTGGGTAGAGTTTTCTAAAAATTTTAGTGATTACTTTTTTCTAGTTTTGGTGCATGGATTATTCAAAAATTGTATTATTTGGTGACTGTACCTACATAATCCTACATTTTGCAACTTCAAATGCTCTGTACGGGCACATTTGTAGTCGAAAATAGGTTCCATTTTTTTTGAAAGTGCATTATTTTTTGTCTACTTTCCAGATCTAATATCAAATTGTATGGTTGTGTGGACAAAAGTGTCACTTTAAAAAATAGGGACTTTCTTTGCTTTGTAATGCTTCAAAATTGTAGCACATTATAAAGTTCCATATTTGTAATCTTTTTAGAGGTTGTAATAAGAAAAATCAAAAGTCCAGGAAGGCCAAAATTGGCAAGTGGCCCATTGTAATCACATTGCTAATAAAGCACCCAAAGCATCTATTTTGGGGGGGTTTCTTGATTTAGTGAAAATGGGGGGTGTTCTTGGTGTTGTGTTCTCTCTTTTCTGCACTTTTTTTTCATTTTTTGCATTATGGGCAACTTTAAGTTTCTGAAATTAACTCCTCATAACTATGCTACATGGTCCATCAAAATATGGTATCACATAATGCATAATAGAGTTTCACAATATGTAGATGGTACTCTTCCTAAACCAATAGGTGATAAAGTTTCAGATAGTGATATTTTAGCTTGGGTAGCAATGGATAGAAAAGCCCTAGGTGATATATGTTTGGGGGTAGAAGATAAGATCATGTATCAAATCAAGAAGTGTTTTGCATCCAAGGAAGCTTGGGATACCCTCAAAAACCTAGTGTTTGAAGAGGATGTTTTCAAAATTGAAGATGAGCTTGTCTCCTTAGATCCTAAGTCATATTACTCAATACAGGATTTCATCATCATGGTGAATGAACTAAGGACAAAGCTTATTGATTGTGGATGTTCTATCAAAGATGACAGACTGATCTATCTCATTCATAACAAGCTGCCATCAGAGTATTCCACATTTTTATCTTCTTTTAAACTTCAAAGACTACCTTAGGGTCTGCCTACAAGAAAATCACTTTTGATGAATATGCTAAACTATAGGATGACGAAGAAAAGAAGTTGAAATCAATAGGGATTCTCAAATCACCTCAGTCTAAAGCATTGGTGGCCAACAATGAGGGTTCTCAAAATTTAGCTAGATAGTATTCAAATAAAGGAAAGGGTAAGAAGAAGTGGAAGAAAAAATTAGAGGATGCAAAAAAGACAACACCACAATCTAATCAACAAGATAAGTCCTCCAATTCCAACAAGAAAGGGGACAACAATAAGGAGAAGAAGAAGTGTGCTTATTGTAAGAAATGGGGTCATGAAGAGCATGAGTGTTATCTTAAAAAGATTAATGAGTTGACCAACATCATGAGAGAACATAATGTTCCATTTCCTAATGCTTATAAGGATAAAGGGTCTTCATCAGATTCCAAGGGCAAAGGGCAAGCACTCATGGAAAATTCAAATTATTCAAAGGAATGGATATTTGACTCAGGTGCCTCTTATCACATGGGTTCTTCAAAAGAGGATTTTTCTTCATGGAATCAATCAAAGGTACCACACGTCTTCATGGGAGATGATAGAAAAATAGAAGTTGAAGGGAAAGGAAACGTGGAGATGGAAAATGGAGAGTTTCAAAATATTCTCTATTTTCCAAACCTAAGTTCAAATCTCCTAGAAATCTACCAGATCACTCACCTCGAAGATGGACATAGAGTTGAGTTCCTTCCAAGCTTAGTAAAAGTGCATAGTTTTAAAGATGATTCCTTAGTTGCAGTGGGAAAAGTGAATCATGACAAATGGCTATACTCTTTCTCTCATTTTGTGCCCAAGTCTTCTTCAAAGGCCTTGTTATCACAATCAAATTCAAACATGCAATTATGGCATGATTGGTATGGTCATCTTGACTTTTGTTATCTTTAGCAACTTTGCACATACCAAATGGTCAAAGGTCTACATCAAGTCAACTTTTCTAGGGGTGAATGTTCAATAGATTCAATGAATATGCATCAAGAGGGGAAGTTTCAGGGAGGAAAGTCTTCAAGAGCACCAGCTATTCTACAGATGGTTCACATGGTATTAGCAGGTCCTTTTGCATCCAGCTAGGGTCACTACATAATGAATTTTGTTGATGACTTTTCAAGATACACTTGGGTCTATTTTCTTCATAATAAGAATGAAGTGTTGGACACATTTCTAGCCTTCAAGAATCATGTAGAATGGAAGTCAAGGAAAGCCATTAAAGTACTTTGAATGGACAATGGAAGCATGTATGTGAACAAAATACTAAAAGACTTTTGTAGACTCAAGGGCATAGATCTTTAGACCCCGCCAACATGTAGTTTGCATAAGACAGATGTTGCAACTTTTAGGATCCAAACTCTTAAGTCTATGGCAAGTTGCATCATACATACCAAATCTCTAGATCTATCATTAGAAGTCAATGCAATCTCTAGTGCCACTCACATTCTTAATTGTTCTCCTTATCCATCCTTAGATGGCAAAACTCCCTTTGAAGCATGGTACGGTAGAAAACCTATTGTGACACACTTTAGAGTCTTCGATTGTCTTGCATGGGCAAACACATCTTCTAAAGGAATCAAGGAACAATCACCTCAACCTTGTACTTTCATTGGTTATAAAGACAATGTGAAGGCATACAGACTTCTAGATTCAGAGACACATTAGCTTTTTGTGGAGAAGGAAGAATACTTTGAGGAAAGTTCACCAAGCTTATCCTTTCATCCTCTTCACACATCATACAGTGTGGAAACTGATAGTGACACTAGCGATAGTGCTTCAAAAGATTCAAACATGTGAAGTTCTATCGATAGTTGTAGTGAGAGGTCACTACATCAGTTCACTCCACATGCTTATATTGCCACAGTGATAGGTTTAGCATAGTAGGGTACATCCAATCTTCTAGGTATAGGTTCAGTGATAGATTTGGAGGACAGTAATGATGATCTGTCTCTTCTTCTTGATGTAGCAACTCCTTCTTCAATTATCACAAGGGCTCCATCCAACTCTCTTATTAATTCTCTACATGATCAATCATCACAAGTTGAAGTGATTGTGGATACTTATGATCAATAGTTACAGTAGTGTTCTTCATCAGTTGAGTAGACAAACAGTTCTTTGAGATAGGTTCTTTAGCTAGTTGAGTAGGTTTCAGAGACATCACTTATCCATGGGATTCTTTCCACACACAGTGGAAGTCTCTCATCTATACCTTTAGCATTATTTTTTCCTAAGGGGAGCAACACCATTCTATTGTCTTGGATCAGCTTCTTCATCAGAGCAGTCATTGGCAGGCATTCTTCTTTGGGGGGGGGGGAGCCTATCCTATCTCTCTTCCTCTTTTTATCATTCTCTTATGTATATACTAGATGTATGTCATAATGGGGGGGGGGTCTTGATTACTCCATCCATCCATGCATCCCTACTTATCTCTCTTTTTGGGGGAAGGTTTTTCCCATGAGGTTTTCCCTATTTCCTTGCTTTATGAGAGATTTGCATATCATTATGTACATGGATACCTTACATGGCCTAGTAGCCGAGACCCATTCTACATATCATCCTAGATTTTGTAAGCTTAAGGGCATTCCCCTAAGTTGCACTTAAGGGAGGGTGTTGGTGTAAATAAGTGTTTACTTATTACACTTACTTAAGTTTACTTAGGTTAATGCATTATTTTTTTATTTATTTAGGTGAGACACTTAGGAGTTTGTGTACTATCATAGAAGTGCACAACTCTAATTATGCACATGGTGTCTACAACTTAGGAGTTTGCATCATTCACGGAGTTGTCATGTTGACAACATAGTTATTTATGCTCCTAATTTAGCACATGTTGTCTACACCATTGATTTACATGCTACACCATTTTAGGCTTATCCTCACATCATCACACTTAATCCCATGCTTAATGGAGGATAACCCATATCTGGTGGACATGTGCCTAGTTGTATGACTTATCATGATGTTGACTTCTATGAATTCTAGAAGCTCTCTTGAGGCCTTTATATACAAGCACTCCTAGTGTACTCTCAAGCTGGCATATTCCATGAATATATCATCATTTTGATCATACTTTCTATTCCTAGTCTACTATTTTCTTGTGTCTGAGTTCCTTGGACTTGGATGAATTTTGGCCTAAGCCAAATTATTACAAAGATTCTAAACTCAATGCTACCTCAAACACATCCTCAAGACTTTCATGTTTTAGAGCACTGACCAACCCTTTAAGGGGTTCCCTTAATCCATCCACAAATAGATAAGCAAGTCTATCCTTATCCATTTTTGTCACTCATACTGATATTCTATCAAACTCATTAATGTAAGTTTTAATTGTCCCATATTACTTAATATGCTTTAGTCTTTTGAAATCTTCTTGGGGATGTTTTCAATTGAATCTTTTCATAAATTTTTGTGTGAATTCCTTATATGAAGTAATATTATCATGACCTTGGGTATTTTTTCCATAGTACCATCATTCTTGTGCTATGCCTGCTAGATGGAGAATGGTAAATTGAACTGCATCTTCTTTAGTCATGGGGTTGAATGCTAGGTAAGTGTTTAATGTTTGTAGCCAATCATATACCATACTATTTTCTAATCCCTCAAAGTTTGGAACATCCACCTTGTTGGCTTTATCCTTAAGATCCTTATTAATATGTGTCCTACCTATTTCTTTTCTCTTATCTTCAAAAAATTCTCTAAAGGATATCACTTCCCTAATTTTAGGTTCTAATTTGACATATGCTCTTGCTATGTCTTCAATTCGATTCAGGGGTTGTTCTATCTCTTCTTCTTCTCTTAATAACTCTCCCCAAAGTAAGAATATGGGTTGTGGTACCTCAGCTCTGGATGGCATATTTTTATTTTTTGAGTGATTCGAGCTAGTATCTCTTATATGACTACGTTATCCTTTTAGATTATTACTAATCATATTTCCCATACTTTGCAATGCTTGGAGAAGTGCTTGGTTAGATCTTTCCATTTGATTAATCAATGTTTTGATGCAGGAGCATCTAGTGGTGTAAGGGCAATCCTATATCACCCAAAAATATGCTTAGTTTTAGTTTTAGTTTGAAATGTTTTCATTTCTAGATACCCATTTAGGTCAAATAAAGATTTCGACTCTTATAGTTCCACTATTGGTTTTCTGGGTTAGAGTTTTTGAGTACCTTGGGATACACATCAATGTAGAAAATGGGTTATTTTGTAATTGAGCCATAATTATGATGAGTTAGAAGGTTTAAGTTGGAAAGATGATTATATTTTTAATTTAAAACACTCCAAAAAAAGAATCAGGTCAAAAGGCTTTACATTTTGAAAGTTATTGCAATTTTAAGTTGCTTGGAGACCCTCTAAGAGTGCTTTCAAGTCAGATTTGAGCCATTAAATGACCTTGTATGGGCCCAAAAAATGGGGATGAGTCAAGCTCCTCCATAGGGCTATAGAGAACTTTGAGATCTTTCCAAAAATGTAAACGATTCGTCAATTGGAGTCCCAGATCAAAAGTTATGCCTCCCAAAAGTTGGACTACCATTTTTGGATTCTTCTAATTTTACACAGGCTTCTAACATGATTTTTGGAACCTTTTGTTTTGGCAGTGGATTCCAAATGGAATATTCTAGAATTTATTCCAAACCCTAGACCTAATTGGGGTTTATTTAAGAACATTTTTTGCATTTTAAAGGTAGTTCTTGGTGGAGTTTGAGAGAAGGTACTATGAGGAGAATTTTTCTCCAAGATCTGACCATTGTAAGCCAATAGAGCATGTATTTGGGTCTATTTACATGTACTAAATGTAGTGGCATATTTTACTAATAATAATATTTGCATTTTCCCCTATTGTATTCATTCAGGCAGTGGTTTGTGTCTTCATCAAGTGGTATTAGAGTAGGTTTTCTTGAGTGTGTAGATAGAGCACCGACTGTGAGGTAGTTTGAATCAGGACTGTGCGGTTGTGGGTTTGAGACAAGAAGATGCCTCCATGAAAGGAGTGTGGTGGAAGGGCTAGAGTTATTAATCCTAAGGTTAGAGTCCTCTGGAGACAAGTCCAAGCATTGTAGGAGGAGATCCATAGAGGGACGAATGTTGCCATAGGCAATGAAACTGAGGAAGAAAATGAAGAAAAAGGAAATATTGGGATAGAAGGGGAAGAAGATGGAGAAGTCCTAAACTAGGTAGAGGAGAGGCTTTTTAGGGCCATTACTAAAAAACCTAAAATTGACGTGGGTATGTTTTTGAGAAGTCTAAACCTAGATGAGTTGATCGATTGGATCAATGAACTAGAGGAATATTTTTATTATGAGGATATCAGGGACCCAGATAGGGTTAATTTTTCAAAGGCCAAAATGAAAGGCCATACCAAAATTTGGTGGCAAGAGGTTTATCTAGAAAGAAATAGAAGAGGAAGGGATAAAATCACAAGATGGAATCAAATGGTGGACAAACTAAAGAAGCAGTTCATTCTTGTTAATTACAAGTTTGATTTGTTCAAGAAAATGCAAGGATTAAAGCAAGTAGGAAAATTTGTCCAGGAATATATAGAGGAATTTTACCAAGTTCTTAGTGGGTTAAGACCTAACATTCAGGAGGAGTTAAGTCTGGTTAGAATGACTAGCATTGAAGAGGCATACTAGTTTACCCTATGAGTTAAGGAGAAGCTAAACAAAAGGTTTGATGGAAGGAAAATAGGGTGTAGTCAAGGAGGAAGGGGTGGTGGCAGGTCATTTGGAGGCCAAAATGAGAAACAAAGGAAAAATAAAGATGTGGGTACTAGCCGAAACTTGAGGAATGAGGGTTTCAACTACTCCCATGATCAAAACTTTGGATATTAGAGAGAAAGAGGTAGAGGATTTGGATAAGGTTCTAGAACAGAAGGTTTTCATGGTACCTATTTTCATTGCAATGAAGAAGGTCATCATGCCTTTGAATGCCCTCAACACAAGGGAAGGATAGATAGGAGAGCTGATGGAAAATAAATGGTTGCTCATGTGGATGGGGATGCACAGTCATCACATTTAGAGGATGTAGAAAGAGGAGAGGTTCTAGCAAACAAAAGGGTCTTAGTAAGCCATGAGACTGAACTTGGACAAAGGAGGAGTTTGTTTCATACCAGGTGTAAGTGTGAGGGTAAATGTTGTGATGTGATTGTTGATGGTGGAAGCACTAACAACTTGGTGTCAGAAGAGATGGTTTCAAAGCTAAAGCTTAAGAGGGAGAAACACCCCCAACCCTATCAGATTGCATGGGTGAAGGATGATCATAAGGTTCTGGTTAGTGAAAAATGTCTGGTGAAGTTCAAGATTGGGAGTTACCATGATGAGGTTCTCTATGACATCATTCCAATGGATGACTATCATTTATTGTTGTGAAGGTCGTGGCAGTTTGATAGGCATGTTGTACATGATGGTCATGAAAAGACATACTCTCTGGCAAAGGATGGAGTTTACCAAAAATTGAAGCCCTTGATAAAGGAAGGTGAAAAGGTATGTAGTAGTGCTAGGTTATGTCATGTTGATGGAAGAAATTTTTTGGATGGCATGAAACATCAATGTATGTGTTATCCTTTTATTCCTAGAAAAGGTAAGGAAAGAAGTAGTGAAATTCCACTTGAAGTTTTAGGCCTATTGAATGAGTATGGATATGTCATCTTTGATAATGTTCTGGAAGGGTTTCCACTAGTAATGAAAATCAATCATCAAATAGATTTAATCCGTGGAGCTAGTTTTCCTAACAATGCTACTCATAGGATGAATCCTACTAAAACTAAGGAGCTAAACAGACACTCAAAAATTGTTGAGGAAAGGTTTGATTCAGGAGAGCCTGAGTCCATTTTTCGTACTTGCAGTACTGGAACCAAAGAAGGATGGAGAATGGAGAATGTGTATAGACTCTTGAGCTATAAATAGAATCACCATTAAGTATCAGTTCCCTTTGCCAAGAATGGATGATCTTATGGACTATTTGATTGGAGCTTAGTAATTCACAAAGATAGATCTCAAGAGTGGCTATCACTAGTTATGGATATGAGAGGGAGATGAGTGGAAGACCACATTCAAGACCAATGTAGGTCTATATGAGTGGTTAGTCATGCCCTTTGGATTGACCAACATGCTAAGCACCTTCATGCAGCTTATGAATGAGGTACTAAAGAAATTCTTGGGAGAATTTGTTATTGTCTATCTGGATGATATTTTAATTTTCAGCAAGTCTTTGGATGAACATTTATTGCACATTCATAGTTTCCTTGAAAGGTTGAGGGAAGAAATTGTTGATTAATTTGAAGAAGTGTAGCTTTTTCAAAAAGGAGTTAGTCTATTTGGGGTTTTTTGTATCAGTCGAGGGTCTCAAAATGGATCTAGAGAAGGTAAAGGCCATCCTAGTATGGCCTACCCTAAGGTCTACTACTGAGTTGATGTCATTCCATGGTTTGGTTAATTTTTATAGGAGGTTCATTAGAAATTTTAGTGGCATATGTGCACCCCTGACTGAAACAATGAGGGGGGATAGAAGAGAGTTCAAGTGGACTATAGGAACTACAAGGTGTTTTGAATTGTTGAAGAAGAAGGTGATAGAGAAACCTATGTTGGCACTTCCTAATTTCAATAAATTATTCTAGGTGGTAGTGCTATTGGGGCTGTATTGAGCCAAGAAGTTAAGCCTATTGCCTATTTTAGTGAAAAACTAAATGATGCAAAGAAGAAGTATTCTATTTATGATCATGAGTTCTATGCAATAGTTCAAGCCTTAAATAAATGGAGGCATTATTTATTGCCAAAATAATTTGTCTTGTATACTAATCATCAAGCATTGTAGTAGCTAAATAGCCAAGGTAAATTGAATTAGTGACATTTGAAATGGGTAGAGTTCATGGAGAGCTATACATTTGTGTTGAAACATAGAAGTGGAAGGTCTAGTAGGGTAGTAGATGTGTTAAGTAGGAGACAATTGTTGCTGACAATAATGCAAGTTGAAGTGGTTGGGTTTGATGAACTCAAGAATCTATACCTTGAGGATCTTGATTTTGTTGAAGTATGGATGGCTTGTAAAGAACTTGTTACTCTAGATAGGACCAAGTGGCTAGATTATTTGATTTAGGATGGTATGTTGTTCAAGCATAGTCAATTATGTATTCCAAGGAGTTTTATGAGGGAGAACTTGATGAAGGAGAAACACAGTGGAGGAATGGTAGGACACTTTGGTTAGGATAAGACTATTGCCATTGTTAGAGAACATTATTTTTGGCCTCAAATGACACAGGATGTGAAGAAGTTTGTGTAGAGTTGTCAAGTATGTCAAGCAACCAAAGGATTTAGTCATAATACTAGACTTTATTAGCCATTACCTATTACATCAAAGCCTTGGGAGGACATAAGTATGGATTTTGTTCTTGAATTTTTGAGGACACAAAGGGGTAATGACTCATTATTTTGTGGTTGATAGGTTCTCCAAGATGGTGCAAATCATTTCAGGCGACAAGGCTCATGATGCAGTACATATTGTAGATTTGTTTTTCAAAGAATTGGTGAGACTACATGGTCTCCCAAAGAGTATTGTTTCTGATAGAGATACTAAATTTGTGCGGTATTTCTAGTAGACTTTGTGGAAGAAGTTGATTATGGAATTGAAGTTTAGTTCTACGCATCATCCATAGACTAACGGGAAAACAAAAGTGGTGAATAGAAGTCTAGGTAATTTGAAGAGGTGTTTAGTGGGAGATAAGCCCAAGGGATGGGATTTAATTCTACCACAAGTAGAATTTTCTTACAATAATTTTGCAAATAGGAAAACTGGTAGATCGCCATTCCAAATTGTGTATGGGAATAGTCTAAGGACTGTACCAGAGTTGAGAAAGATGGAGCAATGGGAGAGGACAAGTGTTGGGCAAAAGAATTTGCTAAACATGTCAAAAATCTACATGAGGAGGTACATGCACATATTACCAAGATGAACCAACAGTATAAGGCTCAAGTAGATCAAAAGAGGAGCCATAAAGAGTTCCAAGTAGGGGATCTAGTTATGGTATACTTGATGAAGGAACACTTTCCAGTGGGTACCTACAACAAGTTGAAGATGAAGAAATTTGATCCCTACAAAATTTTGAAGAAACATGACTCAGGAAATGCATATGAGGCAGAGTTTCCAGATGAGATTCACATTTCTCCTATCTTGAATGTTGCAAACTTAACAAAATATCATGATGATAGTGCAGATGAGGGGTTGATGCTGGAGCCATGTCCAATTCCTACTTCAGTGAAGGAAGAGATTGAAGACATTTTGGATAGTCATGTGGGCTAGAGGACTAGAAACAAGTAGTATGAGGAATACTTGGTGAAGTGGAAAGGATGACCAATAGAAGAATCAATTTGGATATCCACAATGAAGGTTTCTCATTTGGGTTTTCCTCTACCAGCTATAAAGTGATAGGGCCACTTTTCAATCTACCTTGGGTGTCTGACGCAAGAGCATCCAATGGTGTATGGGATATCCTATATCACCCAAAAATATGCTTAGTGTTAGTTTTTGTTTAAAGTGTTTTTATTTTTGGATACCCATTTGGGTCAAATAAAGATTCCAACTCTCATAGTTCCACTATTGGTTTCTGGGTTAGAGTTTTTGAGCACCTTGGGATACATGCCAATGTAGAAAATGGGTTATCTTGTAATTGAGCCATAATTATGATGAGTTAGAGGGTGTAAGTTGGAGGGATGATTATATTTTTAATTTTAAACACTCTAGAAAAAGAATTAGGTCAAAAGGCTTTATAGTTTGAAAGTTATTGCAGTTTTAAGTTGCCTAGAGACCCCCTAAGAGTACTTCCAAGTGATGACCCTTTCTCAAAGGCTATCAACAATAAAACATTAATATGTAATTATACATAGTGAAAATTAATTAGGTTATGTCAATAATATTAACATTATAATATATCTAATAATTAATATGGTTAAGCCATTGATTTCATATTTCTCCTACTATACCTATCCTAAGGAGAGCATGGATTTACTTGTCATAGGGCACTTGACACCAATATACTCTCTAGTTTTAGTTTGTATCTCCCTACACAACACCAATTATTACCTCCTAGGAGTATAGTAAAGAGATAAGAGAATTTACTAAAAAAAACTAATTCCTTTGTATTACAAGACTCGTATAATCCCACTTGATCATTTCCCTTGTTTAATGAATTGTATTATGTTTATTTATTTGTTACCATATCCATCACACAAATACACACATATATAAAATCACCATTAAATGTCATATTTAGTAAACTATATATCCTCCATATAAATATTTTATATATAAATCTTACTCAACTATAATTTTTATGAACAATATTCCCCTTTTTCTTTTATTGGGAATGGTTATGTGCAGTGCTTTCCTTCCAAATTTATTTGAAGTGAAGCACTTACCTTAATTCATCCAACTTGGCACTTTTCCAATTAATACTTCTGCACACCAATGCTTTGATTTCCTATGCTTCATTGTGCTCTCCAATTATTCCTTTGATGCTCATGTTCTTTATTTGGTTAACCTTTACTCTTTCCCCCATGGTGATGGTATTAACTTTAATTAATCTGACACCACTGCCAACTCATATTCAAGTCTCCTAATGGCACAGTTAATGGTAAAAGATTTTGGTTTTTCCTTGTTTGATTTCTTATAACATTTGATAAAATTTGATCCTAATCCCTCCTACCCAATGTGACATTTCACACAATTATAAATATGTTGATGGACCTTACGAAAAGTTGTGTCCCATATGTTGACATGACCTTTCATATGTGACATCTGAGGTGATAAGGATTATTTTATTTGATTGATTATAGGCTATAGTATTTGGCACCATCAGTTATAAAAGAATATTATTTTTTGAATCAATTAATTGATTATAAGTGTTGTTATTTATCAATAGTATATTTTATATAGATCATTGATACATGTTATTTATTACTTTAATCTAATATAACAATGATGAATATATATTTATGCAATAGTAATGGATTAAAAATAAACAAATAATTATGCTTAATTAAAATATAATCATCATTTGGGCTCATGACAGTGTTCTATATGCCCAGTGGTTGTATCAAGCATCGATAGGCCAATATTTTGGTGGAACGACAACCCTAGCTTATAACATATTTAACCTTTGAAAGGAAGTCTACCAAAAATCCTAGCTCCTCAAACAAGATCAAATGCCCTAATATTCAAAACCTTTGAAATTAAAATATTAGCACAAATAAATGACATTCTCGAAGAATATGAAAACATAATACAATAGTATGAAAATGACCCAAATCATAAGGAACTTGATCCCAAGTTGTTGAAATGACATATGATCCAAGAGGAACATTGGCCAAAGATCAAGGAATATCATGACATGAGCCAAAAATCTTCAATGATTGCAAAAATATTCCTTGAGATAAAAAAACCCCAATTGACTATTAGAACATTAAGAACATACAAAATTGAGCAAGAATCCAAAATATCTCCTCTACGAAGTATCAGATTGAGGTGCAAACCTAGATATAGATAAATATAAGTGTTAAGAATAATCCCTGAGATCCACAATTGAAAATGATCCAAATTGAAGGTACACCACTAAAAACACATATTATGGAAAACAAGAACAAAATTCAAAGGAATTTTTTTTTTGATGATGCAAGATTGCAAACAACCCAGGGATGCTCTTACATCAATATTGAATGAAAATTAAAATTGTAGAGTATGCTCATTTCTCTATTTTTTTACATATTTTGTTGATGCAATGAAGATTTTGAAAACTCTTCTATTGGTTTTAATAGTTTTGAAGCTACAACTATCCATGTTAAGTCTCAATATAAATGTGATCTATAAGGAGCATTAAAAGGTGACACTTAATTATATAAGCTTCCAACTTTAAAGTTGCATGTCCATGTGGTTATCATCTACTCTTGATTATTACTAATTTATTTTGTGTAATCATGAGTAATTTTATAATTTATCTATAATTTTAGGATTATAAATATATCAACAATAAATTGAAGAGTTGTAGTTTGATTGGTTGATCACAATTGATGACAATGATTTGTTTGTTGAGTTTATCATTCATCAATATTATATTTGTCAACGATGTAATATAAGAGATGAAACTAAGATTATATTATTGACTTTTTAAAGAAATACATAATTTTTTAATCTTAAGATTATTAAGAAACATCAATTTAGGTTGACACTTCTAATATCAATGAATATAAAAACCAATTGAGATATTGAAATAAAATTTATTATAAGAAAATAACTTTTAAATTTTGTGAAGTCTAAATTTTTATGGCTTAAAAAAAATACTAACCTTTATGTCTTCGAACATCATTTAATTGAGGTAACCTTAAATTGTAAATTCATAATATAAAAGTCAAAGAGAAGTTGACACATGACATGTACATTAGTAATATATACTCTTTATATATAAAGAGATATATGTGTGTTTACTTTTGAATCTGGGTTATAAATATAAAATATATAACTTAAATTTAATATTAGAAATAATATTCATTTAGCATTTTCAAGGATTCATTCAATTATATGCAATGATTAAGTCAAACACTTATATTGGAGAATATAGTCATGAAATTAACAAATCCAAATGAGATGATGTGGAATAAAATACAAGAATATAATATGATGAGGCAATTGAGAACACGACACAATGATAGTTAAATTAAATATATGAGTATAGAATAGTTTTAATGTGACATAAGCTCTAAAAAATATTAGTAATTATGGATTGACATATTTTATTGGTGCATTAATGTGATAATATTACACGATTTATTACTTTTTATATCAAAGAAATACATTTTGTTTATGAGAACTCATAATAAATATTAATAACTTTAAAGGCACAACTATTAGTGATATATTACTAAAATTATTGGACTAATCAACCAATGTTATCACAATAATTGCATCATGCTCAACTATTAGATATTTTTTCCTATTGAAAGAAATGAAAAATGACTCCGTGATAGAGGTTTTCTAAAAGAATATAATGAAATATATGAAAAATATGCTTTCCACATTTATTATTGTTAAGAAATTAGAGAAAAAACAACTGTATTAAAAAGAAAAGAATGAAATTAGAAAAGAACATGTATTATGTGGTTAATCAAAATGGTCTATGTTAATGAGAAAAGTAGATTTTACTCTCCTTGAATGATTGCAACAATTACATCAATGTATTTCAATTTTTTTCTCAACCTTTTAATCAAACTCATCATTGAAACTTAAGTTAAAACATGGAATGTGAAAAGGTAGAGGAATCAAAAGTTTGTGTTGGTTGGACTTCACAATTGAACAAATCTCCTAGTTCAAATTCAACATTTGTCACCACTTTTTAAGTTACAACAAGTAATCTTGGCAACCACTTGTGGGCTGTAAGGCCTCACCTTGATCCATCATAACACATCTGATACATTTTATTTTGACATATTATGACTTGATAGGTTGAGATAAACACTATCTATATTATTAATGTTGTGTCATGCTTTACTTTTAAAATGACTAATCATGTTATTTGATGTTTTATGTGTAGGCATGCATTATGATAGCACATTTTAGTAAATGACTCAGAATTATGAATATGCCAATACTTTAATTATGCAATTAGTGATGATTAAATATGTGTGCAAAAATGAGAAAGGTTATTTAAATGAAAGTTATAATGTTTTGATCAATTTGATTATGTCAATTTGGGCTGTGTGTGTGTGTGTGTGTGTGTGTGTGTGTGTGTGTGTGTGTGTGTGTGTGTGTGTGTGTGTGTGTGATTTTATCAAACTACTAATATTTGCATTAAGTGTGTAGGAAATTTAACCATGTAATTAATCAAGGAAACAATACTTGATCCTATCTACAAATTGTAAGACCAAGGTTGAATCCAATAAAGTGATTTGAACCTCATTGTCAAGTGTTTAATTTGTATCGTAATCTAAATGTATGCATATCAGTATATATTATGTGACATGTCAAATTCTATGTAAAATTAAATCTTATGGTGTCACTTGAAACTTGTTATATGCATATGTGTACTGGCATGTCAATTAGGGTTGTCAATATAACCCGTTAACCTAAGATCAATTTATTTAGTAACCTAAATTAATTTCCCTTGATTATGGTTTAGTGGAAAGGTTACATCCTTATGGTTTTAAAGATCAAATTATTTCAAGCCAATTAAATAGTCCTAAATTGATCCTAGAAGCCAAATTTAATGTAATTCAAGTGCCCAAGTGTTATGTGTATGGGTTGCAAACCTTTTCTACTCTTCTAGAACTTCCTAGCAACATTTATCACCCCTAAAATATCCAAATTTTCCTTTGTTACAAAAATGGATTATCTCCATGAGGTTACCCAAGGTTACACTCTTGCTAAGAGGTTGTCTTAATGGAAGGGGCAAGTGGGAGACCATAGGAGGCTTAAAGTCAACATTGAAGTTATTGCTATTTTGGGTAGATAAGTTTAGAAGCTATTTAGTGGCCATTTTGAAGAGTTGAGGGTTGTTCACCCATTCTCTTCATTTAGAGACGTCAAGTTTGGAATTGCAAGAAGGAGTGGATTTAGCTCATCTCAAAACTCACTCTTTATATAACCTTTGTGAAGGTAGGTTCTCCATCGCCACAATTAGGCTCATTTTTTCATTTCTTGTATGTATAAATTTCTTGCATATTGTAGCATGTTTGTGTTTTGTATCATGTGAGGGATGGGTATTGTGGGTTTTAAATTTCTTCGTTTCATATTTTTTTCTCTTTTTTTTGTTGGGAAAACTATGAAGGGAGTGTTGGAATTACTCACCCTCAAACAAGGTAGAAGTGGCCATGTACAGGGGAAGGTTTTAGTTGGACTCTAGGTCATTGTAAAGTTTGTACTCATGTTGAGAAGATGGAGGAAGCAAGGTTCTATGGGCCCTTGTCAATTCAAAATTGATTTTGTCTTGGGGAAATAAGGAGAGAAAGAATTGTAAGTTTATGTATTTTAGTAGCCCAGGAAGTGGCATATGATTTGTATTCTTCATTGATTCTCCTACCTAGAAAAATCCACCTTCTCTCTAGTCATGGAATCAATATGAAACCTGTTGTGCATACCTTGGATGGGAATTGTATGTTGAGTTATGTCATTGTGTTTCAATTTTGAATTTCACCTAGCCAGTTAATGGTACTCCTAGCTCGGTGGGTAGCCTTTCAGGGCCTAGGATGGGAGGTGAGCTTTCCATGGTTGTTCTTGTATAATTGAATATTACTTGGATAGTTCCTTATGATGTAGCATCCTAGAAATTGGAGCCTTAGTAGTGTTCCTTCAGTCTTGTTGGAGAGTTCTCCTTATGATGATTTTTAGTTTATCTTGTTACCTTTGTATATAAAGAGATTTGTATCTCTATTGAGACCTATTGGATTTCAATATCATGGTGTAGATGTTATTGTAATATGAAGAATTATGATCCTTATGTATAAATTAGATAGTAGAAAAGAGAAAATGACAAATATATTTCATTGTAAAGCTCTTGTAATTGCTTGAGATAGTGTGAATATAGAACTCTAGTTGTTTCACAATTCAACTTTTGGTGACCTTGAATTTCAATTCTGAATGCAAGATGATTGATTTTCTTATGGGTATGTTGATGCATGAAAAAATCCAAATTAGATTATAGATAGATTTCCTTAAGTTATTAAAATCAAATTTGATGTTCAAATGATATGGTTTCTATAGCTACATTTACATTTGTCAAAAAGATATAATGGACTTATCAAAATATAGTTAAATTAAAAAAAAGAACTTAAATTAGCACACCACTAACATACTCTAAACACATTAATAAAGCCTCTAGTATCACCTATCTAAAATGAAAGAATATCCATTAAACCATTGGAATTCCCCCTTAAAGTTTCTAACAAAAAAACTAAGTTTAAGAAATTAAAATTCCCAAATAAGCATCTACAGGCTATAAAATACATGGGAAACATTTAAATTTTAAAAAAGGTAACAAGGAATATTCTTTAGATACCTTCACTATATGCACATTTAACTTTTATCAACAAATTATAATATCTAAAAACTAAATTAACTCTATAAATTGTTATGCCTTTATTTCTCTAAGCTCACCTAATTTACTTTAGCCATAAATATCCCTTACCTTATCACGTCACTATCGCATCTAAATCCTCGATACTTCCTTACTTGCATGTGTTACTATGCATGTAAAAAGGTCTAAAAATATATAAATTGCAACTTAAAACTTATCCTAACTAACCACCCTCCTAAGTCCCCACCTACCCCTTCCACTTGTCTCCTCTTCTTCCTAATGCAATATCCTTCCTTCCATGCATTGGGAATTTTGTAGAATGCTACCAAACATTTATGTCATCATTAAAACATTTGACCAAGGCTTGGGAAAGTTGAGGAGGACTTAAATTTTGAATTGCATTCCCTTATACTCCACCCATTATCTCCACCCTTGTCCTACGTCAAACATACCTACCATGTGTCCATCGAGGAAGGTATACTTCCCTAACATGAGAAGACTTTAGTAGTGCACATAGGTCCTTGGGTAGTGCATAGGACTTGGGTAGTGCACTTTTGCATAGGAAAGGGTGGGAAAGTTGTGATGGGGTTAGGAAAAGTAGGTGTCAAGGGTTAGTTAAGATTAGGTTACTTAGATTAATTTAGTAGTCAGATATTTGTTACAAATTATTTAATATTATTTTAGGTTAGTAGAAGGTATTTAGGTTTATTATCTAATAATCTAGTTCAGTTTGTAATTAGTAGATGTTTGAAAAGTTGCTAAAGGTAAAATTTTAAAGGGTTATTTTTTGTTAGATTTATTTCATATGTTAGAATATTAGGTGAGTTATATTATTAAGAAAATTATATTATGTTATTTAGGTAAATATTTTAAGTATATTATTTTATTTAATGTTTTATAATGTTTTATAATGTTTCAATTAACTCAAATTTGTAAGATTATAGGAATCAAAGGTAAATGAAGAGGTCTTAAGGAGATGACCTGATAGTGAATTATAAGGGTGTTGTAGGGATGAAATTGTTAGAGAAAAAGGTTAATTTAATTTCAGTAATTAAATTACCTTTTCTCTCTTCTTAAGATTTCACTTTATGAAATTTTTGCATTCTCTATTTAATAATTAATAATTAATTATTAAATAGCTTTTACCTTTTAGGTTTCCCTTTGTAACTTTTTAGGTTACCCTTTTGAGTTTCAATCTCCCTATAAGGATAGATTGTTTGTAAGAATTTTATATCTTTTTTTAATCTAAGAATTTAATTTACATGTTTTCAAAGCAAACCTTTACCTCCTCTTGTATTTTTCTTCTTTGTGATAGGTTTTCCACATGTAGGTATTCAAGGGCTTCATGGATTTGATTTGTGTATTTCCTCAAATCCTTCATGGTATCAGAGCTAGATCTAATGTACCTTGTTTGGAATTTGGAGAAAAAAAGGGTTTGACAGATCAGATCTAGATTTTTTAAGGTATTTATTGAGAAAATAGGGGGGTCACTATTTTTCAAAGCATCTTGAGGCCAAAGAGACCTCACAGATGGATTCAAAAGGTGTCAAAACCCCTACTTCCATATAAAGTTTGTCTATTTTGGACAATGTTGATCTTGGAGGAAATTTTTTTTTCTCTAGAAGGCCGTATGATCTCCTACATGCACTATGAGGTAGGTTTTTTGTAAAGAAATTGAAAAACAATTTAAATTTTTAGTCTTTTTGACCCATTGTAGTTTAAAAAATTGCCAATAGTCACTGAGACAGCTAGGGGTTAGCGGTAACTACTAGTGATTCCCACTGACTACAGTGGCTCTTGGCGATTGCCACTAGTTAGTGGGCCACCACCACCAGTGGCAACTCTATCTCACCATTACTATAATGATTCCACCATCCAAAGCACCACCAGGCTGTCGTTCTATTGGTGGTGTGTTTTTTTAGATGTTTTTAAAAATAAATAAATTCTTTTTTGATGCATTTTTAGAAGTCCTGTTGATTTTTTCATGATATCTCAAGCATATATATGTCATTTTTTGATCCAAAAAAGGTACCAAAAATATGGTCTCAAGATGGAGATAATAGTGTGGAAATTTTTGGGTTTTGATGTAGTTTGTTTGCTTGTTTGGGTAGTCAAAGCCATGTGTTCTATTTTTCACTCTGGAGGGCATATCTTGAGCATCCCAACTCCATTTTTTGAAAATTTTATATTTATAGAAATCTTTTTTAGTAATCTTTATAAAATGTAGTTTTTATTCTAGATTATGCTCCAATCTCTTTCTATTATGGTTTTTGCATTATTGTACTATGGTGGATATCTTGGATGTTTCAAGTCTAGGGATCATTTTTGTGGCATGTGATCTTTTCTTTTGGGCTATTCTATCTATTGAAATAGCTCTTTGCCCTTTTTAATCATTATTGATATCATTTGTAAGAATTTTTATGCAAACACACTAAGATAAAGTGCCACTCCTTGCATTTTTTAGGATTTTTTTCTTCATTTTGACTTATTGTACTCACACTACATTATAAAGTGCCATGGAGGGATAGTTGTTTGCCTTTTAGTGCTCTCTTCCTTTGTCAAGTGAGCATCTCTTCCATGAGATTAGCCCCATGATGCGTCGATGACATGTGCCTTTATAGGTGTCTGTACCTCTTCCTCACTCCTGATGTTCTTGGTTCTTTCTATTTTGTAGGAGTTATTGGCCCACTTTCTTAGTTGCCTATCACCTCACCCTTGTCTACATAGTGGGGGCTTCTTCTATTTTTTCTCATGCTTCCTTGGTTAGATTAATCAACTCTTTAGGATTTGGTGTTTCATGCCATTTGTATCTTTGAGTTTAGTTGTTTTCCTTTGTTTTCCTCCTGATTCAATGTAGATTATAGTCACCTCTACCTGGTTAGGTTCTATTTTAGAGGAGGTTCTATATATCAATAGTTTCTTTTTGATAGAGTTTGTGACTTCTTCATGCTTCATTGATGTTTCTTCATGATCGCTCTTTGTTCCTATTTTCTAGAACATTCCTCTAGTTGGAGGCTTTTGCAGCCCTTCACTAGGTTTTCAACTATCTCTTTTTGGAGTAGAGTTTTTCTCACTAGTTTTTCTCTATTTTTCCATTTCATAGAGATTTGGTTATGATTGGGTACATTATTAGACCTTCTTCCTAGAACCCAAGTTTGCTGTCAACATTGCATTGTAGTTTCCTTCCTTTTTCTGCATTATTTGTAACTGCATTGTTGCTCATCTTAAGGGGGGGAATTAGAGAGTAAGGTTAATTTAATTTCATTAATTAAATTGCCTTTTCTCCCTTCTTAAGATTTTTTGTTATGTACTTTTTGCATTCTCTATTTAATAATTAATAATTAATTATTAAATAGCTTTTACCTTTTAGGTTACCCTTTTGGGTTTCAATCTCCCAATAAGGATAGATCATTTGTAAGAATTTTATATTTTTTCTTTATCTAAGAATACTATTTGCATGTTTTTAGAGAAAATATATGCCTCCTCTTGTCTTTTTCTTCTCTATGATAGGTTTTCTACATGTAGGTATTCAAGAGCTTCATGGATTTGATTTGCGTATTTACTCACATCCTTTAGAAATGTATATCATACATAATTGAATGATGAATATTTAAATGTATTAACTAATTTTATCATTAAATTTTTCTTTATTGGGTACCAATATTAAGGTTCTAGATCACTTCTTAAGATATGTAGAATTAGTTCACCTAGGGAATTGTCCAACATATATGTCAAATCTAATGTGCCTTATGTAATTAGTTGAACATATTAATTCAACTCTAACCAAAGAACTATGGAACCCTAATTATTTCTCAAATATGATGTCATACTTTAACTAGAGTTTTATCAAACAAATTATATTAAATCTAAATTAGGTGTTCCTATAGCACTAGGAATTGAGGTTTTGCATTAGTGCAGTAGGTTGAGATGTCGACTCTACATCTATACTAATGCAATTGAAAACTCAACTATGTACCTAGATCTTGTAACCTAAAAACTAATTACACCATGTTATCACCATTTTGCAATGTGCTCAATGATGGATCACATGTTTAAATGTTAACTTAGTTGAATTTACCCTTTTAGAAAATAAATTTGGTGTATTTTCCCCTAACTTTTGGGCATGAAAATTTGGTATTAGAGCCCATTTTCAACTCTAGGAACCTAAAACCATTATGTTTAACTTATTCAAACTTTAAACTTTTGTGTAGGATGCCTCTTGTTATACATAATCTTCAATGTGGTAGAGGTCATAGAGCTACACATGTTGGAGGAGAACATAAAGGTGAACCATCACCTCCACCACCTCCACCACCACCAAAAAACCCTAACTAGTATATTTTGGATGCCCTCTAGAGCTTGATTGAGATAGTCCAGCACAGGTTGCTACCCATGGTATAACTTAGGTAGAATATTCTTGAAGGGGAAGCACATGCACCAAGAGGAGGCATGAAAGATGTCAGAGAGAGGAGTAGGAGTCCCCCACCAAGCCAGGTTGAGGGATAGGGTGATCATGAGGGTGATTCAGTGCATCAGTTAGAGCCACCACCTAATAGACCTCCTAGATATCTAGGAGATGAGATCATGGAGTTTCTACGACTCCAACCATCATCATTTTTGGGTTCCATAGATGGGACAATAGAAGAGGCTTGGTTATAGAGTCTACAATGGTGCTTTGGATTATGACCTCATGGGAGTAATCTAAAGGGATGACTTGCATTCCATCTCCTATGAGAGAATACCACCAATTGATGGAAATAGGAAGAGTTCATAGGAGAAGTGAGGATTGATACCTTCACATGGGAAACATTTTCGGCCAGATTTTGTGAGAGGTATCTTTCTAAGAACTTTAAATAGAGATAGATAGATGAGCTCCATTCTCTACAATAGAGGGGCCTTATAGTAGCCTAGTATGAGAGTCAATTTCTTGAGCTCCTTCCTTATGTTGAATACATGAAGGACAAGAATCTAAAGATCCATTATTTCATTATGGGCCTTGATTTCTCTCTTTAGGGTATAGTCTACTTGACATTCCCTACTACTTTTAGATTAGTAGTTGAGATAACACTAGTTACTGAGTGTACTCATGGTAGATAAGAGCCTTGGAATCCATCTCAAAGTCAAAACCTTACCCAGTAGTTAGGAAAACAAAGAGCCCCTTGGAAAGGGAATTAGAGTCCTTTAAGGGCCAACAACCTGAGCAACAAAAACCATAGTAGGACTCTAGGAAGAAACCATCACAGGGATATCAGGGTTCTAAGCCCAAATAGTGGTAGTCATAGGGTCCTAAACAAGATTAGAGGACACATGCCCCACAACCACACACATTGAGGACACACCAATCCTCTAGGGGCGGTTACAATGGATCTAGTAGGACTGGAGGTCCACAATAGTCCAAATCATAGGATGTACAAGTTTATACCTAGGGACTGTGCCACACTTGTGATACAGGAGCATCTTGGGTGTAAGAGAAATCTTTCATCACCCAAAAATATTTTTATTTTGAGCTTTTTCTATTTTAATATGGACTAGTCTACAGGGAGGTTTATAATGCTCCCCAAGGGAACCCAAAAGAAATTAACCTAAAGTTACAATAAGTTTGCCAAACATTTTTTTAAAGATAATAACCTAACAACATTAGATATAATATAGTCAAAGCAATAACATACACATAAACACATACCATAAAAAATATTAAAATTCTTAAGGGTCCCATGATGTTTAATCACATTTAAGTTTAATTAATACTAAAACCAATATATAACACATCTACATTAAACAATAACTACAAGTACAAATCCATTTAAATAATAGACAGTTATCTCAAATGCCACTTAACAATAATCATAATGCACAATCATCCACTATATAGGTCACAGGCTATGAAAGCCTGAAAGAATATACATCCTAAAATAGATTACATCATCTCTTAAGATCCATCAAACAAAATACAATAGAATAGGTATAACCATCCATCATAATAAACAAGAATAAAATGAAAGGAAATACGGAATAGGGAACTCGAGCCATGACATCAAATTATCAGATCTCAATGGTAAAAGAAAAATACACTACTGCCCAAACTTGTGAAACCTAAATGGTCCATTCTCACTGTGTTGAGGAGATACTCTCAAGTCCCAAATAGAATATCAATCTCAAAATTCAAATCCAACATCCAAGTCAAGGAAAACCTAAAAGAAATCTATCTCAAAGGTACCAAGACACAAATAACATCTAAACCTAGAGGCAACAATGACACGTAGGAAATCTACTATTTAAGTGGAAAAGTGTCATTGAATGAGTCAACTCTAAGGTTACCCTGGCAACCTCGCTGCACTCTAGCTCCCTAGTGACTCTATGTGGCACTAGTATCCTTTCGTATTGACAAGGCATACTAACAAAGAAAGGTCACAACTAATACTTCTCTCTATTTCCATCCTAGCTTGTACTAGCACTTGAGGCATGGGCAAGGAAAAAATAATGACTCTTATTAATTCATTTTACTCTCATTTAATGAAATGTTATTACTTATTAAAATAACCTACAATGGGTTACCTAGGAAGCCTCTTTAGGGCTTCTGATTCCATTGTAAGCCACTTTTCAACATGACATATATATAACCTAGCCTAAGCTTAGTAAAAGCAAAAGGTCTCATATGACCATAAACCACAAATCAATTCTTAAAAAAGCAACTAGAAAGTATTGAAATATCACTAATCAAAGTCATAGATTTCACCAATATAATACATATACAAAACCATGACATGACAAGATATCACCAAAAAATAACTCCTGACCTTTGGTAGACATCCCAAAACTAGTCAACACTCTAAGTCAACCCCAAATCCAACGCACAAGAAAACATATAATTGGGAGTGTAGTTTCATAGTTTTGTTTGGTTTTGAAAATATATAGTTTTGGTTTAATAGTAAGGTTCAAGTTTACATTTCATTGTAAGTTTTCGACTTGATAAAGTTTTACAAATTTCCTGTATATACTGAACCCATTTTCTTTTTTAAATTTGATCACAAAATAACCACTAACTTCTCCAAATAATACTACCTTTATTAAACATTATAAAATAATTTAAATAATAATTATTAAATTATTAAAATAATAGTTATCAATTTATTAATAAAATACTACAATTATTAATAATCATGATTATCAAATAATAATATAATAACAACTTAATCTAAACATTTTTATAACATTTAATATTAATTGAAATAGTTAATAATGATAATCATAAAACTAAATTAAATTAATTAACAAAAACTATATTAATTAACATTTATTAACATATATTAAAATTTAATAAAAGTAAAAAAATTAATAAAAAAAGAAATTTTTTATCATGGCCTATTGCCCTACATGTCTATGGACTATCGTAGCAATTTTCTACAATTATAGCATACTACTATTGCAATCGTAGTAGAGTACTATTGCGATCACAATAGAGTACTGCTATGTTAGCAATAGTACCTGCTGTGTGTGCAACAACTCTGCCACCAACTATCGTAGACAAATGATGGTTGGAGGGTTGGTGGTCCCACCCACCAAATTAATATTTAAAAAAAAATTGTTTATATAAAAAAAAAAAACTCATCCCCCCTTCAATTAATTTTTTTATTTATATTTTTTTTATAAAAATTATGAAATGAAATCTGATAGGGAAAGCGTGGATAAACAATCAAATTTTATATTTAATAAATTGATTTCATCCCCAATACCCTACCTAATTAAATTACCATTCTATTAAATTATCAAAAAGAGGTTTTCTAAATTCTTAGTTCTCATATATAGATAATCTTAGAATGAAGAATAATTAAAATTTACCTCACAAATGTATTCAAGAACAGAGAATAGTAAATTTCAACACAAGGGTTTCAACCAAATATAAAAATATGAAAATAGATTTATCTAGAGATGAAGAAGACATAAATTTGAAGAACAAAAAACTATTGTGAAAATAATTCACAAGATTCTACCTAAATTTGATGCTAATACAACAACGCACAAATTACACAAGTATTCCCCTTTCTTTTGAAACCCTTCTTGAAAATTGCTCCTCCAAATCTTAGTTATTGAGAAATAAACTCCAAATCTCTAAAAAAGAGTTCTCCCCCAATTCAGGCTTTGATCGTGCAATCACACAAAAACCCTTTATCTTTTATTATTTTATTATATTTTAATTTTCATGCACAATCTTTTTGCAATTAAATTAAAATAAACTTTATTAAATTTATGCTCTCTCTTATTAAATCACGAGATGTTTAAATAAAATATTTTTCAATTTAACTATTAATATTATTTAGACTTTATTAATTAAAAAAAAACTCCTAAATAAATTATTATTAAATAAAATAAATATAAATATGCCAAAATTAGAACTTTAATCAAATATTTTAAATTTAATTCTTTTATTTAATTAATTTCTTAATAAATAAAATATAACAAAATATTGAATTTTCTTTATAAATTTTCTATTAAATTAAATCATTAAATTATCTTTTAATTTGACTTAATTATAATAGAAAATCATCACAAACCCACAAGACTAAATATGACAACTCAACTGAAGATAAAGAACATAACCAAACTCTAGGGTTAGAATCACGAATTCACATCACTTGACGAATTCAAAAGGGTAGACAACTCAGATACTTGTCTGACTTTCTAGGACAATTGTCTTAGGGTAGGGTCTATACTCAACAATTATCTTCTCTCTTTTACCACTGAGATATTGTGATAGGGTACACTCACCTTGACAGTTTAGGGAAGTTAATACTTGGTACTTACAATCTGCATAGAATCCACACATGTACATACTCATCTATTCTAAACTAAGTAGACAATGATGGGAAGTGGCACATCATGTAGACCCTGACTAGTAGGTAACTACGACTCCCTCCCTGAACCATATCAGAAATATCATACATAAAGTAAAACATATAGGTAAACCATACAGATGCAAGTATGGGGTAAGAATCCATAGGAAACACATATCAATAATCCATCTAACATCATAAAATAACTAAAATCACTATACAATCCTCATCATCAAAGAATAATCATGCATACATGAAATAACTAGTACCAAAGTAATCTCATCATATAATCTACTGAGTATGAAACAATATCTAACAATCTCGAAATCAAATGTCGCTAATCATCAAACATAATCATAAAACTGGCCTAAAAGAGTCTGACAATACAATCTAAAAATTAAACTAGGGGTAGACATTACATCCAGTCCCCCTAGACATAGGCTTACTCCTAGAAGCCTATAAGAGAGATAAAACTAAAGCACTCACTATGCAGGTCCCATAGGACCCTTCCCTCCTATAGGAGGATAAGACTCTAATGAAAATACCCTCTGTGATCTACCCAAATCTCCAAATATGGGTTCTAAAGTTGTAGGTCTCTGATATGAGAACTATGATTTCCATTAAGGATAATGGGATGACTTGTGTCTGCATTGTCCATGTGAAAAAAATTCTCCATCAAAACTCCTCTCTAGTCTAAGTGCACTAGACTGCTAAAAACTACCCCCACTAGCTCCTCCAAATCATAGCTATCAAGAAATTAACTCTAAATCTCTAATAAAGAGTTCTCCCTATTGAAGATCTAATTGAAAATATCACTATTGAAGAAGGGAGATTGTTGATAAAGAATATTTTCAATCATTGTTTTGTCACTGATGTCAAACCTGCTATTTGCTGTAATGACAATTTCTTATAAGATCCAAGTACTATCACTTAGTTGATTGATGAAGAGGATTTAATTAATAAGATGTAACAAAGGCACCTAAGGGAAAGGTTGAGTTATGGTTTTGTAATGAAGTACAAGGATCAATTAAGACAATGGTAAAATGATGCATTGATAATATACTTGAAGATACAGAGGTTGGCTACACTTAGAAACTCTAGAAGAATAAGTTGTAACAAAGTTGTCTACAAAGCTTGACTAAATTTATTAGTGGGTGCTGAGAAGGTTATCAGTAAGTGTTGAGAAAATGCAAAATCTAGTGTGCACAAAGTGAAACAGAAGGCGTCGAGCAAGTTCAGGTGCCGAGCTAGACAAAATGTAATAGGTGCTGAGCATCAGTAAAACTTTGTTGATGCTGAGTGAATCCATAGTAGGTGCCGAGTAATACAATATGTGTTGAGCACCAGAAAGTCAATAGTGCTGAGCTGCTACATTATTTGAAAAGTCAAAGATTCACTAGATCTAAGATGATAAGTTTGTTACCTTGAATTTTGTGAATCACATGAAAGATAAGGATGCTGAGCTAGTGGTACAAAATTCTAGATAAACCATTTTTAGGTGAATACAAGTGGATTCTACATGATGTTTCTAGAAGAAATAAGATAAGTGGTAGATTCATTGAATCTTACCTAATCCATTCGAACCCAAAATAAGAGCAGGAAAATTAGAGTGGAAAAGGTACTCCAAACTCCTATTTAAGGAGTTATAGGTCAAGAAGTAAAAGTGGTTGGAGAGAGTGTGTGGTGTCAAAGAGAAGGCATCGAGAGGGAAGAATATAGTACATAGACTCTGCTTCAATAGGTGACCACAGAGGTGATTGCATTTGTACAATGGGTATGGAAACTCAAGGAGACAAAGCTTGAAAGGAGTACAAGTTGTCAGAGCTGTAGAGATTGAAAGCCAGGCAAATTTTTGAACTAAATTGAGATATGAAATTTGCAAGTTATGTTGTGAGTTATATCAGATCAGAAGCCCTTATTGTTACTCTCTAGCAATTGTATCAGTTAGGAAAAAATCCTAAGGACTTAGGTTGGTTTAATAGCCATTTTGTAAATCCTTTAGTAGGGTGACATTCCAAGTGAATGTTCTAAAGTCCTTTAACCAGACCCACTTCTAACAAGGTGGTTGAAATCCCTTAAACAAGTCACATTTAACAGTGTGTTTTGTAGCCTTTAACAGGGCAGGCCTTTCATAGGGCATCACTTCAAAAGAGTGAGAAAGGAGTAGCATGTTACTAGTGGTTTTTCCCAAATTGGGTTTCTACGTAAATCACTGTGTTATGTGTTGATCTTTCATGTCTTATTTCTATATGTTGATTTATCAGTAACTTGCTAAAAAGAATGTTTAGCATGGATGAATGGTTAGTTTAATGGGCTCACTACACTTAGTGAAAATGTTTTTTTAGGACATTTGGACCTTGAATAACTGATTCACCTCCCTCTGAATTATTCTAAAGCATTTCTAACAATCCCCTAATTTAGGGTTTTGATCATGCAATCATGCTAAAACCCTTTATCTTTTATTATTTTATTATATTTTAATTTTCATGCACAATCCTTTTACAATTAAATTAAATTAAAATTGATTAAATTTATGCTTTCGCTCTCTTATTAAATCATGAGATGATTAAATAAGACATTTATTAATTTAACTAATAATATTATTTAGAGTTTATCAATTAAAATAAATATCCTAAATAAATTATTAATAAGTTAAATAAATATAAATATGCCAAAATCAGAACTTTAATCAAATATTTTAAATTTAATCCTTTTATTTAATTAATTTCTCAATTAATTAAATATAATTACATATATAATTTTTTTAATAAAATTTCCAATAAATTATTTTTTAATTTGATTTAATTATAATAAAAAATCATCATAGGCCCACAAGACTAAATATGACAACTCAATTGAAGACAAATAACATAATTAAACTCTAGGGATTCCAGAATCACAATTTCACTTCACTTGATGAATTTGGAAGGGTAGACAACTTAGATACTTGTCCTACTTTCTAGGACAACTGGCTTATGTTAGGGTTCAGACTCAAGAATTATCTCCCCTCTTTTATCATTGAAATACTATGATAGGGTATGTTCATTCTGGCAATTTAGGGAATTCAATACTTGATACCTACAATCTGCATAAAATTCACACATACACATACTCATATATTTTAAACTAAACATGCAATGGTGGGAAGTGGTACATCATGTAGATTTTGACTAGCAAGTGACTATGACTCCCTCTCTCAACCACATTAGAAACACCATACATAAAGTAAAACATGTAGGTACACCATACACATGCAATTATGGGGTAAGTATCCATAGAAAACACATATAAATAATCCATCTAACTAACATCATGGAATAACTAAAATCACTATATACAATCCTCATCATCAAAGAATAATCATGGATACATGAAATAACTTCTATCAAAGTAATCTCATCATATAATCAATTAAGTATGAAACAATATCCAACAATATGGAAATCAAATGTCACTAATCACCAAGCATAATCATAAAGCTAGCCTAAAAGAGTTCGACAATACAATCTAAAAATTAAACTAGGGGTAAGCATTACAGGGTTGCTATTTTTGGTAACTTACTATTTTTAGTAAGTTTGTCATACAAGATTAAAATATCCTAATTCTAGAGGTGGATATTCATCTTGGATATATTAGCCTACCAATTGAGGCTCATTGCAATATCATGTGTATTAATGGATTTATTGCAGATTTTTGGTTTTCAATTTTGGTAAATAAACTTCATGCTCACTATTGGAAGTCTTAGAGGGACCAGATGAAGTTTGAAAACTTGATGGATGGGTGCTTGTGCCAATCCAAGGCTATATATTAGGAGCTCGGGTTTCCAAAATATGGTTATAATCCCTAGCTATTAAGTTTGAATGTCTAGAACCTTCTCGAGTGGCATAAAACTACCTATTTAAGAAATGCCTAAACACTATATAGGATAGCTTTGGGTGATAGTTTACAACTTAGTCTTATAGATTACTATAATTAAGGTGCCCATGTGGGTTAACATATTGTAATTGTGAATTCTGTAATTCCATTTGTGGTGAAAATAAGAAGCCCCCATTTTGTTCTCACAATTATTATTGATTCTTTGTTTTTGTTATGTGTTTATGATATTAAGGGGAACACTTCATCAAGTACTATTAGAGCTAGAGTTCCTAAGTGTGTGGAAAAATCTCTGACTGTGAGGTAGTTTGTACTTGGACTATGGTTTAGGCTAATTGTGTAGATAGATCACTGATTGTGAGGCAATTTGTACTAGGGTTTTAGTGGAAGTGTGAAAATTCCTCCATGAAGAGAGCATGGTGGAAGAGTCAAAGATGTTACTCTTGATGATTTTAAAACCCTCTAGAGATAGATGCAAGAAATTCAAGAAAAGACACATAGATGAATGAATCTTTCTGCAAGAGTTGATAAAAGTGAGGATGAAAGAGAAGAAGAAGGAAATGAAAACCCATACATTGTAGAGGAAGTTCTTAACCCAGAGGAGGTGAAGCTTTTTAGGGCCATTTTTAGTATTGGAAAAAATCCCAAGTTTGATATTCTCATATTTTTGGGAAATCTCAACTCAGATGAATTGATCAACTAGATCAATGAACTAGAAGAGTGCTTTGAGTATGAAGATATTGAAGATCCAAATAGGGTCGAGTTTGCAAAGGAAAAACTAAAGGGTCATGCAAAGTTCTGGTGGTAGGAGATCTAGTTGGATTGAAATAAAAGAGGAAAGGACAAAATTACCAGATGGGAACAAATGGTAGCTCAAATTAAGTGACAATTCATTCCTATGGATTATGAGCTTGATCTACTGAAGAAAATGCAAGGGTTGAAGCAAGTGGGAAAATCCGTTCAAGAATATACCAAAGAGTTCTACTGAGTTCTCATTAGAATCAGCCATGCAAAAGTTGATAAGGAGAAATTTTCCCATTATATTAATGGGTTAAGGCCAAGAATTCTAGATGAGATGAGTCTTGTTCAAGTGACCAGTATTGAGAAGGCATACCAATTTTTCCTAAGATTTGAGAAGAAACTAAAAAAAAAGTTTGATAACAAGAATAGTGGAAGAGATCACAGTGGAAGATCTAGTAGATGATCTTATGGAGGTTGAAATGATGATCAAAAGAACAAGGATGAGGCTAGATGTAGTAGTCACAACTAGAGGGGAGACAATTTCAATCATTTCCATGATCAAAACAATAGAGATTAGAGAGGAAGAGGAAGAGGATAGGCATCTTGAAGAGGAGGTTTCCATGGGAAATGTTTTCACTATAAGGAAGAAGGCATAGAAAGTATTTGAATGTTCCTAGCACCAAGGAAGGACATATTGAATAATAGAAAGTGAGGCCAAAGTTGCACATATCGATGAAGATGCCAGATCATCACATTCTAAAGATGCTAAAAGAGGAGAAGTCCTAGTTAATAGAAGAGTCCTACTAAGTGGTGAGAATGAACTTGATCAAAGGAGGAGTTTATTTTGCACTATCTACAAATATGAAGATAAGTGTTGTGATGTGATCATTAATGGTGGAAGTACTAATAATCTAGTGTTAGAAATGATGGTCACAAAGTTGAAGCTGAAGAGATAGAAACATTCACATCCATACTATATTGCTTGGGTGCAAGATGACCACAAGGTCATAGTCAATGAGCAATTCTCAGCAAAGTTCAAGATTGGAAGCTAGTAGGATGAGGTGCTTTGTGATATCATACCTATGGACATATGTCATATGTTGTTGGGTAGGCCATGGTAGTTTGACAAGCATGTTTTACACGATGGGGGAGAAAATACCTACACTCTAACCAAGGATGGAGTGAAGCATAAGTTGAAGCCATTGAAGGAGAAAGAAGAAAAGGTAGTGCTGCTAGAATATGTTTTGTTGATGAAAAAGAGTTTCTTGAAGGTATGAAGCATGAGCATGTGTATTTTTCTATAATTAAAAAACATAGTAAAGAAGAAGTAGAGGAGGCACCTAAAAAAGTTATAGATATGTTGGGAGAGTTTTTTGATATTGTGTCAGATAGTGTATCTGATGGATTACCCCCAATGAGCAAGATCAACCTCCACATAGATTTGATTCTAGGAACCATTTTTCCAAACAAGGTAGTGTAAAGAATGACACCAAAAAATAAGTGAAGAGTTAAACATGAAAGTTCATTAGTTGTTGCAGAATAGATTAATTCAAGAGAGTTTGAGTCCATGTACTGTACTGATAGTGTTATCACTAAAGAAGAAAGGAGAATGGAAAATGTGCATAGATTATCATGCTATTAACAAGGTCACAATCAAGTACACATTTCCATTGCCAAGAATGGATGATATTAAGAACTATTTGAGTGGGGCTAAGTATTTCACAAAGATAGATCTAAAGATTGGATACCATCATATTCATATTAGAGAAGGTGATGAGTGGAAGAGTACTTTCAAGACAAGGGAAGGACTATATGAGTGGCTAGTCATGCCTTTTGGGTTAATAATGCACTGAGCACTTTCATGCAGCTCATGAATGAGGTACTGAAGGAGTTTCTAGGTAAGTTTGTCATTTTTTACCTAGATGATATTTTGATCTTTACTAAGACATTGAAGGAGCATTTGATACATTTTTGGAAGGTTTGTGATAAGTTGAGGGGAGAAAAGTTGTTGATAAACCTGAAGAAGTACAATTTTGTGAAGAAGGAATTGGTGTACCTAGGGTTTTTAGTCTCAATAGAAGGTCTAAAAAAGGACCTAAAGAAATTGAAGGCTATCCTTGAATGGCCTATTCCAAAGAGTACTATAAAGGTAAGATCTTTTCATGGACTAGCTAGTTTTTACAAAAAGATCATATGAGGTTTTAGTGGTATTTGTGGACCCTTAACTGAAACAATGAGAGGGGATAGGAAATAATTTTAGTGGACTATAGGAGTAGATAAGAATTTTAATCTATTGAAATAGAAAGTTATAGAGAAACCTATTTTAGCACTTCCAAATTTTAACAAGGCATTTTAAGTAGACTATGATGTAGTGGTACTACAATAGGAGCTATTTTGAGCCAAGAAGGTAGACATGTTACTTACTTTAGTGAGAAATTGAATGATGCAAAAATAAAATATTATTTTTATAATCAAGAATTTTATGCTATAGTTCAAGCATTGAATAAGTGAAGACATTATCTTCTTTCTAAGGAGTTTTTTTTTTAATTGATCATCAAGCTTTGCAACATTTGAATAGTCAAGGAAAATTAAATCAAATGCATTTGAAGTGGTTTGATTTTTTGCAGAGTTATACATTTGTTTTGAAACATAGGAGTGGGAAGTCTAATAGAGTTGCATATGCTCTTAGTAGAAGAGAAATTTTGTTGAAAAAAATGTAGATTGAGGTGGTTGGATTCAAGGAACTTAGTAATATGTATCTAGAGGATCCTAATCTTGGTGAAGCATATAAGGCTTGTATAGAACCTATTACTCTCGATAGAAAAAAGTGGTTGATTTCATAATCCAAGATGGTATGTTATTCAAAGGAAGTAAGCTATGCATTCTAAGGAATTCAATGAGAGAGAATCTCATCAAGGAGAAACATAGTGGAGGATTGTTTGGATATTTTGGCTAAGATAAAACAATTGCTTTGGTTGCTGAGAATTACTATTGGCCACAGTTGCAGGAAGATGTGAAGAAGTTTGTGTAAAGTTATAGAGTAAGTCAGCTGGCAAAAGGAGTGAAGCATAATACATGGTTGTATCAGCCAATACCTATACCAGAGAAGTCATGTGAGAATGTCAACATTGATTTTGTTCATGAATTACCAAGAAATCAACTAGGGCATTATTCTATTTTTGTGGTGGTTGATAGGTTTTCAAAGATGGCACATTTCCTTCCTTGCAAGAAGACTAGTGATACTGTTCATGTAGCATAATTATTTTTTAGAGAAGAGGTGAGACTACATGGTTTGCTAAAGAGTATAGTTTTAGATCAAGATATCAAATTTGTTTGGTATTTCTAGCATACATTTAGGAAGAAATTGAAGATGGAGTTGAAGTTTAGTTCATTGCATCATCCATAGATTGTTGGACAGACATAAGTTATGAATCATAGTTTGGGAAATTTGCTAAGATTTTTGGTTGGAGATAAGGAAAAATGACAGGATATGATTTTACCATAGGTAGAATCTTCATATAATAGTTTTGTCAATAGGAGTACTAGTAAATCACCATTCCAGATTATATATGGGAGTAGTCCCATAAATGCTTCAAAATTGTGATAGTTAAGTAGTTCTAAAGCTGAAGAATTTGCTAAACATCTAAAGAACATCCATGAGGAGGCGAGGAAGTACATTATAAAGAAGAATACACAATACAAGGATAAGAAAGATGTGAAAAGGAGGTATAAGAGATTTCAGATTAGAGATGAACTCATGGTTCATTTTTGAAAAGAGTGATTTCTAGTGGGTATATATAATAAGATGAAGATGAAGAAGTTTGGACCATGCAAGATAGTAAACATGTATGATTCTAGAAATGCCTATGAATTGGGATTTCCTGCTAAATTGAATATTTTACTAGTATTTAACATTTAAGATTTGACAACATATTATGAAGGAGGAAATGGAGATGAATTTGTAAAATCACAGTGGAGTGTTCTATCAACTAGTTTGACTACAAAGGAGATTGATAAGATACTAGACAATCATGTTGGAAAAAGTACAAGGAGCATAGTCTATGAAGAATATCTAGTCAAATGGAAAGGGATGCCAGTAGAAGATTTATCATGGCTAGTAAGGGAGGAGGTTAATGGTCTTGGTTTTCCTTTAAACACCTAAGATGTGATGGGGTCACTTCTCAAATTACCCTGGCCATTTGATGTAGGAGCATCCTAGGTGTAAGAGCAATCTTGCATCACCCAATTTTTTTTTTACTTTTTGCCTTTTTTTGTTTTAATAAGGAATAGTAGACACAGGGGTTACTATTTTTGGTAACTTACTATTTTTAATAAGTTTTTCATATGAGCTCAAAATGTCCTAATTTTAGAGTTGGATATTCATTTTGGATATATTAGCCTACTAGTTGAGGCTTAGTGCCATATCATGAATATTCATGGATTTATTATGGATTTTTGGTTTGTAATTTAGGTAAATAAAATTTGGGCTCACCATTGGAGGCCTTAGAGTGCCTAGATGAGGTCCCAAAACTCGATGGATGGGTGCTTGTGTTGATCCAAGCTTATAGATTTGGAGCTGGGGTTTCTGAAAAGTGGTTATAATAGCCAATCAAAGAAATAGTTCAAGAGTTATGGTCTTTTGAAGTTGGTACAACCAAAACATCCAAAATAAATGACAAAAATGTATTTGGCCAACTTTATATGTATTTTTAGGGTTTAATGACCCTAGTTATTAAGTTTGAATGTCTAGAACCTTCCTGAGCAACATAGAATTTCCTATTTAAGAAATGCTTAAATATTGTCCAGGATAGCTATGGGTGATTGTTGGCTTCCCAATTAGATTAATAAATTGGTTCTAAAAACACAACTCATGGATTGGACATCCAAAATGAGTAGCTATCTTTCTTATGGAGAAGAATCATTTAAATTGTAAACTTGAGGACGCATACATTAAACAAGTTTGCAAAGTATATGCACCACGAAGCTCTCTAAGCTATACTTGTTGGGTGATGCAATACGCTCCCTTGCCCACAGGTGGTTAATTATGTGGTGTTCTATGTTCACTAACAGTCATGGCTTTTGGTGCAATGGAAAATGGGCCCCACAATTGGTATCAGAGCCTGGTTTTGGCTTGGTCATGGGTTCAAATCTCCCCGGTGCAATAAAGAATAACCCATAATAAATCTAAAATAAACAAAGAATTAAAATCCACATGCAAGAGAATAGACAACATACCCACAAAATGTGACACAAGATATACCCTGGGGAAACCCTCATTGAGGGAAAAACCCAGCCTCCAAAAGCATCCATCATCATGTATTATTCAGCAAAAAATACCATTGCCATACAACCATGGAAGCCTTCATGGCCATAGCCACAACCGAGCAAACTATGTGAACAAGCATGAATCCACACATCCCATGCCATGCTTTCAACCTTCACAAATGCTCCCTTGGCTAACCTGTCAAGCCTTGTCCCGCTCGAATCTTGCCTTTCGTCTTCTCTTTGTCACTCACACTACAACAACTACCCTTGTGGCTGCTTATATAGTAGCAAGTCCCACAAAACCACCAAGTGGTATTACATAAACCATGTGCTACCTAACCCACTGACCCCACATTTAATATTGGGCATTCTAATTCTTTTCCCCAATATTAAATAATTACATAAAATATTTTCACAATGTTACAATACAAATCATCAAGAATATTCCATGAGAATCTTTACATGTTGCACGTCCATCTAGGTACAACATTACATAATAAAAAAATAAAAAAATAAAATAACAATATTATGCATTGTGTGCAACACCCATTATCTCAACAATACTATCATTGAAAAATATAAACTTTAAAAGTGCTAAAAATAAATCTAAGTACATAGTAATGGCTATAGGAAACTACAAGAAACTACATAGTAGTGGTTGCAAGAACTGTATATTACAAACTAGAAGTTTCTATCTATCTCTACATATCTCTACATACATCCATCTATATCAAAAGATTGATTAAAAATTTGAATATATAAGCTTACTTACTATCTAAAAACCATCTAAAAAGTGTCTCATTATTCCTTTAAACAAGGAAGAGACTTATTACAAAACTAATGACTAAGTGCTGATTTCCTGTTCCACATTTCCAATAGCTCACTCAAACTCATGGTTCTACCTTATTATTTCTAATTATATCAAACCCTTTGATTAGAATGTGTTCCTCATTTTTATTTTCTTATATCATTTTGAAAATATGATTTTCATTAAGAAATGTGGAAGTTATTACCATTTTACTGAAAGTGGTTTTATGCTGCTTGAAAATGTGCCACCTTTTCCTCAGTCAACTTCTGATCCATGATGCTCATTAACTATTTTGAACAAACTCAAATTCTCAAAAGGGTTTGTGCATCTTGTTTTCAGCTTTCCAAATCTATAGTCCATTCTTAATTTCATTAAGAATTGAGTGAGATATGCTTATTTTTTTGAAACTAACTTTTGATTTTTTCTTCATTTCTTGCAATTACCAATAATTGACAAGTGTCAACTTGCTTCTCCTTCTTCCCAGCTACATGAATGACTCAAATACCTCATAATTTTTTTTTAATCATCTCAAGATAATTATACTCTAATAATAACCACTTATCATAATAAATCATCACAATTTAACATTAACTAGTTACACATACAAATGCTAATCAATAAATCATTTATCATAGTTAATGCTTCATAAATCAAGTTCATGTATGGAAATGGGTTGTAAATATATTGAAACCATGGGGTAAAGTGTTATAATAAAAGGATATAAATATGACATTTTTATAGGCTCATCAGTGATAGTTTGCAACTTAGTCTTGTAGATTACTATAATGAAGGCACCCATATGGGTTAACATATTGTAATTGTGAATGCTATAATTCTACATTTGTGATGATAATAAGAAGGCCCCATTTTGTTCTCACAATTACTATTGTTTCTTTGTTTCTATTATGTGTTTATGGTATTAAGGGGAGCACCCTTCATCAACTCATAGTGGTATGGGTCACATAGGTAGAGATTATGCCCAAGGATTTTCATCTGGTGGTTAGAGAGGGGTTGCCTCAGAGCCTATAGTTGGTGATATGGGTAGATCCCATAGAGTGTTTGCAGTGGTTGATCACTGTCATGTTGAGCATCAAGCCATAACTATTGAGGCCATAGGTGTAATACAAGGTAGTATGATTTACTATTTGATTTGATTTTAGAGCTACTAACTCTTTCATATCTCCATTTATAGTGGAGCATTTTGGGATAGTGACAACTAGGAAGGATGCTAGTTGGGAGGTAGAGTTAGCCTTAGGAACTAGGGTGTTAGTTGGATCCATGGATCAGATTTGTTAGATTTAGATCAAAGACATGCACACAATGTCTGATCTACACATTACCCCTATAGGTTCATATGATGTTTTCCTTGGCATGAATTGTCTTTATGCCCAAAGTGTTAAGATGGATTGTCAATAGAAGAGGGTAGAATGTGTAGATGAGCATGGGATTCCTAGGATGATCTTTAGAGTGTAGAGACTTGTGTCTCTTCATATGATTTCCACTATGCATCTTAGGAAGTGCATGTGAAAGAGATCTCAATTGTTTTCTATCACCATTAGTGATAGAAAGGAGGATTGAGAGGGGGACCCATCCCTTTATTACTTCCCAATCCTACAAGATTTTGTAGATGTATTTCCTTCAAAGATCCTTGGTATGCCTCCACCTAGAGTAGTGGATTTTCACATAGATCTTATGCTAGGAGCCAAGATACTATCAAGAGAACCATATAGGATGACTACCCATGAGCTTTGTGAGCTAAAGACCCAGTTGGAGGAATTCTTAGAGAAAGGGCATATTCAACCTCATGTATCACCTTGAGGTACACTAGCGATCTTCATGAATAAGTAGGATGGATTACTTAGGTTGTGCATTGATTATGTATAGTTTAACAAAGTAAGCATTAAGAATCAATACCCACTTCCTAGGATTGATAATCTCTTTGATTAGTTACAAGGTGCCTGAGTATTCTTGAAGATAGATCTAATGTCAGGTTAGCACCAGTTGAGGATTGTATAAAGTGATATCTACAAGATTTCATTTTGTATGAGGTATGGACACTACGAGTTCACTATGGTACCATTCAACCTCATGAATGCTCAAGTTGTATTTATTAGCCTTATGAATGGAGTATTTTTTACCTTTTTGGATAAGTTTGTAATCATATTCCTAGATGATATTTTGATATATTCTCACAATGATAAGGAGCATGAAGAGTGTTGGCCTAGTTTTTCACAAAAAATAAAAATTTGTTGCATTTTACAGTGAAAATCTAGTTAATTCATTAGAATTAGGGGTTGTGTGTGGTAAAAATTGTTTCCCCTAGATTAAAACCTCAAATTCCATGTTAGCAAAAATATTATTTGTGCCCTAGGTTTTCAAAAATAGGGTTGCATTGGTTCATTTTAAGAATTCACAAGATTTTTTTTGCCCTTAGAAAGTCTTTATTTCAAATTTTCTATGTATATCTTTTAAAACCTTTCTTGAAAATCATTTTACCTTAGCCCTTTTCACCTTTAACCATGGTTGTTACCTTGAGTTAACTTGCTAATGTTCTTTTTGAAAATGTTTTAACCTTGATGTGTTTTATTTTCCAACTGTTGATCGAAGACAAGATCAACGATAGTCATTTTTTCACATTATGAAAGTGCCCAAGCTTTAGAGAAAGTAGGGAAGCAAAAATGTGACCCCTGTCCCTATAGGTCCCATTCAACCCTTTGGAATACCATATGATAGAGAAAAATTCATGATCATCAATTCTTAGGAGATCAGTGGTGAGTGCTTTCTCACATTATGGAGATATACAAACTTTACAGAAAGCGAGAAAGTGCCTTGATGACATGTGGAATTACTGAGGTTATTTCTCTTATGGGCCAAAAAGTTGGAAAATTGTTAGAATAGTTGGAAAGGTGTTAGAATAGTTGGAAAATTTTCTTCATTTTATTGGATACGGTTGATGATTGGGTTCAAATAAAGAGAATCTTGTGGAATTGTCGATCTTGAGAAGATTGACGATAGGCACTTTCCCACTTTATAAAGATGCATAAACTTTAGAGAATTTGGGGAAGCAACTTTATGACATGTGGCCATATTGGGTTAGTTACTCTGAAGGTTACTAGGTAATGCTAAGGTGGAATGTATGTCAAATTCTTTATGCTGATTTGCCAAGAAATATTGCATGTATGATGAGTTGGAGGCTGAATGTTTAGTGGACCCAAAATATTAAAGGCAAGTGCAATAACAACTAAGGTTTTTAATGATCATTTATCATTTGGAGATTGATGATCAACACTTTCCCACAATTTAAAACTACTCAAACTTTAAAGAATGCGAGGAAGCAACTTTTTGACGTGTGGATAGTTTCACAAAATGGTAATGCAATCATTTTGTTTTAAAGCTAAGTCATCTAATTTATGAAGATCAATGACTAGATTTTAAATTTTGTAGTGTGACATGAAATACTATTATTAGAAAATTAATTTTGGTCAATTCTATTTTGTGTTTGACTAATTTTGTAATAAGCTTTCTAATTTTTCATTATTAAGCACCAAGGTTGTAAAGCTTTCATAGATTGGAAATATCTAGAGCTTAATGGCATTCTATGAGGTTTGCGAGTTGCCATTAATGAATTTTTTAGTGGAATAAATAGGAAAATTAGGTGCACACCAAGGTCTCTTGTTAATTGAAAAAATCATAGTTGCAGTAAGGTAGCATTTTTTAGAATGCCTCCATGAAGAGACTTCTTAGGAAAGGTAGATTACCTAAAAAGGGATGTACATGATGATTTTTTAGAAAAAATACCTCAATATATAAATGAACTTTCTAGGAGACAAGAATTCATACCAAAGAACCCTAGGTTATTGATCAACAAGGGCTTCTATGACAAAGAAAACTAGTTGAGAGATGCTGAGATCAATTGGAAGTCTAGAGTTGTTCCGAAAATGGTTTTTAGAAAGAAAATTTGATACCCCTTTGAGCAATGTGTGGGAACTTGACATTAGAAAATTGGTTGTACCAGGGGTTTTCTTTGATGATGACTTACTTGCCATAATGTCAAATAAGTATGATCGAATAACCAGGATAGTTAAAAATCATTCTAGTGACAATCATTTTAGGGTTTCACCAAAATTGATTAGAGAAGTTTTCAAATTAAACCCTAACCATGTGGTGCATGAGAAGATAAATATGGAAGATTTGTAGGCTAGGTATGATACAAAGAGGGTATACTTGAGGGTAGGACCATTATAGGAACATTTTGTCAAAATAGGGTCACTACCATTAGTAACTACTTCCACTCTAGAGCCATTATTGAAGAAATTTTTCAACCCTAGGGCTTGGCATTATATTTTTCTCTCCGCAAACTTTTCAAAATGGATGAACAAGACCATATTCAAGGATCCCTTGTTCTTATTATTTCTCAAGTACTTCAATATGGTATGAGTTCAATCTTTGATTTTGCCACATATTTAGCAGAAGAGATTCATAATGGGTTGATAGGTATAGTAAGGCTAAAGTTGATAAACCCTTTTGCTAGTATTCCTTGTTAATGTACATATGTTTGTACAAAGGTGTCACCTTTTTCTCCAAAGAAATAAAATTGGAATTGGAAAGAGATGGAGAAAAGATTCCTATATAATTATGGAGTGTAGAAATGAAAAAGGTGGTAACTAATGCTAGCTTTGTTAGATTTTATAGGTACTTTGCCTCTAGGCTCAACATGTTATTGGTTGGAGATAGTCCTAGAATATCGAGAAATCACTATTAGAACTGATTAGACCAAAGGATCATGCAAAAAGATTTAAGGTAAGCCACAATTGGGGAGATATCATCCCATATGTAGTGTCCACTATATTCAGGGTATATGATTTCCTTGGAAAACCACATGTGTTACCTTATCAAGTACCTTTGAAGGTGGGAATTGCAAAGCTCTTGTGGTAGATAGGATCATTGGAAGAAAGAGAATGATTGGGCAAATCCAAAGGTAAGTTTTCCCCTCAAATTACTATTGTGCGTAATTTTTGTTTTCTCAAGAAGGGATGGAGACATATAGAAAAGTTTTTAGACAAATACCAAATGGCTCAATCCCATTCTCACTTTATAGACGTACAGGGTTTTTATAAAATATTTAGAGAAAGAACAAAAGCCAAAGCCTAGAAACACCTTATTTATTTCCTAAAGATGTAGGTAGAAATAGGTTTTCATTAAAAGAACAAGAAGTTAGAAAAGAAAAGTGGAAAGTATATAGCAAAGTTCATAATTTCGTAAATTCTTTTGAGCTAGACTATGATCCCCTTGTCAATAGAAAATATTGGGGTACAAAGATAGATATTCTTATGGATAATTTTGTTGGTTCCATGGAAGATTTGAATGAAAAGAAGGAGATTTTGACCCAAACTTATCTAGATAAGGCCGCTGAGATAGAAAATAGGTTGGCTAATAGATTAATTATAAACCCAAGCCAATATAAATTGCAAAAAAGACCTAGATATGTAGTAGCAAAGAGTGTATAGCCTGCACCTCTTTATAAAAGGAAACCTTCAAAAATCTCACATACTGCACTTGCTTCCAAGAGACAAAAATTAGAACAAGGCTCTTCTTCTAGGATTGAAGAATATTCTCCCACTCAAACTCCACTCCAAATAGATGATGAAGTCTCTTTGAGAGAATAGCTAAGACAAATGTGGGGGGGGGGAGGGGGGGGAGGACATTGTAATAACAAGAAAAAACATAGAAGAGGAAGTGCTTGAGGAACCCCCTATGCCAACATTAGCCCTCATTGTAGGAAATTTTAGAGGCAGAGAAATAGATCCTATAGTAGAATAGATATATATGAAATTCATAGATGATGAAAACTTTGTAAAGTCAAGAGAATTCATTCATTTTTTTTTGGAAAAGAAGTCTAAACAATTTTGAGGAAAAATGCAAAAGGCTTAAAATAGAGCAACTTGGTAGGTATGACTCTAAAATTGAGGAGGAGGTCAAGGCTAGTCTCATTGAAGAATTTGCACAAATAACCCATGACAGGAGTAGAAAATTGCTAAAGGGTTTAGGAGTTTTGATTTTACCTGAATATGACATTACTTTAAAATAAAGGAAATCAAATGACACCCAATTTAAAATTGAGGAGAAAGTCCTACAAGCCCATAAGGGGTTAAAGTAGAGTGATGATCATTAGGCCTTGGTGATGTGATCTATATAGAAAAGAGACAAATCTTAGATTCAAGAGGTTTTAGATTCTGAACACACAGGCAATATCATGGTTTACAAGGTGGAAGAGGTGGATAGTGAAAAGGTTTCTCAAATGACCAAAGAGATGGTGAATTTTGGAGCAATGGTTGCAGCTAAAGACAAAAATAAGTTCCTATAATTAAATACCAGATTTGAAAAGGTGTTAAAGTCCTATGAAGAAATAGGAAATAAAAAACATCAATTGGAATGAACAATTTCCCAAATGGAGAAACAATTAGGGAAGAAAAAAGAAGGAGAGGGATCTAGTTAACCAATAATTACTTATCCTCCTCATCCTCCAATTGCTCCTATTAGTACTCCTCTTGTAGAAATACCAACTACCCCATAGGGACTCCAATTCTATATAGCTAAAGAGTTTGAGGAAGAAAAGAACAAATTATGGTCCATGCATGTAGAATTGGATGCACAGTATGAAGATAAGATAAGAAATACAATTATATATTTGGTAGATAGGATAGGCTAGCCTGCATTTTATGAAAAATTATCAAAATTAATGAATATATGGAATGGGCTAAAAAACAATGAGGCCAATTTAAAGCCAATTGTTAAAAAATGGAATAGGAGGGATAGTGATGTCACTATCTTATGCTGTTCAATCATTAGTCTTTCTTGTGAGAAAATAGAAAAATAATAATTTAACATTACTAATGGCTTCTTTGATTTTGATAACAAGAGAGTTGCACCATAGAGGAGAATAATAAATTATTTCTCGAAGTATCTTGGCAAAAGTTTTGAGCTTTTCCCTCATGCACTTAAGGCCATGGACAAATTGAAAGACAAAGAAGAATGAGCCAAGGAGTTGGAGTTGGATGATCTGATATTCCTTAGACTTAATAGGGTCATAAATAAAAAGAATCATGTATGGTTTGCTAAAACAATTGAGAAACTTGTGAGGGTGTAGATATTCTTTGATTCTTTTAAAAAGGATTTTACTAAAATTGAGGAATTAGGAGAAGATATCCTAATGAAACAACACAAATTTTTTGACTTCAACTGGCCATATGATTCACTTTTCAACAAGTGGATGGTATATCTTGCTCAAGAAAATTAGTTAATATCTAAAGAAACTAATGAAGATGGTGCTGATCCATATGATTTGAAGATTATTGATGCACCAACTCAAGCAAAGGAAAAATAAAGACGAGAAATTAACTTCAAAAATAGATTTGGAGGTTCAAACTAGTGATTCAACAAGAAAGCAACCAATTGTAATTGTTGATTTGGTAGTTCAATTTGATGATCTAGAGGGAAAGCCATGAGTCATAGTCAATTTTTAGATATCAAAACATGACTCACTATAGGCAAATCAAGTGGTCCCACAATAAAAGGAACAAAAATTACATTTGGACCAATCATCACATCACGCCTCTCACCAAAAAGAAGATGGAATAGAAATGGCCCTACACCAAGAAGATTCATGATAAACAAATTCTATTGCAATAAAGCAAGGGAGCATAAATTTTTGTCTTATTATGATAGTGATCTTTTTCTTTGTAATATCTTTTTCTCTTAAGGACATCTATCATTCTTCTCTAAGCCTGAAGCTTGTTGCATCTCATGTTATATAAATGAGATCCCAAGGCTAGGGAGAGGGTCTGAATTCTATATAATTTGAGTCTTAGGATATTTTAGAGTTAGTCCAGTAGTCTCTATGTGAATTTTTGATGTATTCATCTTTGCATACTAGAGGATAATTTAAACATGAAAGGATTAGATGCTTAATCTTGAGTTATTTTGAGCTTGATACAAGTAATGTATTGTTTTCAAGGAAACTAAATACAAAGGAAGGTCCTATAAATATCTGTGTCTTTAAATTTTGTCTCCTATTTCATATATTTGAGGATTTGAGAATGAATGAATAATGTTCTTTCCTTTTAATGCAACTCAGATAGGTTGTATGTATGTTCATTGATTGCTCTTAATTCAAGGAATTAAATAAACACTTTCATTGAATTGATAGGTCTTCTAGGTGTATGGGGGGATGTTCATAAGAAGAAAATTTAGAGTTAACTATTGATAGTTTCAATTGTAAGGCAATTGAATAGATCAAGTTTTACTGGTGTGGTTTTTCCTTGTACAAACAGATAAGGCATTAATCACCATTTAGGATGCAAACTATTGAGTTCATGGGGTTACATAGAGAAAAAATATAAATCAAATCAATCTTTACTTTCCTATATGAAGAGTTAAATTTTTGGTCAACACTTGTTTGCAATAATCTCTTGAATGTCATTGTTAGTTGTTGTTTTGTCAAGGAAATTTTTGTAAAATATATAAGAATTGTGACCATTATCTACTACAAGGGATAGAAGTGAAGTAGAAAGATGACGTTAACAAGAATATGTTGAATTCAAGAACCATAAACCATTTATATGTCCATATATCCCTAAGGTGCACTCACATTGGTTTTTTAGAACCTAAAGAGAAGAGAATCCCTATGATTTTGTTTAAGTTGGGTCCAAATCAAAAGTTTTCTTAATTTAATATAGGAGGTTTCTGACACTTAGACCAAGTTTTATCTTCAAAATCCTAGTACCAATTGTTTTGTTTCTTGGTAGTTTTGAAATAGCAATAAAGAGCACCTAAGACAAGTTTTGTAGAAGTTAAGAGAAAACTAGTTGTATGAAATCTTGTAAAATTGTGCATTCTTCAGACCTAAGATACATTATTTGGGTAATTTTATATCAGGCGATGAGGTCTCAGTATAACCATCAAAGATTAGGGCCATCATGAATTGGCCAACACCCACCCATGTGATTAAGGTGAGGATTTTTATGGGACTTGTAGGATATTATCAATGCTTTATTTTGGGATTCTCTAGATTGGCACACCTAGACACATCTCTTTAGAGAAAGGGGAAGAAGTATGAGTGGATATAGAACTATGAGAGAGATTTTTGGGAGCTCAAGAGAGCCCTCACAAGTGCATCGATCTTTATTTTTCCAAATCTTTTCACAAATTTTGTGGTGTGCACAGATGCATCTTTGGATGGTATAGGGTAGTCCTTATGCAGGATAGATGACCTATTTACTATGAGTCTAGGAAGTTGAAGACTCATAAACTTAATTACTCTACTCACAACCTAGATCTTGCAACAGTTGTGTTAGAATATATAGTCCATTGATATAGCTGAGAGTGGGGATGGGTGAATTAGTTATACAACTAATATCACAATTAACAATCTTAAACAATCTTAACCATATGAGTGATATAAACCAAAACCACAACAAGATACTCATACATAATAACACCAAATATGTTAATTAGGGAAACCCTTGATCAAAGGGAAAACCCTAGTGGGGATGGTACCCAAAAGATTATATACTAATATAAATATTTTTTGTTAGATGATACACCATATTAAGAGTCTATTACAACATTCAATACATATGAGTCCTTGCTAAGAGACTTTGAATCCCTTTTAGGAGATTCCAACCCTTTTAGGAGTTGTGCCAACCCGATTAGGAGTTGTGGAAGATAGCTGGACCCACTGCCCAAATAGCTTCAAGGGAAAGACCAATGAACCCACTGTCCAAATGATCTCTATATTATTCCTTGCAAAGTAATAGAACTAAAATGTACTTCCTTCCTCTATCTCTTTCCTGTCAACTTGACCTCTACTCCTTTAGATCTTGTAACTAGATCTCGAATATTGCATCCAATAATACCTTGGATTTCTTACACACATTTAGTAAGAACCCTACTTCTTTTCACACTTTGCACCTAAACAATGATCACAATACTTAAACACACACATTACAATTCATGATCTTTCTTTTATACCATATCTTCATAATAACCTATCCCCATCCCCTTCTCCACATCTCCCAACACCAAAGTACCTATTCCAAAGTGGGCAATCTTTCTTCCAACCACTTTACATGTCAACTTTCTACAAAACCCCAAACACCAACTACTTCTCTTAATTCCTCCCTAGGTGACATGGAAAAGACTAGGCATTCTTACCAATGTGGGAGGGACCTTCCCATGCTTCTAAGGCACCAAAGGTGAGAAAGATTTGACATAAGTTAGATAACATAAAGTTCAAACCTCTCTCCCAAGTGCCAAATAGCCTTGATGGAATTTGAAGTGTCTTAAAGCATATTTTGAACAATGATTACATTCCAAGCATGTTGTAAACCTTTTTTCTTTACTCAATTTCCTTTGCACTTTAGTCCTTCTTAATTTCTAGTGCCTAGGAATCTTCGGAGGTGGGTTTGACATTATGTCAGTAAGTTGCCCCCTTCCAACACTTAATCACATAAAAGGTAGGTTCTTGGGCTTGCTGATTTTATATGTTTAAAATTTTGTTATTGTTTTAAGACGGTGATGGCTCCTTGGAGTAACACCTAGTGTTAAGGGCTAGGTAATTGGGTACTTATATAGCCCTATCATAGTTTCAATCATACATACATACATACATACATACATACATACATACATACATACATACATACATACATACATACATACATACATACATACATACACATATATATATATATATATATATATATATTTGAGGAGGACGTGGGAAAGGTCACGTTGACTCATATGAGTCATTGATTTTTAATTGTTTATAAAGTAAAAGCTTATTATTTGTGTGAAGATCTATTCTAATGTCATAGTTTCCTTATTATTTCATGTATTGGAATCCCAAGGGTATATTCTTTTTTGAATATTTAAAAATAAAAATAAAAATTTCTTTTTGTTTTTTTTTGAAAAAAGGGGTAAAAATTTATTCAATCAAAGCCAAATTACATAAGGCCTCAAGCCCAAACATCCAATACACAAACCCAAGAGCAATTAAATTCTATCCTTTTCCACTAACTGCTGAAAAGTCCAATCATAATCAGTAGGAAGATCGTCCCTATTTGAAATATTCCAACTAGCTCCTTTCTCCAACACCCATTTTGCCAAGACATCAGTCACTCCATTCTATTACCTAGCAATATGAAAAAAGGAGATCCAATCCAAAAAGCTACTCAAGTGAAGAATCTCTCTAACAATAGAGGCAATTTTCTAGTTAGATTCATCCACACTCTAGTTATATATCATATCCACAACAATCTAAGAATCTGATTCATAAACTATTTTCCTCCATCCTAGAGAGCAAGCCCGCTCCATAGCCACCTTAATAGCCAAGGACTCCATCATGTTATTAGAATGAACTCCTTTGTGAATAGAGAACATGAAAATAACATTGCCATCTATATCTCTCCTAATCCCCCCCCCACACCAGCCTATCTAGGGTTCCCACGGGAGGAGCCATCTATGTTAATTTTAAGGATAGCATTTGGTGGAGGTCTCCATCTCCCCACACTACAAACCTTTCTCCTAAGGAACTGAGATCTCTTACCACTTATGCTTCCTAATCCTTTGTCCACCAATCCAAATTCTTGACTATACTGAAGTCACCAGGATCCATAGGCTCAGTCATATCACACTTAGCATACATAGTCTCCTGAAGTCTACCTAAAATCAACTAACATATTTTAGTGACTCCCAAACCAGAGTTACAAAAAATCTAACAATTACGTTCCAGCTAAAGATTCCAAAGAATAAAGGTAGGTCCAATAGCCCAAGCCACCTGGAGGAATGAAGTTTTTGCTGGGGGTTAGCCAAGGCTATCCCAAAATTCAATAAGAGATTCAACATGAATGCATCCATGAAACCATGCCTCCCACCACTTATGCCAAATTTCTCTACATAAGAAGAATAAATGAGAAACATCCTCTCCATTCAACATATAGAGGGAATAGAAAGACGAACCCTAAAACCCTCTTCTTTGGAGATTATCCTAAGTAAGACACTTCTTTTGAGCAACCAACCATAGCAAAAAATTACATTTTGGCCAAGAGAATTTATTCCAAATATTCTTCCACCAGGGAACCTCATGAACTCCATTACATTGATTATCTAGCCGAGCATAGCCTTTGGCCACACTAAACTTTCTTTTAGGACAAGGGCCCCAAGAAAGGATGTCTTTGTCGTTAGAGGAACTACACAACCTAATAGAAAGAAGATTATCTAGCTCAGCCTTACTTTTTTAGGAGCCCCCCAGGGGCCATTCATGTGGATCCTTCCAACTAGCTACATCCATCGATCTACATCACTTAATAGTCTTGAAGTGAGCTACCTTGGTCCATCCTATAGTAGAAAATATCTAACACAGAGGCTGGAGGTGAGGGTAGCTAGAGAGAATGGGAGGATGGCCATCCCAAGAGTCCTACCAGAATAAAACACTCGATCCCTCATTACATATCCAGAAAAAGCCTTCCTTGATAAGAGGAGTACCCCTTTTAAGAGTGTCCCAAATAAAGGAACCCTTTCCATCCAGCACTAGCCTAGGAATATCCTAATACTCCACTCCCAGGAAGTACTTTTGGGCTAGAATCTTAGCCTAGTCTTGATCATGATTCTTGCACCACCTCTAGTATAATTGTGCCACTAGAGCCTTGATGCCAAGGGCCATACATTTAAGGTCTAGCCCCCCATAAAAATTAGGCAAGTAAATAGTGTCCCAATTGACTAAGCTCCATTTAGAAGAGAAGAGATTGCCTGAACAAAGGAGTTGTTGTGAAAAAGCATCAAATTCTTTCATAACTCCAATGGGAGGAGTTTGCACTAGACACCTATAAATGGGAAGAGCCTGAACCACAGTCTTGAGGAGGATAAGTCTTCCAATAGAAGAGAGCCACCTATGAGTCTAGTGACTCACCCTGCTATGAAATTTTTCCAAAATACCTTGCTAGTAATCTTTTAGTTGAGTCCCCAGAACTAATGGTACTCTAAGATAGATCAAAGGAAGAGATCCAACTTGAAACCTGAGAATCCTAGCAATCCTAAGCCGAATCAACCGAGGAGTATTAAAGAAATAAATAGATGATTTACCTTCATTGATTTTCTATCCAAAAGATTTTAAATAAGTATCCAAAATCATTCTGAAGTTTCTTGCCTCATTAATAGTAGCCAAGCCAATTAGTCCAGTATCATCCACAAATTGGAGGTGTGTGTATGCTGAAATAACATTATGCCACTTCCATCCTTGGACAAGCCTTTGTTCTGCTTGAAATTTTATAAATCTACCTAAGCCCTCTGCCATAATGATAAAGAGATATGGAGAGATAGGATCCCCCTATTGAAGTCCTTGAGAAGCAGATAATAGTTCAGTGGGTTATCCATTAATAAGAACTCAGAAGGATGGGGAAGTCACACAATTGAGAACCCAATCCACCCATTCCATATCAAATCTGAAAGTGAGAAGTACATGACCCAGGAACTCCCAACTAAATTGGTCATAAGCTTTTGCTAAATCTAGCTTAATAAACATTGCCATTTCCTTAGATGTGGCCATAAAGTGAATAGCCTCTAAAGCAATAACCACCCCATCAAGAATCTGTCTACCACCAAAAAATCCTCCCTATTCCTTAGAAATCAAAGTGGCAAGAAAAGGCTTGAGCCTTTCAGAAATTAATTTTGTGATAATTTTGTATGTGACATTACATAAAGAAATAGGTCTAAATTGATCCAAACTATTAGCTCGATCAATCTTGGGAATGAGAACCAAGAAAGTAGCATTCAAAGACTTGAGCATTTTTTTATTTTGATATCATTCTTGGACCACTTCTAGAAGATCAAATTTGATAATCTCCCAAAATTCTTGGAAAAATTCAATGGGAAAGCCATTAGGGCCTGAGGCTTTACCTTTCTTCATACCAAATACCACGTTCTCTAGTTCTTCAAGCACAATAGACCTTAGCAGATCCCTATTCATACTACTAGACACAAGTTGAGCAATACAATCTAAAATAGTCCCTGTCTCCATAAATGAACCAAGTTCCTCCTTAGAGAAGAGTTGAGAAAAGTATCTAGTGGCTTTTAGAGACATCACCTCTTTGGATAAGAGTTGATCTCTAGAAGAAAAAACAAGAGAAGTGATAGAATTTCTAGACCTGTGAGCTTTAACTGTATTGTGGAAGAAAGTAGTGTTTCTATCTCCCTCCAACAACCAGTCCACTTGAGACTTTTTCTTCCAAAATATTTCCTCTTGAAGCTCCCATTCCTCTACCTCCCATAGAGTTGAGGAATCTTTAGACATTAAATTTGGATTCATTCCTTGGTCCCTGATTTGGCAAGTGACACTGCCCAACCTGGCCTGGGCCTTCCTCAAATGTTCCTGGAGGTTCCCAAAGCACTATTTATTCTACTATTTTAGCTTGAATTTCACATGCTAAAGCCTCTTCTCAAAAGTTTACATGGAAGCACCATGAGGAGGCCTACCCTTACACCACTAGGCTATCATAAGATCCTATAGGGAGTGATCCCTCAACCACATCAGCTAAAACTTAAAAGAGGGATTCTTGGAACTCTTGAAAGGAGTGATAAAGATCATAATAGGCTAGTGGTTAGAGCCTCTCCAGTCAAGAATTTTTGATTTGGTAGACCGTCTAATATCTAGCCAAAAAAAAGAAACCAGGAACCTGTCAAGCCTTTTTGAAATAGCCTCCATCCCACTCTTTTTGTTATTCTAGGTGAATATACCAAAACTAGGTTTAACATTAATAAGATTCGAGGAACCAATATTATCTCTAAGCATACTAGAAGAAGGGCCCAATCAAGCAATCCCTCCCCTATTTTCCTCTAAATTAGTAACAACATTAAAATCTCCAACCACAATCCAAGGAAGGAAAGGATCCAAGGATTGGACAAATATGATATGTGACCACATAAGAGATTTATCTACCAAATAACTAGGAGCATAACTGTTGGAGAACAAGCAACTTTCACCTATCTCAAAGTGAGAAGCCATAAAAGAGATAGAAGACCTACTCAAAATCCACCATAGGGGAATCACCTTCTTAGGATTCTAGAGACAAGCGAGACCACCCAAGCTCCCTTGAGCACCCACTCCTTGCTAGCTACCATGGGGCCATAAATTTGACCCACAACTATCCAATTCATCAATTGCAAGCTTAGTTTCTTGAATAAAAATAACATCAAGAGAATTAGAATCTATCAATATATGAACAACCTTTTGTCTAGGGATTTTGTTCAACCCCCTCACATTCCAAGAAAGAATAATCATTTAGAAGACTACGAGAAGTGGGAGTCAATGGGCCCCACCTCAACCAAAGCCTCTCCCATCATCTTAACCTTCTCCTAATTTGTCTTCCTTCAACTCTTAGTAGACTTCTCTAAGTTCCCTTTTTTAAAGGTCTTTTGCTGTAAGCCTAAAGTGGAAGCAACTTTAGAGCCTTTTGTGTTTTTGGGCATCCCTTTCTTGCCAAGAGGGGTAGAAGATATGATATTTGGAGTGTCATAGGGATGTGATCCACCAAGAGTATCACAACTTTTCTCCTAAACCAATCCATCTAAACAAACTAGCTGACCTTGTTCTACTTTAGCTACCTGGGCTAGATTCCCAACCTTTGCCATCAAGGGTCCTTGAAAAGAACCATCACCCATGGATATCTCAATTGGTATGCCTTCCTCCTATACTAAATTCTCTAGAACATTAAACCTATTAAAAGTGCCATCCCTTTGTCTATCCATCCAAGTTCTCTTTTGCCCCTTTCCTTTATTGCGTGGCTTCACTAGGATAAAACCCTCCTTGTCCCTAGAGGGATCTTCTGGCATAGGGGCCTTACCATTGTCATCCTTAGGAATTGGCACAGTGGATGTCAATGATTCAGAAAATTTATTCTAGGGGAATTTGTGTTGTATGTGCCCATATTCATGGCAAATCTTGCATCTAAAGGGTAAAGTCTCATAGTCTAACTATTGAATCCATGAAGAAGGGCCCAAGAAAATTTCCATAGAATCAAGCAATAGATTATAAAGATAAACCTCTACACAAATTTATGCATATGAAATTACCTTTTGGTCTTGGGTTTGCATGGCTGACCCAACTAGTTTCCCAAGCAGAAGTCAAATTCGATGAACTATATTCTCTCTCCAAAATTCCAAAGGTAGTCCAGGAAGCCAAACCCAAACTGGGACCTAAGACAGGATCTCCTTAGTAGAGTTGAACCCGATGTGCTAGGGTTTGATGAAAAGCCCAAGTTGGTTAAAGAAGTATGGGCCCCCTTCAAATCTGACATATTTGAGAAAATAACCATAAAATAGTTGTTGGCTTCTAGAAGAATTTCCATATCCCCTTCCAGGTTCCAAATTTGATGTGCCCACAATTCCAACATAGGGATAGAAAGTTGGAGACCCAAAAACTTACAGATGAGTGCATGCTTGCCCCAGTACTCCACATCCTCTGAAATCTACTTTGGTTGAATAATCAACACTGGTCAATCATCAAATTTCTCCAAAAACCCATTCATCTTCTTAATACAAATAGAACCCTTCGATGATGAAGCATTCACCTCAGATGGGAGATTGTTAGTCTAGCCTTTAGGCCCCCCTCCCCCTGCATTTAAATAGAGGGATCAGCCATCACCAAATCATTAGATAATATCTAAGACACATGGATCTCTGATTATCCCATGTCTAGATTCAAATATCCTATCTCCAAGCCAAAATCCCTTATCTACAAACACCCTCACCCTACTGTGCACCCCACACCACCATAAAATGAAGACCCTACACTCCCTATCCAGCCGCAACTAGCCCTAACTCCAAACAATTGCCCAAAAAACTCCCCCACAGCACCCAAAAAACTCCCTCGTAGCTCCACATGCAACCTTGCCACTACCTGCAAAAACAAACACCCACCAGTAGCTTTACCAATGACACCAAGTGTAGTAGAAACCACCGAAACATCCAAGCTTAGGGCACATGGGCCCTAGCCACAGAGATTGCCAGTTCTCACACCAGAGCCATCTCCACTCTTTCTAAATATTTTATTGCTCTATATTATGGGGAAGGAATTATTTTTCCTTCCCCACACATTTTATAGAAAGCATAATATGCTCCTACAACAAGTTTCCTCTTAGTCTTGGGACTATGGTTTTCCCTTAAGCTAATTTTTTTTCTCAATCCTTCCATGGGTTTTTTTTAGTGAACAAGTTTAATGATGTGATAGTGTTATCTAACCTAGGGAAATCATTAGGACTTTAAAACCAAAGGACTATCAAAATACAACAATCTCCTTCCATTACATTGAATGCAATCATATAATTTTTTAAATTTTTTTAATGATACAAATCCTCATTGTTAAATCAACTATATCAAAGAACTCTTATACACAATGACTATGAAATGTTTCTAAAAAATCTTTTATAGAACAACTTAAGGAGGGTTTCATTTCATAATCTTCTCCCTATTACATCAAACCACATAATGTGGAAACTTACAAGGAATATTTTTTCACAAGTAAACTATATACATTTTCTCAATCTTTCCTTACACATTTTCATAATATACAATGATAACAAATCCCTATTACATCAAATTTAAATAACAGTGGAGACTTGATGTCACAACACATTTGAGATGACATGGAAAACATTGATCTCTTTCTACACACTTGTATTCAAGTGTGGCCAAGAATGAGCCCTAATCTCTTCATGGGAAACCTCTTTTCAAGACCTGCAACACAACACAAAACTTGGAACCATGGAGGCTTACCTCTCATCTTAGGTTTCTATGGTGCCACCCACCAAGTAGGGGAAAGAAGATCCAAATTAGATACAAACATACAACATATGATAATGCATGAGAAACTTACAAGATAACACATAATACTCCCTCCCATAGTTTACACTATGATTCACCATTGGAACCATTGAACATAGGGTGAAGGTGTTCTTTCAAAAAGGAGGCTTATCATACCATCATATATCTGCATTAAATGATTTTCATGCCCTTTTAGGGCTTTGACAATTCAACAACTTCATGACCTTTCAGGGATTCAAAAAAATCCTCCAACATACTACCATTAACCATAACATCCTTCAATACCCATACTCCATAATCTTCCTTCCTACACCGTCATTTCCCTTATCACCACCAAAGCAAGATATGAATGAATATGACATACAATGAAGCTCACACTCCAAGGTTCTCAACTATATTTCAAGCCCAACTAAGCCCTTCACCTTGGACTACTCTTCCCTTCCCAAAGGGTGAGTGAAGCCCTCATGCCCATAAAAAAACTTGACATTTAAATCAAAATGAAAAGGATCAAGAAAGAAAAACCAATAAATTTCATGAAACACAATGCACATTCATACCACAACAACTCAATACAAGGATTCACCATGGCACAACACAATACCAAAATCTACCATCTAAAGACTCATAATACAATGCAACATCCCAAAACAAATGCTCCATACTTGCAGATTTACTATGTAATTTTAAAAGGAGGAAAATGTACATGGTTTGAAACACCAACCTTGGTAAAAGCTAAGGTAATGATATTGGTTGTAGAGCTCCCTTAGTCCTTCTCCAAACCCTGACCATTTCTAAACTTAGAGAGTGGGGAAACACCCCACTTGTTTGTCCAAGACTCTCAAATAAGGCCTTCCCATTATCTATTTTAGCAAAGACACTAAGCCACTCCCTCTTACAAACTTGTCTCCCTCTAAATTTTCTATATTTGACTTAGTGGGAACATGGCAAAGAGCACATGTTATAAGTTCATTTTCGAATTGATGGAAAAATGCATGGGTAAAGGGACTCACTAGGTTGTCTGGTCACCATCATGGTCAAAATTAGGTCCCTAACATATTATACTATCACATGGGTAGCTCATTTTCACATAAAAATTCACTTTGGGACCACCTAATGACCCCTCAAAACCCTAGCCAGGTCTAAATTCGAATTTCCTTTGATTGTGACCCATCCCACCCCTTGGAAAGTGGGTTTACTTACACATTAACAAGGTAATTAGGTTTAGGGTAAAATACTACCATGACCAAAACCCTAAATGACATGTCATTACACACAAAATTCACAAGTGTCAAGTGACACATAAAAACACTCTCCACATCACCACAACATGTTCCTGATGCATATTTATGATTCAACATTTCCACATACAATCAAACTTACATTTACAAAGAAAAATACTTTCACAATGAGGATTTTTGAATCTTCCAAAGATTTTCCTTTGTTAAACTATATTCACATAGGTTTGGACCTTGTTTCCCCCCAAAATTTCCATGGTTCCACTTCCTACACATTAAACTCAAGCATCAGTAGTCCAAGGAGGTCATATAAATATATATCATAAATGAATATAATTTCAAATGTTACAAAATCTTATTAACATAATTCAATTTATTTTCGTTTCCTAATCATTTCAAATAAGTCATTCAAAATGTTAAGATATCAAGATTTGCATATCATCACATTAATATTTATCTGCATATCACATTACATCATAATCATCATTATCAAATTGACATTTATCTACATATCTCATTAAATCATAAACCATCATGATAAAATAAATATTTATCTACATATTTCATTAAATCATAATCATCATATCATAATATAATTCTATCATGTCATCAAGTTGCATCCATATATGTTTGATCACCCCATTCTCAATATTAGGTTCATATTTCATATCATAGATTCATAACAATACTCTAACTGTCAAAATCAATAGTTAAAATAAGCCATTGTCCTACTAAGTCTTGAGTAATGTCAAAAAATCCAAATATTGAATATCAAAAAGCAACATACCCCCACTTATACATTGCAAGCATTTCTGCAATTCAACTTCTTACAAAGCAATTGAAAAAGGTTAGTACATGAACAAAATCATTAATTATATCATTTATGTCTTAATGTGTAGACATAAGTGTGGATCATCAAAATGCAAATATTAAAATAACATAGCCCTATGGTCTCAAAAATTTATCAAAACATCAAATTAGAAGTTTCATAATGCAATCATGTCATCTACACTATGACGGATCGGGTGAGACCTCATAGATTTGGTAACAATCGTATAACTTAGTAGAGACTAAAATGCTTGGTTAACTCTATTAACTATACAATATGCTTGGTAGATACTTACAATCTAAATAAGTCTATGTCACTAATAACAAACATGACTATAATATCAACAAGAAAGAAGTAAAATCAATGAAGAACTTTTTTTGATATCCCAAGTTGAACAAAAGAATGTAGATGTAGCATGTAAAGATGACTATTAGAAACAAGCTATGAAAGAGGAATTGGATCAGATATTAAAGAATGAGACATGGGAATTGTACACTAGACTAGAAGAAAAGAATGTGCTAGGAACAAAATGGGTATTCAGAACAAGATGAATTAACAAGTTGAACTTGTAATGAACAAAGCAAGACTAGTATGTAAAGGTTACTCATAGTAAGAAGGAATAGACTATGATGACACCTATGGTCCTATGGAAAGAATAGAAGCAGTAAAGTTATTCATAGCATATACAACATATAAGAAATTCAAAGTATATTAGATAGATGTCAAGTCAACATTTTTGAATGGAGAAATTCAAGAAGAGGTATACATAGAACAACCTTAAGGTTGTCCTTTGACATATGACAAGGAAATAGTATACAAATTGAGAAAAGTATTGTATGACTTGAAGCAAGCACCAAAAACCTAGTATACAAGGTTGGATAAGTATTTGAAAAATCTTGGATATAAAAAAGGTATGGCATATAGTAATCTATATTGTAAAGAAATTGAAGGTGGATTGATGATCTTGGTATTATTTTTTGATGATATCATATTTGGAGGAAATGATGATGAAAGTGACAAATTTGTAGAAGAAATGAAGAAGGAATTTGGAATGAGCATGATAGGAGAAATGAAATATTTTTTAGGATTACAAATTGTTTAGGAAAAAGAAGGAATCTTTATTTCTTAGACTAAGTATTTGAAATATTTACTAAAAAGGTTTGGTTTGGAGATATGTAAACCCATTGGAACACCTATTGTAACTTGACACAAGTTATCTACAAAGGATGAGACACCTACTGTTGAATAGAAGAAGTATATATCTATGATTAGAGGATTGCAATATCTAATTCACACAAGGTTAGATATAGAAAATTTAGTTGGAATTATTGTAATATTTCAAACTAACCCCAAAGAAGTACATTAGGAAGAAGTCAAAAGGATATTTAGATACTTGAAAGGAACACTAGAGTTCGGATTATGGTATGGTAGATCTAATGATTTCACTTTATGTGCTTATATTGATGCTGATTGGGTAGGAAGTATGGATGATAGAAAGAGCACTAGTGTGGAGCCTTCTTTCTTGGAGGAAGATTGGTCTCTTGTCTAAGAAAGAAGTAGGATTGTACCTCAAAAAGTACAATGGAAGAAAAATATATTGTAGCAACAAATAATTATAATCAAATTGTTTGGATGAAGATTTTGTTGAAGGATTTAAAGATAGAATTTAGTGAAATTTTTGTCATACATTGTGACAACAAAAGCACACTAAATATGTCTAAGAATCCAATATTACATTCGAAGACTAAGCACATTTCTATCAAGTATGACATGTTGACAAAAAAAGTTGTAGAAAGTGAGATTAGACTAGAGTATGTAAGCACTAAAGATTAGATTACAGATATTTTCATTAAGCCTCTTCCCAAAAAGGCTTTTGAGTATTTGTGAGGTATGCTAGGGGTTATGACCCTACCTACATTAGAGTAGATAATGCAAGAGAGCATCAATCTAGTTTGATAGAACACTATTATTTGTTTGGATTGAATGACAATGCTTCTTCTATGGGGATTATCTATGATGGACAGAGTCATCTAGGACTATTGTTGAATGTTGTTTTAATAGTGTCTTTGGACACTTGAGAAAGTCAGAGATAGTTGTTGCAGAGATTGTTGGTTGCTAAAACCTTTGACATTAATGTTAATGGGGGAGAAGTTTAGCATGAAAAATAGTTCATAAATAGTAAAAAAGTTTGGTAGAAGAAAAATAGTTGAGGAAAATACAATATGAAAGATATTTTAGCATGGAAAATAGTTTGGAAAAGTACAACATGGAAGAATGATTGATGAAGAGGATTTGAAAAGAATGGTTAATAGTCTTTTTAGTTGGTATTCTTGGAACTAGATGTTTTTAATCTATGTTGCCATCAATGCCAAAGGGGGAGATTGTTGGAAGAATGAATTTTGATAATATTTCTATGGGGGAGTATTCTAGAAATTTTTGATCTTAGTTTGGTTTTGACTAGTGAGTGTCTATACACTTTAGTCATTTACTTAGTTCATGTTGAACAAGTAGTAAATGCCAAGCACAACATGTATAAGATAGAGCATGCTAAGTCCACAGTGAGTGCTGAGTCACTCAAGTGCCAAGAAGATAGTGTATGCCAAGTGATTCAAGAGCCAAGTAAGTAGTGCATGCTAAGTCATTCAGATGTTGAGTCATAATATAGAAATTAGTATATGCCAAGCATTAGAGATTTTAGATGTTGAGTAACACAATTTTGTCATAGTTGTTTGTATTGGCACAAACTACTATCTAAACCATTTTTGAGCTAATTTACAGATTAAATTATGATAATTTGGCAATAAGGATGAATCTTAATTTGGAATCCCTATGAAGTACATGCATCTAATCAAGTAAAAGTAAAGGTTTAAGTGACAAAATAGATAAATCACAACCATTGATTCATACTTAACCCTAAGTCACCTAGGTCATCTTAAGGAGGACAAACCCTAAACTTTCAAGAATATGTGGAGGGAATCACAAATAGAGTATTTATGGTGGCTAAGGAATTGTGAATTGAAATTTCATTGTAGAATTAGTTAAAGGAGAAAAGAGGAAGGAAAATAGAAAACAATAGAGAGACATTTAATCAAGAAGGATCAAGAATACATCAATTTAGATTTGATATATCATCAAGCAATAGAGTGCTAACCATAGGATTAGTGCTAAGACATTCTAATAGGTGAATTAGTTAAATCTCTTAATAGAGTAGTCCTAATAGGTTATACTAAAATCCTCTTACAAGGTGCTTACTTTATTGTGAGATAAAGTCCTTTAACAAGGCACACTTTTAATAGGGTATTGAAATCCTTTAACAAGATAAGAGCTAATAGTCTTTGTAAGCCTTTACTAGAGTGGACCTTTAACAAGGTAGATCACATCTCATGATCAAACATTGTAACCTTCATTGGATACATGTTATTACTACAGTAGCAAATATTTGTGGGTGTCATCCCCACCCTAGTTTTACCTTCTAATTGGAGGGTTTTTGGGTAATAATATTTAGTGTCATATATGTGTCAATGCTTACTTATTTACATCATTTAGATATACATGCTTTACATGGTATTTCTATTTACTTATTGAATATGTGAGATGGACGTGTGGTGAATATTTTATGGGTCAAATTTTGAAGCATTGATTCACTCCCCCACCTCAGAAGTTTACCTTTCCTATTGTAAATTCCAACAATTGGTATCAAAGCCTAGTTCTCTGAAAGAAAAGCTTTGCAACTTTGAGAAAAGATCTTGAAAATGGAAGTCTACAAGTTGGGAAAGATCATTGAAAATAAGGGAATTGACATACAACTCATTCTACATCAACTGAATGAAGCAAGAGAAGATTTAAAGAAATATTTAAAGAGAAGGAAGAAAATTGCTATTGAGGAGAATGCCACACAATACAGAGAGATGGAAACTACAAAGCTATTTTCTAATCGAGACTTCAATGAATTTGATGTAGTAGTTGTAGATTCAATGGAAAAGAATAGAGCCCAAGCTGAAGAAATCATAAATCTTAAGTTAGAGCAAGAATCACAAGCCATACTACTATGTGAGGTGACTGAATAGAAAAAAAAGCTATGGAAGAAAAATCCACGATTGGAGATGACAAAAGAGTTTTGACCAATAGACTAGAATAGAAATCATCAGAGCTAACTAGGATTGCTAACATGCAATTAGATACTCTAGGTCAAATGATAGATACCAACTATGAATTGAATGTTAAGGACATTGAGATAACAATATTGAAGTTGTAGAATGAGAAATTGAATAATGACCTAAAAATGGAAAAAGGAATTTTTAAAAAGTTTTGATAAACCTATTCTGAGTAATTATTGAGATCCCCTAGATCCAATAATGATACATTTGGATTGGGATACACAAGTACTAAAGATGGAGAGTCATCCAAAAGTGCTAAAGAAATGAGTAACAAAGGTAAGAATTCCAAACCTACTTGTCACAATTGTGATAAGAAAGGACACACTACAAATGTATGTAGGAGAAAAACTATAAATTTAAATGTTAAGAAAAAGAGCATGGGTCATTGTCATAAGTGAAAGAAACAAGGTCATCAAGCACATGACTATAGAACTAAAACCATGCACACTCAAATAATTAAAGGATATTGTCATAACTATTAAAAGTATGGACATAGAGCTTTTGAGTGAAAATCCAAACCCATGTGGTTACCAAATAGGCAAATAGAGGTAAAGAACAATAGAAACTCTTATAATTGGGATTATAATACAAGGTATAGTTGTCACTATTATCAAGAGTATGGACATGTTCCTAAGAATTGTATTAGAACACGCTTTAGAAGTGACTAAAAAAGGTGATTGAGTCAAACCACATGTTTTAGCTATTTGAAAATTGGTCACATCAGTCGATATTGTCTAAAAAGGTCAAAGGCAACAAGTTGTGAGTTCAATAAAGGAAAAGGCAAGGAAGATATTGAAAATGTCAAAAATAAAATGAATAAGACATGGAAGAAAAAGGAGGATTGTAACACATCAAGTGGGGAAGGTTTCACTTCACACAATGGGTCAGGTGTTCACACCTCATCAAACTAAGAAATCAAGAGGTATGTGGGACTAATATTCAGATCTAGACAACCTATGTGAGAATGTTAGAAATAATGCAAATTTATCAAGATTTTCTCACATTGATTTTGACAATCTTGGAAAAGTTGGAAAAAATCAAGTGGAGGAGGCAATATATGCCATGATGGAAATTTTTAAGAAAACTCCTCTAGAGATTGCCAACTCTATGCCTAAAAGTTTTTATGAAAGAGTTGAGAAAAAATGCCATTATTGTTTGAAATTAGAAAGGGAAATTAGGGAGACACACTTTGCTCAAGTTATGGCTAAACTTAGTAAGGCATAGATAGCTAAAGCCATACAGAAATATGCTATTAGATTTGTTCCTAAATATAGGGCATTTAGCATATTGTAGAACAACATTGAAGATGGAGTAAAGAAGACCACACAAATGTGGAAAATTACATATGGGCTAGCTATAGTCAAAGTAGGTGAGCAACAGCCTATTGAGGTTAAAGATGGAAATGAAGAAGGCACAACTGAGGGAGATACTTCTATGCATATAGATGATTAGACAACAACTAAGGTAGAGAAGTAACAAGAATATAGTGTACAAGATACAAAAATACCAAATCTCAATTCTCCACAAACAATAAGTGAAAGTAATTAAACTATAACAATAAAGGATGTTTTTGATCTCACTATTTAGAACATCAACCCCTTAATAGAGGAAGACTTGAAAAATATACTTGATCAACCTACACTATAGGCTAAATTCTGTGATGACCTTGTATTGGTGAGTGTAGATGAAATTAAAAAATTAGTGAGTAACACTACAAGGGAGGAGGTGAAAACACAAGAACTACCTACAATTACCCCTCAAGTCACTAATGTACAATCATTAGATAAAGTACCAAAAGTTATACCAGAAAAGGTTGATACAATTGGAGAGGACAAAGTGGATGCTCAAGCTAGTACTGAAACACATAGTCAAATAGGTTAGATAGATTCATCTACACCTCCAACACAAGTTCAAGGTGAAATTCAATGTAATGTGGTAGAAAAGGACAAGCCTAAAAAGACTAAATTGACACCAAAGCCGAAGGAGCTAGCAAAAATTCAAGCATTGGTAACTGTACTAGAATCTAGCAGTTCTTCTAGTCACACTCTTCAAAGGCTAAGAACAGATGCCACACCTTTGCAATTCTTAGTGCCGAGTGCAATTTCATCAAAGGTATAAGAGGCAATAACATATGGAGATGTAAGCCTAAATGAAGAAATTATTTTGCCAAAATATGATTATGACACAATGATAATTGAGCAATGAGTATACTTCAAGAAGCTCTGGCTAGAAAGAAACATCAAGAATTGCTCAGAAGGGAGCATAGGTAGAAGCAAGATTTTCTTGATATTAAAGACATCTTCCTAGATCCATTTAGTCTTCCTACTCTAGATGCAAAAAGCCACTTATTGAACAACTGAAAAATATAGTGGAAAAGGTAAGTGATTTAGACCTTGATACTAATGTAAAATTATTAGAATGGTTTGAAAAGAAATTTCAAAGTAAAGTGAATGAGAAAATATCTAGTGATATAGCACTTACACAAGTTGTATTAGCAACTAAGATAGAAAGTGTAAAGAAGGTACTTTAGAACATTTTATCTTTATACACCAAATTGTGTAATCCTAGAATCTTCACACAAGAGACAAGGAATCACATTCTGAGCTTGGAAAGTCAAATAAATTCATCAGGTGCAAAACTGCCCATGACTCTAGCTCAAAGTCAGAAGCATTTCAAGAACTTATTGCAAACTCAGAGTTAGTTAACAACATTATCTATAGATGAAGCCAACATAAGGGCCTAACCAATAAGCATTCAAACTATATTGACTCCTCACATGGAGATTTTACATAAGGAGTTAGGCTATGCAGAAACTCTTATGAAGAAAGACCCCAATCTTTCTACATTAAATAGCCTAGTTCACCTTGCTACCAAGCTGGCCATCCAAATTAAGTCTTTGGAGGTAGCTTGTGACAACAGGGATGCCACCCTTAATATTATCCTTGAGGTCCATAAATCTTTCTTGGACAAACACACTATTAGTGTATAGCCCATTGACATCTGTGTCAAAAAGGGGGAGTAAGATAAGCTTAGGAGAAAGAGAACTAAGCTAAGGAAGAGGAAGAGCATGAAGCCCAACAAGCACAAAAAACAAGTAAAAGAGTATTAGTTGAGGCATATCTACTTAGTAGGAGTAACATTTTGAGTACAAAACTAGATATAACAATGCAAGGGGAGTTATAATATTTTGAGGTATAAGTTGTTACAAAATTTTAATATTTTGAAATTTTATATAGAAGTCAAATAAGGGATATGTTATGCTTGTAAGAATAAAAATTATTAATGCATGACCAAGTGTTTTTGACACTCATGTCCAAGGGGTAGATTGTTAATCTCAGGTTGGTTTTGACTAGTGAGTGTCTATACACTTAAGTCATTTACTTAGTTCATTCCAAACAAGTAGTATATGCTGAGCACAACATGTATAAGATAGAGCATGCTGAGTCCACAGTGAGTGCCAAGTCACTCAAGTGATGATGAGAAAGTGTATGTCAAGTGATTCAAGAGCCGAGTAAGTTGTGCATGCCAAGTTATTTAGATGCCAAGCCACAGTATAGAAATTGGCATATGCTAAGGATCAAAGACTTCACATGCTGAGTAACATAGTTTTGTCATAGTTGTTTGTTTGGAACAAACTACTATGTAAACCATTTTTTAGCTAACTTACAGATTAAATTATGATATTTTGGTGATAATAACAAATTTTAATTTGGAATCCCTATGAAATACATGCATACAATTAGGTAAAAGGAAAGGTTTAAGCAACAAAATGGATGAATCATAGCCATTGATTCATACCTAACCCTAAGTCACCTAGGCCTTCTTAACAAGGAAAAACCTTAAAATTTCAAGAGTATGTGGAAGGAGCGAAGAGAGAAGTTTGTATGCACAAATAGAGTATTCATGATGGCCAAGGAATTGTGAATTGAAATTGCATTACAAAATTAGTTAAAGGAGAGCAAAGGAAGGAAATAGAAAATAGCAGAGACATCTGATCAAGACTTTGTAAGCCTTTAACAAGGTAGACCTTTCACAAGATAGATCATGTCTTATGATCAAACATTGTAACCTTCACTGGATACACTTTATCAATGTAGTTGTGAAGATTTGTGAGTGTCATTCCCACCCTAGTTTTGCCTTCTCATTGGAGGGTTTTTGGGTAATAATATATGGTGTCATATATGTGTGAATCGTACTTGTTTACATAATTTAGATGTACATGCTTTACATGGTATTTTAGTTTACTTATTGAATGTGTGATATGGATGTGTGGTGAATATTTTATGGGTCAAAGTTTGAAGAATTGATTCATCACCCCTATAAGTTTACCTTTCCTATTGTAAATTTCAATAGAAACATGATTAGATCATTATCATGACAATATGTTACATTCATGATTGTGTTTTTCATTGATGTCAACATAGCAATTTTTTGTGGTATTTGACAAAATAACAATAGAAAGATCAAGTTAATATGGATAGATAGTTGAGCATTTTCAATAAACAAGGTTAAAGGGAGATACTACTAAGTGTCTAGTTTATGTTGCTAACCTCAGAAGCATAAAATATTAAGTCTGGAAGATATTATGCAAGTTTCGGTGAAGATTGTTTTGAGATAGAGTTTATAGAGTCATGTTTTGGTAAACTTGTTATATCTCTTAGAAAATTTGTTATTCTGAGAAGCTGAAGATAAAGATGTCAAGAAGACATTCTAGAGATGATGTAGCTAAGATCCCTTGTCATAATGATGAAAGATTAATGTGGTCCTATAATAATTAATTGAGAAGGTGTAATAGCCGACTCAAGGAATTGTTTTATGGATTCAATATAAAGGAAGGATATTTTCCTTTATCATGAATGGAGAAAGGAAATGATTATAAGTAGCATGAAGAACAAAATGCAAAGTTAATTAGAGCAGAGAAAAGGTGAAGGAAACTTCATTGTCAAGGTTTTATTGTGTGATCTGAAGTTTGATACTTGGATCCGAGGTTCATGACCTTGTGTACAAGGTTAAACAATGATTGGTCTCATTGAAAGGATAGAGGAAATAAGTTAAGTACAATATATACAATTATTCTACAAGGAATAGTTAAGAGATCAGTTAGATGATGAGTTTGGTGATCTTTCCTTAGAAGCTATTTGGATAGTGGGTTCTTTTGTCTTCTACAACTCCTAATAGGGTTGGAATCTTCTAACAAGGATTCAAAGTATCCTAGTAGGGAATCATATGTACTAAATACTATAATAGACTCCTAACAGGGTCCATCCTCTAACAAGGAATATTTCTATTTTTACATCATCTTGTGGGCATCAATCTAATACAATTTTCATCTAATCAAGGGTTTCCCTTATTAACATATCTAGTGTAGTTGTGTATGTGTATCTTTGCATAGTTTCTATTTACTTTGGTTGAATTATTAAGATTATTTAAGGTGGATAAATGTTTTAGTTATTGGATAATGGATTCACCCCCTCTCAATTGTCTTGGTAGACTATTATTTCTAACACATTCGATTAGAAAGAATCAAGTATTAATGCCTGAATTAAGTTTTGTAATTAGAAATTTAGTTGCATAAAAAATTAGGTCATCTCATTGTTACTTTCTAACCATGTTAGCAATGATCTAAATCTCTTAACAAAGTTGTCTTAACAACTAGTTGTAAATCCTCTAACAAGGTGATATTTCTTTTTGAAGTGTCTTGAAGACCTCTAACAAGGCCACTCCGAACAAGTTGATTAAATCCTCTAATAGGGCCACACCTAATAGTGTGTTTTGAAACCTTTAGCAAGGTTGGCTTCTAACAAGGCTCACTTCAGAAGAGTGAAAATTAGTAACTAGTTGCAATTGGTATTTTTTCCCGAATTGGGTTTCCATGTTCAAACTTGATGTCACTTCTGTTCATACTATTTCTTTTATGTGTATTCAACTAAGTTAAATTTAAGGTTAAACATAGTTAATCACATCAAGATCAGTGTATTCAATTATTTCCAAGTTATAGTTGATTCTTAGTACTTGTCGAGTTATAGTATTTTCTAGTGTTAATCGAGTGCCTGTGTGTTTTCTGAGTAATAGTAGAATATAGTTTAATCAAACTTAATGTTTTTATTTGTATTGACATCTAAAGGATCTGAGATTTATTTTTGTGGTAACTGATTCACCCCTCCCATCTTAGTTATTCCTCTTATATTTCCAACAACACCATGTGTTTACTAATGACATAATGACATAAATTAAAAAAAAATCAAATATTAAAACCCTTATGTAAACAAAAAATTAATTTAATATTATTAGTTAACTTTTTTAATTTCAACTTTACCTTTCAAGTTTTTCTATCCATTAATTTTATGATAGTAGTGACATGCATTGAAACATCAAAGTAAATGAGTCTCCATAGAAACTTAGTTTGATACCTTGATCTTCGATTAAATACATCATTATTCCTAAGTTTCCAAATACTCTAAAGCAACATAAATGATACATAGAGCATAGGACATTACAAATATTGTTGCTGTTAAAAATCCTTCCAAATAAGACATTTTCATAGCTAAAATTCTGATTAAAAGTCAAACCAAATACACCCACAATTTCTTTAGGAAATATATAGACAAAGAAAACATTCTTAAAAAATTCAAAGCTCCCACAAATGTAAAAAATGTTGGGTTATCCCCTTAGCTTCTTAAAGGGTAACTTGTGTAGGAAAAGACACCATAAAAAGTAAGATAATGTAGGTTCAACTGGGCAATGCCAAATATTGACAAGATATTTACTATAGGTAGACATGCAAAGATTTAAGCTCCATTTGGAATTCAAATGCTCAATGATGTCCAAATATAGGTAATTAGGTTATGTTGGAAATATAAGAGGAGTAACTAAGAGGGGAGGGGTGAATTAGTTATCACAAAAATAAATCTCAAATCCCTTAGATGTCAATATAAATCAAAATTGAACTCTGTTGTAACTCAGTAAATATTGAAGTAACTAAAAAAATGCTTAACATGAAAGTCTTAAGATATAAACTATGATTGACCTTACTTTAACTTAGTTGCAAACACATAAAAGAAATAGCATGAACACAATGGACACCTAGATTTTAATGTGGAAACCCAATTTGGGAAAAACCACCAATTACAACTAATTACTGATTTTTACTATTATCAAGTGAGCCTTGTTAGGAGCCAACCCTATTAAAGGTTATAAAATACATTGTTAGGTGTGACCCTGTTAGAGGATTTAATGACCCTATTAGGAGTGGCCTTGTTAGAGGTCTTTAGATAATTTAATAGAAATGTCACCTTGTTAGAAGATTTACAAATAGCTATTAAGCCAACTATGTTAAGAGATTTAGATCACTGCTACAATGGTTAGAGAGTAACAATGAGATGACCTAATTTCTAATGTAGCTAAATTACTGATTATAGATCTCAATTTTCCCTTGTATACTTGATCCTTCCTAATCAAATGTATCTTTGCATCTCAACAAGGATATTATGCTTATCCTTCTAATTCACTTCCTCTAGGCATCATAAAATCTTCAATTATGTTCCACACATTCAATCCTCAACTTGAACTTATATTTATATCTTACACATTGTCAAGTTGGCTTGAATATAACTTAGAATAATTAATATTCATCTACTTAGTTGGCTAGAACCAACAAACAATTCAATTGAACTCAATATGCCAAAATAAGAAAATTCTTTGTTAGTCAACCCTTCTTGGTAGACACTAACTCATAAATGATTTTCCTATGTTAAACAAGTGAACTCAGTTAATATTGCATATATTCAAAGTTCCTTTGGTAACCAAGTGAGCTTGGTTAACACTGGTTTCATCCAAAATTTTCTTCATTAATTGAGTAAGCTTGGTTAACACCCAACTTTTGCAAACTTTCCTTTGTTGCCAGAGTGAACTCAGTAGACACTGTCTTCAAAACTAGGCAAACTCTAGAATTCTCAAAAGACACAAGAAAATGTCTTCAATTCTCAAGTGAGCTCAACATACACTAACTAGAAATGATATGAGATTTTGTGTAACATCAAAGACAATACACAATTAATCAATTATTTCCAACAATCTCCCTCTTTGGTATTGATGGAAACACATGTCATAGTATAATGAATTTTTTAGAGCAAGAATCAAATAAGGAATGTATCATTAGTTTCATTCTAATTCTCATCTATGAGAACTCCCTCTATCAACAAAAATTTTCCCTCAATATCTTCTTCTGATAGAAAACTCTATCTTTGATATTAGACCAAGTTCATTTTCCTTCTTTGACATTTCTTTCTCTTTTTATTTATAAAATTTATATGAGAAATGCCTATAAACTTCTCCCTCTTTGACATTTCATGCCAAAGACAATATTCAATGAATTTCAATCTACCTCATGTATTGATTCATTTGCAATATGCCCTTGTCAATACTGCATCAACTGATTGATCTTCAATATGCTTTGGTTGATGCATTACTAAACTTCTTTTAGTGAGATTTAGAGAGGGTACTAAATCTTAACTTACCTCTTAGATATAGAAATGCATCTTTAGGTAATGGCTTAGTGAATATGTCTACAATTTTCTCTTTAGTATTCACATATTCCAATCTTACCTCTTCATCTTGTACCAATTCTCTCAAAAAATGATATTTAATAGAAATGTGTTTTGTTTTGGTATAGATTACATGATTCTTTGATATATCAATTGCACTGGTGTTATCATTTGTTCTTTGAAAACCAATCTTTATCAAGTAGTTATGAAGTCTTTAAAACCAAGCTTTGGGAGCTTGGCTATGACCATATAATGCTTTGTGTAATTTTCAAACCATATCTATTTTTCTAGGATCTAAAAAACATTTAGGTTTCCCTATGTAGACTTCCCATTCAAGAATTCCATTCAAAAATGTAGATTTTACATCCATTTGATAAACTATAAATCATGTATGAGCTGAATATGCTAGTAAAGTTCTAACACCTTCTAATATTGCAAGAGGAGAATATGCTTCAACCTAACCAATACCTTCTTCTTGAGAATAACCTTTACATACTAACCTTGCTTTATTTCTAAAAACTTCTTCATCTTCATTTAGCTTATTTTTGAATACCTACTTTGTGCTAATTACATTTTTATCTTGGGTCTAGGAACAAGAGTCCAAGTTTTATTCTTCTCTATTTGTTGTATTTCCTCATTCATTAATTTAATCAAACTTTCATTGTCCAAAGCATCTTGAAAATTTATAGGTTTAAATTCAATAAAATAACATGTACCTTTCAATTTATTTCTTGTCATTGTTCCATTTGACTTGTTTCTAATGATCTGATTAGGTGCATGATGCTTTTTGACATATCTTGCTAACATATGTACTTTGGACTTTTAGTTTGTTCCACTAAGTTCTTCATGATCTTCTATATTAAGGTTAAGCTCCACTTTCTGTGACTCAGATCCATCAGACTTGCTTTTCTCTAGCAATAGCTCGATAGCTTCTAAATATAACTCAAGTCCTTCAGACTATGACTTAGGTTGTATTGGATGCAACTTGATCACTTTTGGAGATTTTAAGGACTTGGGAGGTGAGGCCTCTTGAATTCTAAATAGATTTGGCATAGTATCAGGTTCATGGTAAATAAATCTTCTATAATCCTTAGGTTTTTTGTTGCTTCCTTCTTCACTCTTTTATGCAAACTCATTAATTCTCACATTTGCACTTTCTATGATTTTATGAGTAGAAAAATTCAAACATTTTTATGCTTTACTTCTACATGAGTATCCTAGGAATTGTTGGAAATATTCAAGACTATGTTAGGTTATTGAGAGGGGAGGGGTGAATTAGTAACCTTAAATTTTTTACCAAATTCAAATCTTAATTGCAATAATCTAATTACCATTTGATTCATTAAATCAGATCTAACTGCATGCATGAGAAACTAAAAACATAAAACATACATAACACTTGAACACAATAATTTGGAGACCCAAAAACCTTCCAAAAAAAAAAGTAAAACTAGGGTGGGGATGATACCCACAAAACTTAAATAGTATAACATAAAGTTGGCTTGTTAAGGCTTACGATGACCACTTCTAATGATCTACCCTATTAGGAGCAATTAGGACTACGAGGTCCACCTTGTTAGAGGTTTTACAAACACACAATGAAGTATGCACTCAGTAAAGAGATTTTAGAAAAGACTATTAAGTCTACCCTATTAAAGGATTTGGATTGGTTCACTTGTTAGCATGAAACAATAGATCTCTAACTTACAACTAATTTGCTGATAGAGATTTATTGAAGTACTAATCACCTTTCTATGATAGATATGACTCTACTACTCCTTTGCTAATATGGCCTTACAATACACTTTGTCTACTACTAACTCACATTCACATGCTTCTATTTCACATTACTATTAAACTTTCATACTACCTTGGATATGATATAATACATTACATATATATCAATCCAATTTACAAAACTAAAAAGTTAGCCAATATACATATTAACACCAATATTACAAAGTCGGCCCAAATGTAGACACTTGGGTTTTGAAGATTGACTTGGTGAAGTTCTGATACTTGGCATCCACTATCATTACTTGGAATTGTCATGCATTTAGTAGAAGTAGAAGCTCAGTCCATACTAATCATCTTAGAGTAGTCTCAAACTCAATCTACATTGGTGACTCGATAGATACTGTGTAACTTGGTAGAAACTAAATTACTCATCTACCATGACTGCACTCGATAAACACTAATCATCACATAGCTTGGTTAACACTAAATTTGATTCACATAAACTTCTAGATTAGTAGAAGCTACAAAGCTTGGTAACCACTGAAATGATTAGGTTGAACTGCTATACTTCACACTGCCTAATTCTACTTGGTTTGAACTATTGCACTTTACACTAACTGAATTCCCTTGGTAACCACTGAAATGCTCAGTAGGAACTATAAAGCTTGGTGGCTACTGAATTACATGAAAAACACTATAGACTATTCAATGATCTTAGTAGCCATACATAATCTAAATAAGAGTTGTCACTAATAAAAAACTTGACTAAATGTCAAAAATCTCCCCCTTTAGCATTAGTGACAAAAACACTTATCAACCAAAACTTATATACATCACAGTGTGGTACTGGATCAGTATGGTATACTATTTTTTGAGATTTATCAAAATTTGTCTTTGTAAGTATATACAATATACTATATATCTACAAATTCTCTGCTATATATATTTTTCTTTCCTTTGCATGATTCTCCCCCATAAAATATACATAGTATCTCACTATACATAATAAGTGTCTCTCCCCTTATATAGCATACTAAGTGTCTCTCCCCTTTTTAACAATAATGACAAAGATTTATTCAAAACTTATTTACATGGAGACACTAATATAAGAAAAAAAATTAGAATGTACCTTGAGAATAAGTGCCAGAGTCTTATCCCAATTCTCTTGCAAAACTTTGCACATATGTAGAGAAATTTGCACTTCTACAGAGAGTTCTACCATGTGATCTGCAATGGAGATGTTGTTGTCATGGATCAATGTTTTTGAGTAAACAATGTGCTTCTACATTGTATCCATGATTGGAAGGATCATATTCTTAATATCTATTAGTGTAGACTAGATCCTTTCTTCTTCTCTCAACAACTTTGCCAACATATCTGACAAGAATCTAAGCTTAATATGTTGTGTAGAGCCTAAACTAGGGTCATGTTGCAATTGTTTTGCATTGGCCTTCAGATCTTCATCAATCTTTGTCAGTTTTCACTTTATCTCCTTTGTGAACTCGGTAAAATTACACAATTTTCCAAAAAGTGATGTTACATTTGTGCAAGAGGTTTCAATACTAGTCAAAATTGAGGAAAGCTCCACTTGCGGAATGGAAATTTGTTGAGCAATGTGCTCAAGCACTTTATTATCAAATTTCTTTTCTGCTTTCTCAACCAATTTGTCTTGACCACTGGAGTCCTCATCAAACCTCTAGACTGCCTCTTCTAATTGAAATAGAATGTGTTGAGAAGTATCAACTTCAACACCTATCAACTCAGTCAAAATATTCTTGGCATCTTCAATGATTTTATATTCTCTATCTCTCCCCTCTTTCAATTTCTTCTACTTTGCCTTCTTTTCAAGGAGTTGACCAGCTATATGCATTTGATCTACAGTGATATTATCAAAATCCCATCTGGGAATCTCAATCTCCTCATCTAGGTCTATATCCTCCTCTATCTCCTTTCCACTCAAAAATCTTCTACTTGGTTGAGCCTTAGGTTCAACTATCCTTGTACTTAATGCCTTTGAATCCAAAATGGAAACAATTATAGAGATAGTAGGACTAGTAGTGAAAATTTATATAGTACCAATAGATGGAATACTTACTAGTATGCTTACTAAATCCAAAACTAAAGTATTTACATAAGTATCTAAAAATATAGTAGAAAAAATTGTAGAATCCAAAATTGTAGAACATATTGTTCTCATTGTTTATGATTCTGACTCAGGAGTTGAAGAAGAGGGAGTCTATAGCTTGGTAGATGAAGTGGTAGACACTTATATTAGTGATGTACTGAGCTGTGAGGGGGTGAAGAGTGATTGGATGTTTGATTTATCTATTGTGGTCGCAATCAAACTTGCTAAAGCTATCTCTGAGTTTGATGTAGCTACTAATTTTCTTACAGAGTGAGGAAGTGAGGCAATGGCTATGGTTGCTATCTTCATAGGATTAGTCTTCTCATCATCTTCTTTATCTTCCTTAATAGCTTCTTCTTCTTTATCTTCTTCAACTTCTTCATTGTCAAAATGTGTTGGCTCATTGTATGTTTCTTCTTCCTCATCATCACTATCATCATCCTTGACTTCTACTGGGAAGTCACTTTGTTTATGCAAGTGATAAACATTCTTCCATATACTTGTGGCATTCTTGAACACATGCTCTATATCCTTTATCAAAATTAAACAAGTATTGAATCTGAGAGTCATCTTATCTTCATTTTTCTTTATGGACTCTTTTACCTTAGCATCTATTATGCTTGGTAGCAATTTCCTCAGGGTTTGTGCATAGATATATTTTTTGGTTTGCATGTCAAATTCCCATCTTGGCTTTATTTTCTCTAATAATTCATTGGAGATCTAGGAGGCTACTTGATCAGGGGAATACTTCCATTTTCCCATCTTGTTTAGCACCAATTCTTCAACTTGTTTCTTCTCAGCCTCTTTCCTAGTTTCATACTTTAATGATTTGAATTTGGTTATGCTAGAACCTTCTTCAAATTGTTTCAATCTTTCTTTGAAGGTGGGAGGAGGTTTACTAAAGACAACTTCACTACTTTTCTCCCTGGATCTCCTAGTAAAAACTACAATGGATGGCTTGGTGATGATCACCTTGCCTTTCTTCTTCACTATCTCTTCTTCCTTTTTTGACTCCTCTTCATCCTCTACTTCCTTAACATCTTCTCCTTTTCCCTTGGTTAACATAAGAGGTGTGCTTGTTTTGAGTTTTTCTATTTGTCATGCCCACAATTACTAGTCAAAAACACACTAATTTTTTTTAAAAATAAACTATTGAGTTAAAGATATACTACATTGGATTAATATAATATCAACATCTACTAACACAATTAATTAGTTTCCGTACATTCAATCCCATAACATATTATAATAGATTTCATTCCTAACATATACAAGTAACTTTTAATAACATCATAATCCCTCAACAATTTCATTTACTAAGATATTTACTATCACTTATCTTTAATAATACCCCATCCATTACATTACCCGAAAATTAACTGCTACTGGATACACTTATTTAACTATTTTCCACTAATTTTCTTAACAACATATCTCAATTTATTCTCTTTCTACCAATACGATTCTAACCTTTTCAAAAATAATATTATGTATTATGTATTACCATACATTGAATGACCTATATAGATTCAAAATGTTAACGATGTGTCAAATTTAATAAATTAATTTTATAAATATCATTCATTAACCAATCTAACCTAGTTGTTGTATAGTACTACTTGTAGACACCTAAAAATCCTTTAAAAAATAAAGTATTTTTATTTTTTGAAAAAATAATTGATGACATCATCATTTAATTAATTAATTAATTAATTTTTATGCCATTAAATCCCTTTATCTTAATTAAAAATATTTAATTAAGGAATCCCTCCCAAAAATGTTTAAATCTTATTTAAACATTATTTCCTTATTTATTAATTATTTAATTAATAAATTGACCAAAAATCCTAAAATAAATAAAAAATTTATTTTTTGCCCAAAACTTGGCCAATTTCCTTATGACCAATAACCTCTTCCAAAATCTTCTAATCCTTCTTTAATTTTAATTAAAGGCTAATCCCATCATTTCCTACCCCTAATCCCAACTCAAAATATTTAATTAAGATTAAATATTAATCCTCATGTTTATTAAAAAAGTTTTAATAAATATCTCCTCAACCCAAACCCTTGAAATAAATAAAACTTTATTTATTTCCTAAAAATCTAATTTATCCTCATCCTAAGAAGTTCTAGACTCTTCTAGAAAGTCTTCATCCTCATCCTAGGAAATTCTAGACTATTCTAGAAAGTCTTTATCCTCATCCAAAGTCTAGACTCTTCTAGAAGATGTCTTTAAACCTAATCCTAATACCCTCCTAACCTTGTCACATTCCCTAAACATGGGTTAAGACTTACTAACCCAAGCCAAAGTTAACAAATATCTCCTCCTTCACCCACCCTCATTAAATGCCATCCACTTGCCATCCACTTGCATAATCCTAAACCATCCTAATCCATCCTCTAATCATTTGCACAAGCCTAAGAAAGCTTAAAACCCTCCTAATCAAGTCCAAGTCGAAATTGCTCTCATCACCCTCAAAATATCTCAACCATAAAACTTTATGAAGTCCACTAGGCCATAAATGACTCTTCCAAGCCCTTTTATTGCTCTTACAGGTCATTATGAGGGTCTTTATGAAGATTTTATCCCTTGAGCCTCCTTTGTTGACTCATCCTTCCCCTTTCCTCCATCCTCTCACCATGTGACATGTGTCACTCCTTGATTGGCTATAAGAAAGCACAATCCATGTGCTCTCCTCTCATGCAATCTGAGCCCTCCATAAGCTTTTTTCCATCCTTGCATCTTAGCTCTCAATCCCTCAAGCCTCTTGCCTATAAATTGGATCCTTTCCCTTTGCAAAATAACACAATCCATGAAGTAAAGTTATAATGCTATTTTGAGAGCCAAATCCATACTAAAGCCATCTATCCACACCAAAAATCCACAATCATCCATTGAAGCCTTTGGAAGCATATTGAGCATACATCCTATCCATTTAGATAAAGCCACTCAAAAAGAGAGCTTCTCATTGAGAGAGCCCATTAATGGGTCATATTTTCAATTGAGAGCTCATCTTAGTCTATCTTGAAGTTTATGAATTTTGTTTAGTTTGTAAAAGCTTTATTTAAATTTGGTTTCTATTAGCATACTAACATTGCTCATATACACTACTTAACACTCTTAAAATTTATACTCAAAACAAATAAAATATTTTAATTGTAACAATATATCATCCTACCAAGACCCCATATATATAATTATTAATCCCACCCTTTATCTATTCTAACCACTAACCACTAACCACTAAACACTTTCATCCACAACTAAAGCTTAAGCAATCAACACATTAATTTGCAAAAAAAAGAAAGACACTCTTAACATTCCACTTCCCACTAACCTAAGAGCTACCCATTTACTTTATTAGACTATGCCTAATACTCTTTTTAACCACTAAAGTACTATTAACTGTCATCTAATAGTTAACCAACCAACTCATATATATACATTAACTGACTCGATTCCTATCTTACATTATTCTTTTTCCCACCCCCCTAGACATCTACACACTACACCCTTCCCAAATGACCTCAACTTAAATGGGCACCTATGGAGAGGGTCCCATCGTTAATATGGGCTACACGTCTACCCAAGTGCCAAACTCAAGAAGATGGGGCAAGATCCTTAGTGTCTGTCATAAGCTAGACTTTGAAATGACTTTTCTTCCAATCATCACATGCTGCATAATCTAAAGAATAGAACTTGAGAGGGGACCACCTGTCCCATCGATTTCCCTATTCTATGGTCATTATTACTTCCTTGGGAAGATGGGTGCCTATCTTACTTTAGCCTTTTTATGAGGATTTACAACGTATTTCAATGCCTAAGCCTCTCTAACATATGGTGCCACCTTTCACGGGATATTTGACTTGTTTGAAAGTTGTTAAATTTTTTTTTTTTGGATATTGTTTATTTTAAGATTAATATTGCATGAAAGGCCACCCAGTACTAGGTGCTTGTCCTATGTCTTGTCATGGACAGGTTTTTCAATGTTTATTCTCTATTGACTTAGCTCACGGGTTTCTTGCTCCTAATATCAAGATTTGAAGATGACATACTTTTATATCTATTATTACTATATATTGTTCAATCATTTTTATTTTTATTTTGTCTTGAGAATATGCTTCCTATTATTATATTGCTCTGTAATAGCAACTTGATGTGGGTTATTTCTCCTCTCCCATCAAATTTCTAGAGAATGAAATACACACTTCCAGGTTTAACTTACTGTTCACCCATATTTGCATCTTAGTTGTTGTTATTATTATTTATTTATTTTGACTCTTACTTAAGGTTTGGTGACATGGAAACTAAGCATAGAATTGAGTATTAGTGCCAATACCAATGGATGATTAAGGCATCAAATATATTACTCTATTGAATTATACCAATATCCATTTGTGTTTTAAAACTTGAGAGTCAAATCTACTATCTTTTCACATGAGAAACCATGAGTGAATGCATCTTACTACTATTATTCAAAATATAATTATTACTATTTCTAAACATGAAACTCTCTCACATATGACTAAGAAGATAATCAAGTATTCTAATTGAAACTAAGAACATAAAGATAGAGTCTTATAATGCAATAGTTATCAAAACCTTCTAATTACTTTCTTTTCTCCCATGAACTCATACCCCACAATAGTATATACAAAATGGAGATTTTTTAAATTTTTTTATAGCCCAATACAAAAAAAAAGAATAGAAACTATACTTTTACAAATATAATATTTGATGCCATGAAAGACAATATCTCCTTCCAGACAAATGACATATCCCTTCTTCTCTACTATGCAATCATTCATTGCAACCATATGAACAACATAGAGAGTTCTCCATTGCAGTTACAAGCAAATGACAAGTTTTTTCTTCATGAAACGTTCATGAGAGGATCATACCAAGCTTTCCTCCATTGATCCCTTGGCACAAAATATACATATGCAACACACAAAAAAGAAAAGAAACAACAACGACCATGGGTGCTTTCCACCCAACCATAGGCCTCCAAAGAGACCACCCCCATGCTAGGGGAACAAGGCTCAAACCGGGTTTCACACATACATCACAAAATTTTGCATGAAGACAAAACACAAAACACAATCAACACCCTCCTATGGCTTGCACAATGATTCACCATTGGAATCATAAAATGTTGGGTGAAGGTGGGCTCTTCAAGGAGGATAAACTCATAAATATCATATTGCCAATACATTTTGCCTCTCAAGGCCACCACAACATAAACAACATATTACCACTACATTGCCTCTCAACACCTTCAAAACAACCATCTTCTCCTCATCCACCAAACCTCCTTGTACCTCCCAAACAAAAAGATTCACGGCCATGAAGGAGCCCATGCTCCATAATAACAACCTCATCATGAGGTAAAAACAAAATTTTCTTTCTCACCTGCAATGTCAAGCCCAACTTATGCCCTTCACCCAAGGCTTCTCTACCCTCCCAAGGGTGAGTGAAGCCTTCACACCCATAATCACAATCAACACTCACATTCAAACAAGAACAATAGCAAAACAAATGAAGAAAAACAAAACAAAACCAAGAAAGGATCTCTAAAGGCACAAAACACATTCAATTTCCATTCCAACAAACACAAAACCAAGAAGGTGAACCAAGAAATTTACAAGAACATCGCACATTCTCACATTGTCACAATACATAATCAATGCTCATAATGCAACAAGAACACCACACTTTCAAATAATACGCAAAAATCAATATCACAAGATTTACAATGCAAATGCATACTCTATTAATGAACTCTCACACTTGCAAATTTGTTTAACCATGCTAAAAGCAAGAAATGAGAAAGAAACAAGTTTTGAGATACCAACCTTGGTCCAAGCTATGGCAAGGATAGTTGTAGTAGAGCTCCCTTAATCTCCCTCCAAAACCTAACAGTCTCTAAAGTTAGAGAGTTGGTAGACACCCCACTAGTTTGGCCAAGACTCTCTAATAAAGCCCTCTCACTAACTTATTTTAGTAAAAACACTAAGCCACTACTTCTTACAAACTTGTCCCCTCTAACTTTTCTATTTTTGACTAAGTGGGAACATGGATATGACAACTCCAAATTCGAATTGATGGAAGAATGCATGGGTAAAGGGGCCCTCTAGGCTGTCTAGGCACTCACATGGTCAAAAATAGGTTCCTAACTTGCTATACTATCATATGGGTAGCTTATTCTCTCATAAAAGACACTTTGGGACCACCTAATGACCCCTAAAAACCCTAGCCAAGTCCAAATTCGAATTTCCTTTGATTGAGACTCCTCATGGCATTTTTTCTATGTGAGGTTAACTTGGGTTCTTCATTAGGGTTAGGTTTAGGTAAGGTTATTTCTTGACCAACCCTGAATGACATGGCATCTCCACATGGACAACACAAGTGTCAAGTGACACACACAAAATATCACATTACATTAAAAATGACTTGTTTACAATAATGCATGAACTAGGCTATTACACACATATACAATTCACATATATGAAATAAAACACATCTCAATGAGGTTTGAATCTTTTCCTTTGATTCAACCTTGGCTATGTCATGTTTGTAGTAGTTTGAGCCTTAATTCCCCATTAATCCCATGGTCAAATTCCTACATACTAAACTCAAGCATCAGTAGTCAAAGAAAATCATGTAAACAATAAGTACATAAGTGAAATAATCATTATCTCATTCAACATTAGACTTGCATATATTTCATCATCTCAAATTAACTTTCCCTTTCTTAATCATTTCAAATATAACCTTCAAAATATTAAAATATCAAAACTTACATATCACATTCAACATTTGAGTTCCATACTTCATTCTTTTTAATTAAATTACTTTTTTCTAATAATTTCCATGTAAAATGCTCAAAATACTATAACATCAAACTTTACTTATCATAACATGGTCAATTTAATATTTTGAATAGCTTCATAGTCTATTTTTACCATTGTGACAAGTTGTTGAATCCACAACTATTGAATCCCTAGGTATGCAGGTTAGATCTCAATGCATAACAAAATTTATCTTTTAACTCTAATTTCAACTTTAAACATTACATTCTTACATTACAAGCATTTCTACCATTCAATTTCTATTAAAGCAATGTCAATAGCTTAAAACATGAATAGAATCATTAAATGCATCAATTAGGTCATATTATACAGAAGTAATTGTGAATCATCAAAATACAGATATTAAAATGACATAACCCTATAGTCTCAAAAGTGTATCAAAACATAGGATTAGAATTACTGTAATGCAATTATCTCATTGGTACTATGACGGATTGGGTGAGGCCTCACACTATTCTCCTCTTTCCTTTGTTAACTGCCTATGGAAGCTTGATTTCAAGCTCTATTCTTGCCTTGGCCTCATCATATGTTCCAAATTGTGGTGCCTTTAGATCAACAAGTTCATTTATCAAGGCTTCAATAATGTATTTCTCTTCATCTATGTTTACCTCGTGGGGAAGAGGTTTTACCCATACAATTCTGGGTTTCATTGCTTGAATGTAGACTTTGTCACAGTCTACCATGAAACAAACATCATCTTGGTAATCTTCAACCAATTTCTTGAGAATCTTGAATCTATTATTCATTTTTTTCTTGAATACATCAAAATAATTATCCATTCTACTAACTAAATTTTCACCCATTTCTGCAATATAATAGTTAATCTGATATAGCACCGGCACATCCTTTCTCCATACTATTGTGCCTTTTGATGGGAAAAAAATTTAAACATAGAAAAATAAATATCTAAAAAATTAACCAAATTTTCAAGGGTTGTTCTTGGATGTCCTTATAGTTTCCATGTTTTTGTTAAATTGCTTCAACAACAAATCTACAAGATCATATGGTGGATTGTTCTTCACAACCTTGTATGTTAGGTCTACTACTTCACATGACACACTATTTAGGTAGCTAGAACTGTAGATCTTGTGAGCTATCACATGTATGTCAAATTTTAGTTTTGCATCAGTTACACTACTAATCTTCATACCTTTTTTGTCCCACTCGGCTAGGATTTTCTTCTCTAATTCCACCTGACCTAGGGTTTTAGTTGTTTTGGCCTTGGAGAGCATGGAAAGGCCAATGATGCAATGAATCATCTTCTTAGTGATAAAAATTGGTTTCTCAATCCATAACTAACTATTGTGAACATGGCTTAGGATGTATCTAATCCATTTGATTTGGAAACTTTAGGGCAGGTGGGGAATGTGAGTTAAACCCTTATCGTCCAAATACTTATGTTCAATTTTAAGAACACCATTTACACATAGTTCACCTAGGGAATTATCCATCTCTAGGGTTCTAATTTCTTGAATTGCACACTTAAAATGAGTTCAGATATCATTAATGAGTAGTACCTTAGGAGGGATATGTGATTATGCTCTATTTGGATTGAGGGTTTCAGCAATTATCGACATAAGTTTAGAATCAGGTGCTTTCCATTTGACTCCTTTTCCATTTGACTCCTTGGACCAACATTTTTGACACTTTCCTTGCTTTGCTACCACTACTTGATGCTGCCATGGCTACTTGGCAAGCTATGAAAAACTTTGAACAACTTTAGCTGCAAATTCCACTCGAAGTCAGTTGATTGGTTTGCAATTCGCTTGATCGTAATAACACTTAGAATTTTTTGTGAAAATGAATTCAATTTCCTAATTTTTGTTAAAAAATTTCCATTAATGCATAGTATGAAGGTAGCTATGATGAAATCATTATGTGTGATAGGCTATCATCCACTATCTGTTTGGATCACTCACTAAAGGTTTCATAACATGATAACCATGTGTGTTTTGTTACTCTTGACCTTGCTTGGTAGAGTCTATGACCTAACCTTACTCAATAGAGAAGGTAACTTAGTGATAACTGATATAGATCTTCGCTGATGATCCTTTTCTATCTTGAATACTAATTTGGATATTTTTCACCTTTCAATTTTGGAACTGTTTGGATGTGATCTTGATAACACAGTTCCAGTTCTTCCTTAAGAACTTAGTTGGAAATTATGGAGTCACCCAATTTTTGAGTGACATGACTATCATTACTTGAACTAGATTCCTTGATAGATTTAGGAATCCATTGCTACCTCATCTACTTTTGAATTTTATCTACTTTTGCTTTCTTTTCATCTTCAATTCTGCCTATATTCATGCAATTCTTAGCTATATGACAAAGTTCCATACAAGTGAAACATCTTATGGTGGTATCTCTTTTACTTGTGTGATGTTTAACATAGTTGATGCCAATGTGTCCATATTCTCCATAGTAATGAAATCTACACCAAGTGTTATAGTCCCAACTCAATATTGCTTTCACAATTTTCTCTGTCGGATTGAATGACTTGGTTTTGCAATCTGATGCCTTGTGACCTTGTTTTTTGCATTTGTGACACTTGCCTTTAAATTTTGGTTTCTCTTTTCATTCATTAACCTTGTGACTATGCTGATTGCAATAGTAGCATTTACCATTGAATTTTGCTTTACCATTACTCCGACATCTATTTGATGTATGACCCATCTTACCATAGCGATTACAAGTAGGTCTTTGATTCCTTTAAGAACCTTGTTTGGAGGATTCACTTTCTTCTTTGTATCCAATTCTTTTTTTTCCTTTTTTTCTATAGAGATTTTGCTCATTCAGTTGATTCAATTGATTCATTTCTGCTTGGGATTTCATCACTCTTTCATTGATTTTCTTTTTAGTGTTTAGGTCATTTTTCAATCTTTCACTGATTTTCTTTTCAGATCTTAGTTTAGTTCTTATTCTTTCATTGATTTTTCTTTTCATGTTTAGATCATTCATTAATCTTTCATTGATCTATCTTTGGGTCATCATTTCCTCATTTGTATTGAAGATTTGATCCATAAGATCTACATGCTGAAGGGATTGGTTCTGGATCTTATTGTTCCTTCCATCCATTTCTTCTTTCATCTTTTTCCTTTGTTCTAAGATTTCACATAGCCTTTTTGACTGAATTTCCTGTTCTATTTTAAGCTTTCTTACTTCTTCTTGTAGGGAACCATTCTTCTCTAAGAGTTCTTTGATTACATCATTTGCTTCATCTAAACTACTTGAAGGGAAAAAATCTTCAATCTTTTCTTTAATGTACTAATGATCATTCATTTGATTTGCAAGTTCCTTCCTTCTTTTTAGGGATTCAGAAAGTTGCTCCTTAGTTTTCTTGAGTTTTGTAATGGCCATCTCTAGATCTAGCTTTTCATTGTCAATTTCTTTATTAAGTCTAAATATCTCCATTGCCCTTGATCTTTTCTCAAGCTATCAAGCTTTATCCTAAGAACCACAAAGCTCTGATACCAATTGTTGGAAATATTCAAGACTATGCTAGGTTACTGAGAGGGGAGGGGTGAATTAGTAACCTTAAAAACTTTAACAAATTCAGATCTCAATTGCAATAATCTAATTACCATTTAATTCATTAAATTAGATCTAATTGCATGCATGAGAAACTAAAAACATAAAACATTCATGACACTTGAAGACAATAATTTGGTGACCTAGAAACCTTCCAAATAGAAAGTAAAATTGGAGTGGGGATGATACCCACAAAACTTTAATACTACAACATAAAGTTGGCCTATTAAGGCTTACAATGGTCACTTTTGATGATCTGCCCTATTAGGAGCAATTAGGACTGCTAGGTCCACCTTGTTAGAGGTCTTACAAACACATAATGAAGTATGCACTCAACAAAGATATTTTAGAAAAGACTATTAAGTCTACCTTGTTAAAGGATTTGTACTGGTTCACTTGTTAAGATGAAATAGTAGATCTCTGACTTACAACTAATTTGTTGATAGAGATTCATTGAAGTACCTTTCTGTGATAGATATGACTCTATTACTCCTTTGCCGATATGCCCTTACAATACACTTTGTCTGCTGCTGACTCACATTTGCATGCTTCTATTTCACATTACCATTACACTTTCATACTACCTTGGATATGATACAATACATTACATATATATCAATTCAAATTATAGAACTACAAAGTTAGCCAATATACAAGTTAACACCAATATTACAAAGTCAGCCCAAATGTAGACACTTAGGTTCTAAAGACCGACTTGGTGAAGTTTTGATACATAGTGTCCATTGTCACTACTCGACATCATCATGGATTTGGTAGAAGTAGAAGCTTAGTCCATACTAATCATCTTAGAGTAGTCTCAAACTTGGTCTGCATTGGTGACTCGATAGATACTATGTAACTTGGTAGAAACTCAATTACTCATTTACAATGAATGCACTTGATAAACACTAATCATCATAGAGCTTAGTTAACACTAACTTCACTTCACATGAACTAATAGCTTGGTAGAAATTGCAAAGCTTGGTAACCACTGAAATGCTTGGGTTGAATTGCTAGGCTTCACACTGTCTAATTCTACTTAGTTTGAGATGTTGGACTTCACACTAACTAAATTCCCTTGGTAACCGCTAAAATTCTTGATAGGAATTGTAAAGCTTAGTGGCTACTAAATTACATGGAAAACACTATAGACTATTCAATGAGCTCGGTAGCCATAAATAATCTAAATAAGTGTTTTCACTAATAACAAACTTGACTAAATGTCAACAAGAATATGCCTTCATCACCTTTGACAAAAAATTTACCTTTCTTGGATTCTTTCAAGATATAACATTTGCTACCAAATACTTTTAAGTAACTTACATTAGGTTTATAGCCATACCATAGTTCATAAGGAGTTTATTTTGAGTTTTTATTCCATTATACTCTATTCAAGGTATGCACTATAGTACATATTTCTTCCTTCCAGTATTTGGTTGCAACATTCTTTTCTATCATCAATGTTCTTGCACAATCCATGATGGATCTATTCCTTCTTTTAACTATACCACTTTGCCAAGATGTACCAGGGGTAGATACCTACCTCGTAATTCCTTTTTCAATGCAGAATTCATTGAACTCATTGGAAATGAATTCAGAACCTCTGTCTGATCTCAAACATTTCAACTTATTTCGAGTTTTTTTCTCTAGTCTTGTAAGATACCACTTAAATTTTTGAAAAACTTCAAATTTTTCTTTTAGATACATTACATTCATCATTCTAGAGTAATCATTAAGAAAAAGAATGAAAAACTTATCTCTACTGTAACTCTCTATTCCAATAGGTCTACATAAATCTATATGTACAAGCTCAAAGGCTTCTTCAGAATGATAGTGCTTGCTTTTGAAACTAGTTTTTCCCATCTTACCAGTTTGACAATTTTTGCATAGACCCATATTAGGTTTCCCTAAGCTAGGAATACCTCTTACTCTTCTTCTTTTGCTTATCTTGACTAGATTATGCAAGTTTACATGACATAATATTTTTTTCCATAACCAACTTTCTTCTACTTGAGAAATAAAACATGAACTTTCACTGAGATCTAGATAGAATAGATTAGCTTTTGTTTGTTTTCCAGATCCAACCAGATTTCCTTTTCCATCCAATAGTTTGGCCTTCCCATTCATGAATTCTACTTTGAATCCAATGTTATCCATCTATGATACACCTAGTAAATTATGCTTTAGTCCTTCAACCCAATAAGCATTATCACATCTAAGTTCATTGGTTAATGAGATACACTCTTTTCCCTTTATGCAACAGGGTTCATTGCTTCCAAATCTCACACTACAACCATCACAATGTTCCATATGTTCAATTTTTTTTTTATATCTCTAGTCATTTGATGTGAGCAGCCACTATCAATGATCCATGCATCATTTTTTATAACATGAGAGATAAGTTCCACTTTATCTCCTTCATCAAATTCATCTTTTACAACAATTTATACCATTTCATCCTCATTGTTATAAGTTTCTTTAGCCATAAAACAAGATTTCTTACCTTTGTCCTTGTAGTCCTTGTAGTTTTTGTATTCCTTGTTGCCTTTGAACTTATTGCTTTTCTTTTCATAGTTGTCTTCTCTATTTGGGCACCTTGTAGTAATGTGACCAACTTCTTCACAAGAAAAATAGATTAGAGGAATCTTGCCTTTGTACTTTCCTCTACCTTTAGAATATTTCCTTGCAACTAGGGCTTGAACAACATCAAGATCACTATCTAAACTTTCTTCCTCTTCTTCACTTTCTGATTGATTGGCTTTTTTATTTCTTACCCCTTTTCTTGAGTGAAATCTTGGCTTCAAATACAAACTCAATAACTTTGGAACTAGGGACATAGTTATCATAGTTATCCAACTCAAAAGCTGTTAATCTTCAAATAGAGCATCCAAAGTTATATTGCTACTTGGATCACATCTCATTTCTTGAATATCAAACATTCTAATTGCACAGATGGAAATAAGGGTTCTAAGTACCTTTCGTACAACTATTATGTCATCAATGTCTCCTCCAAATACTTTGATTGCACTCACACTTGCTTTAATTTGCTCAAAATATTTTGTAGTGTTCTCATCTTCTCTCATCTTCATCTGATCAAATTATCCTCGGAGACTTTCAGCTTTAGCTCTTCTTACATTATCATCTCCTTCAAAGATGGCTTTCACTTTAATCCACATATCATAAGCTATAGTGCACATTTTTACTTCATTAGATTCAACATAATTAAGAGCATAAGCAATGTCAATCATCATGATGTTATGATTTTTCTTTTCAATAGTTTCTTCAACTAATATTGTTCTATTAGGAGTCTCGTATTCACTGTCAAGATATTTACAACTTGAACCACTGATAGTTTCCAAATGTAACCTCATAAGTCCTTGCTATGCTACAAATTTTTCTTAGTTCAACTTGGAAATATCTCATCTGTAAGACATCTTAATCTCTAGCTTTGGTCCTTGAAACCTTCTCTGCAAGCACCAAAAGCGTTGACACCAATTATTGGAAATATAAGAGGAGTAACTAAGAGGGGGAGGGGTGAATAAGTTACGAAAAAAATAAATCCCATGTCCCTTAGATGTCAATACAAATAAAAACTAAAGTCTATTGTAACTTGATAAACACATAGGAAAAATATTATAACTCAGTAAACACTAAAATAACTTGACAAATTCTTAACATGAAAGTCTTAAGATATTATCCGTGATTGATCTTTCTTTAACTTATTTGAAAACACATAAAATTAATACCATTAACACAAATGACACCAAAATTTTAACATAGAAATCCAATTTGGGAAAAACCACCAATTTTAACTAGTTACCAAATTTCACTCTTATGAAATGAGCTATGTTAGGATCCAACCCTATTAAAATTTACACAATACATTTTTAGGTTTGACCCTATTAGAGGATTTAATCACCTTGTAAGGAGTGGCCTTGCTAGAGGTCTTTAGACAACTCAATAGAAATGCCACCTTGTTAGAGGATTTACAAATAGTTGTTAAGCCAACTCTGTTAAGAGATTTAGATCACTACTACAATAGTTAGAGAGTAAGAATGAGATAACCCAATTTATGATGCAACTAAATTACTGATTACAAATCTCAATTCTAGCTTGTATACTTGATCAACTATATCTTTGCATCTCAATAGGGATATTTTTCTTATCCTTCTAATTTTCTTCCTCTAGGCATCACCAAATCTTCAATTATGTTCCACACATTCAATCCTCAACTTGACCTTATATTTATATCTTACACATTGCCAAGTTGGCTTGAATATAACTTAAAATAATTAATATTCATCTTCTTAGTTAGATAGAAACAACAAACAATTCAATTGAACTCAATATGCCAAAACAAGAAAATCCTTTGTTAGCAGACCCTACTCGATAGACACTAACTCAGAAATGATTTTCCTATGTTAACCAAGTGAACTTAGTTAACAATGCATATTCACAAAGTTCCTTTGGTGATTTAGTGATCTTGGTTAGCACTGGTTCCATCCAACATTTCCTTCATTAATTGAGTGGGTTTGATTAACACTCAACTTCTGCAAACTTTCCTTTGTCACCCAAGTGAACTTGGTAGATACTATCTTTTGAACTAGGTAAACTCTAGAATGCTTAGCAGACATAGGAAACTATCTTCAATTCCTGAGTGAGCTCAACATACACTAATTGGTAATGATATGAATTTTTTTATAACATCAAAGACAATACATAATTAATCAATTTTTTCCAATAGGTTATACACATATTTAGCTTTAATCTGATGGATAGGGAAGAGTCTGGCCATCTGAGGAGATACGAGCAAGAGTATAGATTACAAACCACCTTAAAGGAAAAGCAAGACTACCACATGCATCTCTAAGGATAGAATAGGTTCTCCAATGGGGCAAGGATACAAAAATTATCCATTAAATTGCACCAATCAATAAGTATCCCTTCATGTATAATATCATTTAAGCATTTGATATCTTTTTGAGCCCATTTATTGGCCTAACTTCCATGCAACAAGCCAAATGTTTATCATCATGCTTTAGATTCTATCAAATTTATTTATTACTGTACAATTTTTTTTCTTGTTCTACCACACCATATCCCTTAATGAAATACTCTATATATCCCGAAATTCTCCAAATAGATTTGAATAACAAGGATCCTTTAACTTTGACATCACATTGAAGTGCCTTTGGTTACACTTCCATAAAAGTGAAGGATGAATTTGATATCATAGTTATTGAATTAATTTAACATATTAAATAGAAAGGTTAATGGAAGACTTCATACAAAGTCAACAATTGGGGAATTTTGACAAAAAAGACTGAACAAAGATTCCACGATGCCAACTGTTGCCCATGGTTTCTCTTACCTCTTCTTCCAACTTTGGATCTAGTGGCACTCATCTAGAAAACTACCTTGTTGATGACCATGAACAAGGGTGGTACATATGATTTGTCTTGCTGATATTTTATCTACATGTAACTAATCTCAAAAAAATTGTATATTTTGGGTGTTCTCCATACTTTTGATACTTGTACTTATCAATGGCCTACATAGGCATCATATTTTGATGACATGGATCTCTAATGCATAACCTTAGTTTCTATATGCTATTTAACAATTTTTTTAATTTCTAAAATAAATAAATAATCTTAAAAAAATTATTTAAATTTTAATTAAATCTTCTACAAAAGAATATACTCCCAACTCAAGATCTAGGGTTTAAACATTATTCACATATATAAGAATTTATCCTCACAAAACAAAATCTTGAAAGTTTTTTCAAAACTAAATTTTCAATAATAGAACCCAAAATCCTTCAATAATCTATCAAACATGATGTAAACAATTTTTTAAAAAGAAAATCTCAAAAGGGATTTCAAGACCCTAGCTTAATCCACTAAAATATATTTGTAACCATGAAGAAAAAATCCAAAACCCTTAAAAACTTCAAATATTTGAATAGATTCTTTTAACTCCAAAAATTTAGACACCCAAAACCCTCCAATATAGAAGACTTCAAAATAAATTTTCTAAAATAAGAGACTCAATCATGCAAAAAGAAAAATAATAACTTAATAATTGATTCATTAAGTCAAGGTCCAAGTTCTATATTTTAAAAGACTTAATCATGCAAGAAGAAAAATAATAATTTAATAATTGATTCATTGAGTCATGCTCTAAGTTATATATTTTTAAAGGCTAAGTTCTATTTCATAATAAAGGACTTTTAAAGTCACTTTATTTAATTTTAATTGATTTAAAATTGTTGGAATTAAAGGTAGAGTAATTGAGAGGGGAGGTGAACCAGTTACTCACAAAAATTAATCCACAGATCCCTTAGATGTCTTAAAGATCTAATTACTGCTAATACCCGGTAAACATATCAAAAATGTTGTAACTTGGTAAATTAAAATGTTACTTATCTTCAAGAAAACATAGATTGAATTGAAAACAAAATGAACACAAGATACACTAGATTTAATGTGGAAACCCAATATGGGAAAAACCACCAAGTAACTAGTCACCAATTTTTCACTCTTCTGAAGTGAGCCCTATTATGAGCCAACCCTGTTAAAGGTTACAATACACACTGTTAGGTGTGACCCTGTTAGAGGATTTAATCACCCTATTAGGAGTGGCCTTGCTAGAGGTTTTTCAAACAATTCAACTAAATTGTCACCTTGTTAGAGGATTTAAAAAATGGTTGTTAAACCAACTCTGTTAAGAGATTTGAAATCACTACTACAATGATTAGAAAGCAACAATGAATTGACCTAAACAAGATGCAACTAAATTTACTGACTATAGGTCTCTGTTCGGCATCATTAGATCCTCTTTGATCAAATATAGCTTTGCTGCTCCTCAATCATCTCTGATCATCCTTCCAATTCACTTCCACAATAATCAGTCTTCATATTACATTAATTCCACACACACTTCCACTTCACACTTAGAATTCGCAACTTGACCTCTTAATTATACCATTTAGATTGTCAAGTTAGCCAATTTACATGTTATATTTACCAATAAACCATACATCAGTTGGCTACAAATATTACTCTAAAAAAATAAACATTATTTTATAAAACAATGAAATCCTTTACTGGCCGACCCTGCTCGATAAATACTACTAACCTTCTTGACTCGGTTAACATTGCAATATCCATAAAATCCTTTGGCTATCGAGTTTACTCGGTAAGAATTGAATTCCTTCATGAGATCTCGGTAATAACTACTTTTGCCACATTTCCTTTGATGACCGAGTGAGCTTGATAAGAACTGTTTCTACCACATTTTCTTTGATGACTGAGTTAGCTCGGTAAGAACTGTTTACTCAATAGATATTACAATTTCTCTTTACTAACCTCCTAGGCTCGGTAGATTCTATCCTTTGTCTTGTTGACCTTCTGAGCTTGGTAGACTCTATCCTTTTCCTTGCTGACCTTTTGAGCTCGATAGACTCTATTCTTTGCCTTGCTAACCTTCTGAGCTTGGTAGACTCTATCTGATGACTAATATGACATTTGTGTGACATCAAAGACAACACAAAATTGAAAAATTGTATCCAACAATATCCCTCTTTGACATTGATGGTAACACAATATGTCATATCATAATAAAATTTGAAAACAAGTCTTTTACTAATAGAATACTTCACTTTCTTTTTCAAATACAACAAACTCCCTCTTTCATAATAATCTCTCCCTCTTACACAAACTCTTATTATTTTGCAAATTTTAGAAAGATATGACAATATACTCTCCCTCTTTGAAAACACATGCCAAAGACAACTCAAAACAACTGAATAGCATTGTACCTGATGTACTGATTCATATGCAATGTCTTCATTGGTTTGCTACATCAACTGATAGATCTTCTATTCTGTTCTTGTTGATGCATCACTAGAACTATATTTTATGGAGCTTCAGATAGGGGAATGACCCCTAACTTACCTCTTAGATACAAGAATCCATCCTTAGGTAAAGGCTTTGTGAATATGTCAGCAATTTATTCCTTTGTATGGACATATTCCAATCTTATTTCCTTTTCTTGCACCAATTCTCTAACAAAGTGATACTTTATGGCAATATGCTTGATTTTTGAATGCATCACTAGATTCTTGGAGATGTTTATTGCACTTGTGTTATCACAAAACATAACAATAGGTTCTTTGATTCTTTGCTTCATAGCTTCCAATAATTGTTTGAACCACACAATGTTTGAGAAATTTACTACTACTGTAACATATTCAGCCTTTGCTGTAGATTGAGATGTATAATTTTACTTTTTGCTTGTCCAAGAAACCAACCTTTTTCCAAGAAAGAAAGCTCCTCCACTTGTGCTCTTTCTATCATCAATATTTCTTGCCCAATCTGCATCAGTGAACACCTTTAAATCTAGATTTCCTCCAACTTTATACTATAATCCATATTCTTCAGTTCCTTTTAAGTATCTCATGATCCTTTTGATTTTCATCATGTGATTTTCTTTTGGTTTGGCTGAGAATCTTGCTACAATTTCTACTACAAGGGAAATGTCTAGTCTTATGTGCACTACATATTGTAACTTTTCAATCATAGATTTATACAATGTTTGATCTACTTCCTTTGATTCATCATCCTTGGTAAGTTTTAATCTAGTACAGATAGGAGTCCCAACTGGTTTGCAGTCTTCCATACCAAACTTTTTTAGTATCTCCTTGATGTATTTAGATTGAGTGATGTAGATGACATTCTTATTTTTTTGAATTTGAAGACCAACAAAGAATTTGATTTCACCAAACATTGACATTTCAAATTCCTTGTTCATTTTTTCTAAAAATTCTTTGCAAAGATCATCATTTCCTGTGAACAAAGTATCATCTACAAATATTTCTACCAAAACAATCTTATTATCTAGTCCTTCCTTTATGTAAAAACTACTATTGTCATTAGTTCTTTGAAAACCAATATGAATAAGATAGTTATTCAATCTTTCATACCATGCTCTAGGGGCTTGTTTTAGACCATATAATGCTTTATGTAATTTTCAAACCATGTCTTTCTTGTCTGGATCAATAAAACCTTCAGGCTGTTCAATGTAAACCTCTACATCCATTATGCCATTGAGAAATGCTGACTTAACATCCATCTAATAAACTTTGAATCTTTTAAATGCAGCATATGCAATTAAGGTTCTAACACCTTCCAGTCTTGCAATAGGAGCAAAAGTTTCTCCATAGTCTACACCTTCTTCTTGAGAGTAACCTTTGCATACCAGTCTAGCTTTGTTCCTTCATACCTTACCATCTTCATTTAGTTTGTTTCTAAATACCCAATTTGTCCCAATCACATTTTTGTCTTTGGGTCTAGGTGTAGAACAAGATTTAGTGTGCAAAGAACATTAACAATAAGGAAAACATTCACAAACAAAAATTATATTCAAGTATAAGATTAGACAAAAGAAGGTGTAAGAGAGTGCAAACTAAGAGCAAGATCACTCCAAAAGCCTCCTTGATTTTGTAGATTCTTCCTTTAATGTAGATGTATGCTCAATAATATTGCTCAAGCTTCAATGAAAAATATGGATCAAAGTGGATTTGTGGATGGGTTTTTCCATTATGATGGTATTTTGATAGTCCTTAAGCTCTCAAAATAGCATCATAACATTAACATGGAAGTGGATTATGTTTGTGAAGGGAGAGGCTTCTATTTATAGGCCAAGGGGTAGAGGAATGGATTGTCAAGATGCAAGGATGGCAAGATGGTGAGGGAGGGCTAAGATGCACTCAAAGGAGAGCACATGGATTGTGCTTGTTTGAAGCCAATAGGGAAGTGACATATGTCACAAGATGATTGGATGTGAGAGGATAGGATAAGGGTTGGTCAAAGGAGTAATGAGGGAGGTTGAGCCATAAAGAGGGATGGTTGAGCCATAAATAGAGATGGCTGGGTCAAATAAAGATGGTTGGGTCATAAATGGAGATGGTTGGGAGGAGGATGAGATTGTTCACTTTGTCTTGGGTTAGCAAGTCTTAACCCTTCCTTAAGTTGTGCACATGATTAGAAGAGGGATTAGGATTAGCTTAGGAGTTGGCTAAGCTTTTTTAGGGAATGTGACAAGGTTAGAAGGGGGATTAGGATTAGAATCAAAGATAAGGATTGACATCTTCTAGAAGAGTCTAGGCTTTGGATGAGGATAAATAAAGTTTTTAAGAAATAAATAAAGTTTTATTTATTTCAAGGGTTTGAGTTGAGGAGATATTTATTAAAATATTTTTAATAAACATGAGGATCAATATTTAATCTTAATTAAATATTTTGAGTTGCGATTAGGGTTAAGAAATAATGGGATTAGCCTTTAATCAAAATTAAAGAAGGATTAGAAGATTCTGGAAGAGGTTAGTGGTCTTAAGGAAATTGGCCAAGTTTTGGGCAAAAAATAAATAAATAATTTATTTTGGGATTTTTGGTCAATTTATTAATTAAATAATTAATAAATAAGAAAATAATGTTTAAATAAGATATAAACATTTTTGGGAGGGATTTCTTAATTAAATATTTTTAATTAAGATAAAGGGATTTAATTCCATAAAAATAAATAAATAAAATAAATAAATAATTAATTAATAAATGATGATGTCATCAGGGAATTTTTTTCAGAAAATAAAAATACTTTATTTTTTAAAAGATTTTTAGGTGTCTACATTTTGCCCCTCTTTGAGATAGTGTTGGAACAATACTATTTCAAAGAAGTTTGAAGATAGATGACATAAAGAAAACTTTGAAAGCAACATGATTGCCACAATTTTGAATAGAAGAGGAGAGAGTAGACTGTGTGATGCCCCCTCAAGAAGATGGTGGGGAGAGAAGGTGAGGCCTGGTAGCTTCTTGAAAGGTACAAGAATCTAGGACAAGAGGAGGACTGAGGGTAGCTAAGAGAGGTGATTCAAGGAAGCTATGGGAGAATGATACAAAGGAAAACCTTGTGCACAAGGATAACCAATGGGTAAGAACAATGGCTTTAGGGAGAGGGGAGAGGGTGATTGGTTTTCTAAATTGAACCTAGGTAAGTGAGTTGGAAGATAGGGGATTTGGGGAGATTATGATTTGAGAATTTATGATTGGGGATGACTAAGATTACAATTAATGCAGGAGCTATGAATATGATTGATGAAGGAGTTATGATTATGATTAATGAAGGAGCTATGATTATGATATGGATAAAACTGTTAGATCATGATTGTAAGACTGATTGGATGGGATGCTTGGATAGGATGGGATGTTTTGATAAAATGGGAGTATTAAGTAATCCATTGAAGCTTGAGTGTGTGGGTGTTCCAAATGGGAGCACCACCATGTAGTTGAGCACTTATTTTGATATAGGAATATTGGGAATATGCCAAGGTTACTAAGAACATCAAGGCCTTTTTACCAATATTACATAGGACTGACATGAAACAAACACGCAAGGATTGCCCCAACATCACACATGAATCTCGAAAGAATTAGAGTGGAAATGATACTGGGTAACCCACAAGCAAACAATATTTCCCAAGTGCACCATGTAATCACAAGTGATCACATGTTTGGACCATGTAAGGGTCACATCCAATTGACTCACAAGAAAAAAAGAAAATGAAAAAGACCTGATCAAAACCTTGCTCTTGAATTGCCCCATTTGCAACACACCATGATATAAAATATCATGGCAACCATGAGGAGGGAACAACCCAAATCACTTGGAAGAGATACTTTAAGAACCAAACTTGAAATCTTGAAAAGAAAAGAAATTAAAAGAAAAAGTAAATCTATGAAAAAAGTAACCGTTTGCCAAAGTGATTGGTAGGACTGGCTATTGACAAACCAAGATCAGACAAGGGGAAGGATGCATCCTGTAAGGATCTATCAGTAATATCAAGGACTAGGATAAGTTGGGCAATCAGAACTATTTAAGACAACATTTTGATGACAAGGGATCTCGTATGAGCATTTGCTAAAGCACCTAACCAAGAGAACTACAAGTTATGATCAAGCAAGAAGTGATGTGAAGAGATGAGAGATATACAATGATACCAAGTGAAGGATTGACATGAAAGGAATATACAATGGACAAACCAAAGTATTTGCAAGGGATTACCATACAAAAAGCTCAATGTGATAGGATAATAGTAGGAAAGACGAAGATGAGAAGGTTAGCAGAAGAAAATCTAGGGATGAGGAGATAGTGCGATGAAAAGCGTGAGAAGTTAGTGGAAAGAGGTAGGATATAGCATACTATTACTATATACGAGGCGAGGTGTGGAAAGGATGGAAGTAGTTGCCAACTTGACTATTATGATGGCAGGTATTGAAGCTTGTTGCCAAAGATATGGATAGCGTGTAATGGAAGCGATAGAGAATGTTGTTCGTTCTATAAAAGGTGAGTGAATTTGATGAAAGCTAAACAACAAGAAGTGTTAGATGAAGCATAGGAAAAGTGTGCACAAAGAATTAAGCTATGGGTGAAATAACAATGGCTAATTCACAAGAGAAGAGGCAAAAAATGCAAGAGGTGATAGAAGGAGGAATGGGGGGATAGAGTGAAGAGGAAAATGAAAGCCAAGGAGAAATTAAATGGTTGTCGAGGAAAAAGTGGGGCGTAAAGTGGAGCCAACAAGAAGGAAGAGAAACCTTGCCACATCGAAGTGTGTGGCATTGTGATTAGGGAGTGGTGGAGACTAAAATTAATCCAGCTCAAAATCAGCTAGAAGAGGAAGAAGAAGATCCGACCTTGCTACAACTATTAGCAGAAGGTGCGATGCAACAAATAGAGGCGAGGGAAAAAGAGAAGGAGACAAACTTACCAAGTGTGGGAGTGTTGTTAGAGGGAGCAAGTGTAGAAGATCAGCCATCTATAGAAGAGACTCTTCCAAAAGAGGAACAAAGATTCATGATGCGACCAATAGTGATCATATGGAAGAAGGGAAAAAGTAGTTTAGGGGATAGGATGCAGAGCTCTAGGGAACAAAAGGGTGACCCAGTGTTGTCTCCATTCCAGCCATTTCGAGCATTGCAATCCGATGCTGCAGTACAAGTGGCTCATAATGCAGTTGTGGTGATGGAGAAAGCATTGGCAATGGAAAAAGAATGAACTGACCAGGCGGAGAAAGATGCAAATTTATTTCAAGGCCTGATTGAAAGAGCGTGAGAGGATGGTGCATGGATGGAAGCTAAGCACCTAGGGATGATGTTAATGATGGAGCAAACAAGAGTGGAGACTATGGAGGCAACTTTGGCAGTGGAGAGAGTGGCAATAGAGAGATGTGAAAATGAATTAGTGCTCCTAGAGTCACAAGTAGAAGCATTTAGGGAGTCAGTAGTGCAGACCAATAGTTTAGCTCGAAGGTCACAAGAGTAGCTATATGCAAGTAATGTGCACATTACATGGTATCAAAATCAATTGAATGTAGTGAAATATGAGAGAGAGTCAATGAAAATGCTAGCAAACAGATATGAAAGAGAACATGATATTGTGCAGAGGACAACAACTATTCTAGGAGTAGAAAGACTACAGGAAAAATAAAAGATGTCATGGAGCAATTAGTGAGGTTTGTGCAAGAGGCGGTATACTACATGGGATTATATCACCAGGAGGTCCCTTTGGTGCAAAGGAGAGGAGTTGTATACTCTAAGAAACATTTTATGGAGTAGATAAACACCCTCTTGAGGTGTGGGAACATCCCAATCCCCATGGATACACTTTGGGCAAGTGTGAGGATGACTCCAGGGGCATCATCATCTGGGACTAGGTTTGAAGGAATGCCATTGAGTGGATGCCCCGTCTTGCCACCTCCCCCAGGGAGGCCAGAATAAAAAATCTGCCAAACATTATTAGCTAAATGAATGTTGTTGTTGCTATCATAAGAGATTAGAAAGTTTGTGCTTGTTGTTGTGGCAATCAAAGGGACAATAGATGTTGTTCATAATGTAATGTCGTGTTTTGTTTTTGGGATTTTTATGGAAGATAGATGAATGTTTTTGTGTTTTTTGTCGAATATTTAAATGTTTTTGGGATGTTTGATATATATATTTGAATGTTCTTGTATTTTTGCTATAAATAATGAAATAGTTTGACTCTTGTAAAAGTGGGAACAATACAATATGTAGAGTAAGGGTAACCATGACTCGTAGGTGAGAATGTCTATGTAGATTTAGCAAGTATGACAAACAATAATAAGACAAAATATGGGGACGTTTCTCTAGGTGTGTGATGAGATGAATGTTTATGAGGCATGGAAAAAGCATTGGGACCTATGCAAGGCTTGTGATGGCCAAAAGAGTTCAAGCAAGGTCTTCAAAAAGGCCAAAAGAGGGCCTTGAAAAAGGCGTGTGGGCCAAAAAAGATCTCAAGGGCCTGAAAAAGGTGCTTGAGCCTAAAAGGGCATCTCGGGGGCTGAAAAAGATCAAAAGAGGGCCTTGAAAAAGGTGCTTTGAGTCTAAAAAGGCATTTTGAAGGCCTAATAAAAGCGCTTAGGCCTAGAAAGGCATTTATGGGGCTTGAAAAGGTCAAAATAGGGCATTGAAAAAGGTGCTTTAAGCCTAAAAAGGCATTGTCGGGGCCAAAAAGGACACTTGGGTCTTGAAAAATTATTTAAGGCCTAAAAAGACACTTAAGTGGTCCAAAAAGGACACTTGGGCTTTAAAAAGTCATTTAAGGCCTAAAAAAGGCACTAGAGTGGGCCAAAAAGGACACTTGGGTCTTAAAAAATTATTTAAGGCCTAAAAAGGCACTAGAGGGTCCAAAAAAGGACACATGGGCTTACGAGATAGTATGATATATCTGTTGAAATTGGGTAGACTAAACATGGCCACTGCAACTTAAATAAGACTAAAAATCCTTCTTGATTCACATTAATAATGGTTGCATGGAAGGCGACAATCAGCTTTGCGGCATCTCTTTTGCTATCCGAGTTGTGCTAGATTTTCCTAAGCCTAAAATTATGTTTCAGGACATTACCACACTTCTTCTTAATATCAATTTCTTAATATCAAAAATTGAGAGGAATTTTGTGGTGGTTTCTTAATGTTTCAAGCTTTTATGGCCATATTTGGCAATTATGACCCCCTTTTGAATGCCTTGGAATTTTATTTGATTTTTTTGATATTATTTGGGCAATTTTTAAATTTTTTTGGGTATAATTGGATGATTTTTGAATTTTTTTGGTATTGTTGGATGATTTTTAATTTTTTTTGGTATTTTTGGATGATTTTTGAATTTTTTTCCTATTTTTGGATGATTTTTGTCACTGTGTCGGCTATCAGTGCTATCTTTCCCTCCATCCTTGTGGATTTGATTTTGGGGTGGTTTGTGCATAATCCTCTAGCAATCCGATGGAGGACATTGAAGAGCAAGTTTGACTTCATTTTCTAGATGTATCGAGGGTTGGTAGAGGAGTGATGGGGTTGGTTCTCCTTTTGTGATGTGAGGCAACTAGCATGGGCCTTGCAAATGGTTACAACTGCAAAAGATTATCTTCGAGAGGTCTATGTGAAAGGGTTGTACTTCTATTGGTTTCTCATTATGTAGGGTTTGTGAAAGGTTTTTGTCTCATGTCAAGGTATTTATTGTGGAAAGTAGGGTGTGTGTGAAAGGATTGTGAGAGGAGGAAGCTCTTTTTTTTTGGTTATTTTTGAATGATTTATTTATTTTTTTGGTATTTTTGAGTGATTTTTGATTTTTTTTGGTATTTTTGAGTGATTTTTGAAATGTTTTTGGTAATGTTGAGTGATTTTTGAATGTTTTTGGTAATTTTGGATGATTTTTGGGTCTGTGGGGGTGAAACGGAGGATGTGAGTGAGATTTGGTGGAATACAGGGTAACCAAGACCATGTGAGGCACCTAAAGAGGTAATGAAGGGAGTTTATGGATGACATTGGAGTATATGGGGATAGTTGAGAGCTAGATACCAATGAAAAGGGATGTACCAGGCAAGGGAAAGATGAAGAGATGGTGAGAAGTGCAAGGATAAATGAAAAGGGAATGACCGGTTTTGGGAATGACAAGAGAAAAAAAAAGGGGCTAGGATGGGGGAATAGAAGGATGAACATGACATGATCTCCAAGGAATATAGTGCCCCTAGTCTATGTGATTTAAGGGGAGGGTTTATGAGGGAAGTGATAGGATGGAAGATTGGTCAATAAGAGGATAAGGGAGATATATGGAAGCTAGGAGGAGTTTTTTATGAGGGGTGTGATAGGATAGAGGGTTGGATGGTGTAGAGGGAAGCTAGGATAGAAAATGTGAAGGAGCAAGGAAGATAGGGGATAATAATATTTAGTGGATGAGGATGAGGGAGGATTTATATCAATGAAAGGGAGGGTGGAGAAGGGATAGGTGGAGACAAACTTCAATGGGGAATAGATGTCAAAAGGATGACCAAAAGCATGTATCTAGTGGTGGACTTTATTTTTATCAAGATCCGAAGGAGGATGGAGGGTGAAATGGATAAAATGTAGTGGGTATGGTGGGTGATGGAACATGCCCCCACGTGTATAGAGCATTTGGATAAAGGGATTATGCATGATGCTTGTTTGCCAAGTTTTCATCATGGTACTTATCCATGGCACTTGAATTGCCAAGTTTTCACCAATGGATGATTTTTAATTTTAAAATTTTTAATTTAAAATTTTTTTTGGATGCATTTTGACTCATAGATGTTGGTAGGAAGGGAGGGAGTTGAAAAGGATTAGATTATATAATCAGAACGATAGTTGAGAGTTGGCCGGTAAGGGATGGAAAGATACGAGGCTTGTGGGTAAATGAATGAGGAAAATGGAAAGATCATCATTGGCACACACCTTGAAAGGTGATGAAATAGTGGGAAGATGGTATTGAGCGAGGTTGAGGAGAAAATGGAGGAAGAGAAAGATAAGGACTAAAAGTAATGTCGGAAGATGGAGGATGGGAATTTTAGGATAAGAAGCATATGGACTAAGAGTGGATTGGGGGGATGAAGGATGTTTATATGGAGATTTGGATAAAGGATGAATGGATGAGGCTTTTTGAGTAGCATGAAAGGATGCCAATTGAGATTTTTCTTTGAGATGCAATTCTTTTATGAGCATCTTAGGTATCCACATGATTTTTGACTTTTGCAACTTGGGCCTTTGTGGCCTCTTGAATTTTTCTTTGATTTGTATCAAATGTTTCTCTTCTTGAACATGTATTTTAGAAGCGAGATGTCGAGACTTGGATTGCTGTGGATTTTTGGATTTATACTTTTTTTATTTTGGCATCCAATATGCTTCTATTAGCCATGGGATGGGAATAAGAGCATGGAGGAGATGGAGGAATTGTGGATGGAAAGATAGAGGTTGAAGATTGGAAGGGATTCAAGGATGAGTGCCTTTGATGATCTAGCTGGTGGATTTGAGGGGATAGAATGATGGATTGGAATATAGGATATGGATGGATATAATTTCCCAAGAAGGATGGAGGGAATGAAGGATATGGGCCTAAAATAGATGGAAATAGGGAAGGTGTAGGTCCCAAGATAGATGGAGGGGATAAAGGATTCATATTAGGTATATAAGGACCCAGAATGGATGGAAAGGGTGTGGGATTTAGATAAGGGATATACAGACCCAAAATGGAGGGTTGAAAAGAAGTAGTAGGATAAGAACAAGGTGGAGAACTTTGGGGTAAAGGTGGAAGGACTTGTGACAATGAAGGGGTAGGAGGGATACCAACATCTACAGATACACTTTTATTTCTTTCTTCAATATGATGTTCATTATTTGGAATGCAAGATGTGAGTCCATTACTAGCTAAAGAAGTCAAAGTTTCAGGTATGATAGTAAGTGTTTCTTCTATAGATCTATCACCAGGAAGTATAGGAGACATATAATCATGAAGCAAAGGGGATGGAAGGAGAGTATCTTGATTTGGATTGGTGGATGGAAATGGATCTTGAGATGGATTATGTATGATGGTAGGATTTGGATATGGAAGGGATGGTGATTGCTCGTTGGATGGAGTAAATGGTAAAGGTGGATCATGTAGGGGAATAAGTGGGATGGTAGGATCTTCTTTTGTGTTGTAGGATATTTCAACATGCTTTTGGACAAGATCCTAATAGGGATGGATGGGAGTGGATGGTATGATAGGAGAAGTATGGATGGTTTCTTTAAGTGAGGTAGATGGATGGGTGGGAGGTTCTTTAGTGGAGATGGGTTGTTGGGGAATGGACTTAGTAGGTTTGTTACATGGGATTTGGGTAATGTTAGGAGGAGGTGATGTGGATAGGATTTGGAGGGATTTGATGGATGGGAGGTAGGAGATGGAAGGGGTTTGATAAGTGGGGTGGATGCGATAGGGATGGTAGCGATAGGATGATGTAAGAGGAATGATGGGTGTGGGAGATGGATTTGCTTTGAGTTTCCTTGTAAAATTCCTTGGAAACAAGTGTGTTGGACTAGAAGAAGTAAGGGGATTGGGTTGATGCATTGTAGGACTAGGATTGATTGGAGGATTTGGAAAGGGGTTTGAAGGATATTGGGATGGTGGATTTGGACTAGGGATGTAGCTACTAGAATTGTTTTGGAATGGTGGAGACTGGGAGATGAAGGTAGAGGAAGATGGAGATATGACTGATGTATAAGAGGAATGTGTGGGCACAATATAGGAAGGTGGTAAAGATGAGGATAGTAATGGATTTCCATTGTCAAAGGTATGGTAGGTAGTACTAATGGGGAAACATGGAGGAAGGATGGAGTAGTTTGGATTTTGGGGGATGTTTGGAGGAATATCTCTAAGGCTTTCAATATACACATCACAGTCAACAAGATCATCATCATCATTGGAATAGGATGAGGTGGGAGAAAATGTGGGATGACAAAACTCATAGTAATAGGATTGTGACATGATGTTTTGGGGATGAAGGATGAATATAGAAATGTAGATTAGGATAAGTTGGGAAGCTCATATTTGGATTTGGATGATGAGTTGGATAGGGATGGGATGTTACTATTTAAGACACGGAGAGAAGAGGAAGACTCTATGGAAGACCTTAGGATTGATGGTACTAGAGGAAGGCTTGGAAGCTTGATTGAATCTTGGATGAGGTAGTGACTATGCTAAGTATGCCCTTCATTTGGGTTGAATGATTGACCAATGGTTGGGTTGTTGTGAATGAACTTGCTAACAACCATTGCGAATGGTGTATAAGTGATCTCTTTAGCAAATGGTTTTGATTATTTTTGAAAAATTAGGAGGATTTTGAACATTCAAGCATATCAAACACACCAACAGCCCTATAAGATGTTTGTTAGGATATACAAGATTAGTTAGGGGTGTCCTCAATATATGCAAGGTACGTGAGGCCCAAATCTATAGATGAAAGAAAATAATGCCACTCAATCGGGAGGATATGGTAACCCAAATCTCCACCTTCACTTCCCAAAAGTATAAAGTTCTTTGGGGCTTAGCCAAGAGTGACAAGATTATGCTTTCAAGAAAGGTGTCTTTTGATTCACCTACCAATGTTTATACTCTGCCAGAATGCTAGAGTTGAGATCATTCCAAGGGGTGATGAAATCCCCAAGCAGGCCTCCTAAAAAGTGTAAAACAAGACCACATACATGATCTTGGGTTTAAAATACACACGTTCATTCCAATTGATGATTTAGATTTTGTAAGCTATGATTGAAGACACTTGTGATTATGGCATACAATGTTCATTCCAACTTGACAACGTTGTCAACATAATAGAAATCGAGAGATCGTCAACATAAGTAAATCGTGCACATAAAAGCTTTCAAAAATGAGGGAATAAGAACATTTTTACTTTAGAGCATTCAAGATTGAATGAAGTTAATTTTAAGCACCAAAGTTGAAGTGTGTTTATTTGCAATGTTCTTTAATACCCAAAATCAAATGTTCATTGCATTCATTCTTTTTAACCTTTAGCATCCAAGATTGTGTTGATAATGCATTCCAATGAAAATGTTATGTTTTAATCCATGGAATTCAAGATTTGATTTTAGCAACATGCATTCAAAGACAAGTGTTTAAACATTCAAGTTCATTTTTCAAGAGAATTAAACCATGTAAGGAGAACCTGCAAGAAACATGGTTAGTGGTTTCATAGAAGTCTTCAACTGACAATGCGTGAGTTAGCAAATATCCCTACAAAAATCACCAAATTTTAGTCATTGATATTAAAAATAAGTATCTAAAAGGCTAAAAAATATGATAAAAAACAATACCATCATGATGAGCTTGGAGCTAGCTTTTCGACGATATTTAATTTTCTAAAAATGGAGTCTGTATGGTCAAGTTATGAGCAAAACATCAAATGTTGCTTCTCAAGGCTTAAAAAAGCATGTAGAAATGATGTCGTGCTAACATCATCAAAATACAAGTTTAAAGTTCATGGCCATATGGCTGTCATAGGCATAAAAAAAATGACTTGCTAACATGGCACATATTTTACATTTTTTGAAATATATATATTTTTAAATACATATATATGAATATGCATATTTTTACCAAACTTTCACAAAAAGAAGGTGTACCAAAATTTTAAAAAAAAAAAAAATATTTAAGAAAATTTGAAGAAGAGAGAAGATGAGATTTAAAAAAAATAAATTTTAATATTAAAAAAATAAAAAATAAAAATAAAAATGGCCAAGATCCCACAAGAAGAAGTAGACAGAATAGAAGAAGAATATGGGCAAGAAGAGGAAGAAGAATTCAAAGTGCTCTGTCCACCTATAAGCTTGAAAAATATGAAAACACTCTAAATCACATCAGCATGTTTGCAAAGAACTCATGAAATGGGCCCCACCAGGCATGCCAAAATGTAGAACAAGATTTAGTGTGCAAAAAACATTAACAATAAGGAAAACATTCACAAACAAAAACTATATTCACATATAAGATTAGATAAAAGGTGTAAGAGAGTGCAAACTAAGAGCAAGATCACTCCAAAAGCCTCCTTGATTTTGTAGATGCGTCCTTTGATGTAGATGTATGCTCAATAATATTGCTCAAGCTTCAATGAAAAATATGGATCAAAGTGGATTTGTGGATGGATTTTGCCATTATGATGGTATTTTGATAGTCCTTAAGCTCTCAAAATAGCATCATAACATTAACATGGAAGTGGATTATGTTTGTGAGGGGAGAGGCTTCTATTTATAGGCCAAGGGGTAGAGGGATGGATTGTCAAGATGCAAGGATGGAAAGATGGTGAGGGAGGGCTAGGATGCACTCAAAGGAGAGCACATGGATTGTGCTTGTTTGAAGCCAATAGGGAAGTGACACATGCCACAAGATGATTGGATGTGAGAGGATAGGATAAGGGTTGGTCAAAGGAGTAATGAGGGAGGTTGAGCCATAAAGAGGGATGGTTGAGCCATAAATAGAGATGGTTGGGTCATAAATGGAGATGGTTGGGAGGAGGATGAGATTGTTGACTTTGGCTTGGGTTAGCAAGTCTTAACCCTTGCTTAAGTTGTGCACATGATTAGAAGAGGGATTAGGATTAGCTTAGGAGTTGGCTAAGCTTGTTTAGAGAATGTGACAAGGTTAGAGGGGGGATTAAGATTAGAATACAAGATAAGGATTGACATCTTCTAGAAGAGTCTAGGCTTTGGATGAGGATAAATAAGGTGTTTAAGAAATAAATAAAGTTTTATTTATTTCAAGGGTTTAAGTTGAGGAGATATTTATTAAAATATTTTTAATAAACATGAGGATCAATATTTAATCTTAATTAAATATTTTGGGTTTCGATTAGGGTTAAGAAATGATGGGATTAGCCTTTAATCAAAATTAAAGAAGGATTAGAAGATTCTAGAAGAGGTTAGTGGTCTTAAGGAAACTGGCAAAGTTTTGGGCAAAAAAATAAAATAAATTATTTTGGGATTTTTGGTCAATTTATTAATTAAATACTTAATAAATAAGGAAATAATGTTTAAATAAGATTTAAACATTTTTGGAAGGGATTTCTTAATTAAATATTTTAAATTAAGATAAAGGGATTTAATGGCATAAAAATAAATAAATAAATTAAATAAATAATTAATTAATAAATGATGATGTCATTAGAATTTTTTTTCAGAAAATAAAAATATTTTATTTTCTAAAGGATTTTTAGGTGTCTACACTAGGTACAAGAGTCCATGTTTTGTTTTTCTCTATCTGTTCTATCTCCTCATTCATAGCTTCAATCCAACTTTCATTGTCTAGTGCATCTTTGACATTTTTAAGTTCAAAATTAGCAACTAAACAAGTGCCTTTCAACTTACTTCTTGTCATTGTTCCTTCTGATTTAACTCTAATGATCTAATCTAGTGCATGATACTTTCTAACATACTTGGCTAACACAGGCTCCTTGCCTTTTGAATGACTTGCATTGTTATTCTTCTGTGTCTCAACTTCTAGTTTTGATTCTGGTTGCTCGGGCTCGATAGATGCTAACTCAATAGCTTCTATTTGCAACTTGGGTTCTTGCAGCTTGGTAGGTACTGACTTAGTTTGAACTTCTTGTGACTCAGTTAATAAAGACTTTGGAGTTGAGGAATCCTGATTAATTGGTATACTTGGCATTGTATCAGGTTCCATGTAAACAAATCTTCTATAGTCTTCAGGTTCCTTTTTTCTTTCTTCTTCTGTTCTTTCCACAAACTCATCAACTTTCACATGTGCACTTTCTATGACTTTGTAAGTAGATAAGTTAAAACATCTATATGATTTTCTTTTCCAAGAGTATCCCAAAAATATTCCTTCATCACTTTTTACATCAAATTTACCTTTTCTAGATTATTTCAAAATGTAACATTTGCTTCCAAATAGTTTTAGATAACTTACATTGGGTTTGTAGCCATACCACAACTGATAGGGTGTTTTGAATGAGTCTTTTTCAGTTGTACTCAGTTCAAGGTATGAACTATAGTGCTGATAGCTTCCTTCTAGTATTTGATAGCAATGCCTTTCTCAATCATTGAGGTTCTTGCACAATCCATGATAGATCTATTCCTTCTTTCTGCTATTCCATTTTGTTTAGGAGTTCTAGGTGTTGAAACCTATCTTTTGATTCCCCTTTCAATGCAAAAGTTATTGAACTCATGTGAAATAAATTCACCACCTTTCTTAGACCTTAAGCATTTCAGTGTTTTCCTTGTTTCCTTTTCTACTCTGGCCAAATACCATTTGAACTTTTCAAATGCTTCTAATTTCTCTCTTAGGTACATGACAGTCATCATTCTTGAATAATCATCAACAAATAGAATGAAGAATTTTTCACTAGTAAAACTTTCAATGCCAATAGGTCCACACAAATCAGTATGCACAATTTCTAGAACTTCTTCAGTTTGATAGTTCTTGCTTTTAAAACTAATCTTTCCCATTTTACCAATTTGACAATTCTTGCATAGACCAACCTTAGGTTTCTTTATGTTAAGAAGACCTCTTACTTTCCTAAATTTATTGATCTTTATCAACTTGTCAAAGTTTACATAACATAACCTCTTATGCCATAACCAACTTTCTTCAATTTGAGCAATGAAACATGAACATTCACCAAGTTCAAGATAAAATAAGTAACCTTTTGTTTGAGTGCCTGGTCCAATGAGCTTTCCTTTTCCATCCAGCAATCTTTCTTTTCCATGCATAAATTTGACTTTGAATCCATTATTGACTAGCTGTGCCACACTCAACAAATAATGCTTTAGTCCTTCTACCCAATATGCATTATCACACATAAGTTCCTTGGTTAGTGATATTCTTCCTTTTCCTCTTATACAATAGGGTTCATTGTTACCAAATCTTACACTGCCACCATCATAGTCTTCAAAGTATTCAAACATAGCTTTATCACTAGTCATATGATGAGAACAACCACTATCTATGATTCATGTATCATTTCTTCTCATATGAGAAATGAGTGCCATTTCTTCATCATTATTAGATTCATCTTTCAAAGCAATGTAGACAATTTCATCTTCCTCTTTGTCATCATAATCATTAGAATCTTTAGCCATGAAATATGTTTTCTTACCTTTATCTTTGAATGATTTTAAGTCTTTCTTTCCATTGTACTTGTGACCTTACCTTTGTATTTCCCTTCGCCTCTTGAATATTTTCTTGCTAGTAGAGCTTATACGACCTCAAGATCACTATCTAAACTCTGTTCTAATTCTTCATCACTATCTAATTGTAGATCCTTCATCTTTTTCCCTTTTTCTTTGAGTGAAAGCTTGGCTACAAATGCTGATTCAATGTTCTTGATAGCTAGAACATAATTGTTATAGTTGTCTAGCTCAAATGTAGTCAATCTTCAAACTATGACCTCTAAATTTATTTTATGATTTGCCTCACATCTTCTTTCTTGAATTGTAGAGACTCTGATTGCATAAATGGGAAGTAGAGTTCTAAGAACTTTACTAATAACTATCTCATCATTGATATCTCCTCCAGATGCTTTGATTGCACTAACACATGCTTTAACTCTTTCAACATCCTTTGCAATGTTTTCATCCTCTCTCATCCTCATTTGATCAAATTGTCCGCTCAAACTTTTTTCTTTGGCTCTTCTCATATTATCATCTCCTCCATAGATCTCTTTCAGCTTGTTCCACATTTCAAAGGTAGTTTTGCAATCGTTGATGTCATCAAATGCTTCATAACTCAGAGAAAATGCTATATCTATCATCATGTTGTTGTGAGTCTTGTTCTCAGCAATATCATTGATAGATAATGTACCAGAAGGTTCTTCATATTTTTCATCGAGGTACTTTAGCCTTGTATCACCAATAAAAGCTAGATGAAGCCTCATCAATCCTTGCCATGCTGAGAAGTTGTCCCTATTAAGTCTTAGAATTTCCCTTTTGTATGACATCCTGATCTTTAGCTTAGATCCTTGAAATCTTTTCCTACATAAGCACCAAAATCTCTGATACCAATTATTGGAATTAAAGGTAGAGTAACTAAGAGGGGGGGGTGAATTAGTTACTCACAAAAATTAATCCATAGATCCCTTAGATTTCTTAAAGATTTGGTTACTACTGATACTCGATAAACATACCAAAAATGCTATAACTCGATAAATTAAATTGTTACTTATCTTCAAGCAAACATGGATGCAATTGAAAACAAAATAAACACAAGAGACACTAGATTTAACGTAGAAACCCAATATGGGAAAAACTACCAAGTAACTAGTCACCAATTTTTCACTCTTCTGAAGTGAGTCCTATTAGGAGCCAACCCTATAAAAGGTTACAATACACACTATTAGGTGTGACCCTGTTAGAGGATTTAATCACCCTGTTAGGAGTGGCCTTGATAGAGGTCTTTAGAACACTTCAACTAAACTGTCACCTTGTTAGAGAATTTACAAAATGACTGTTAAACCAACTCTATTAAGAGATTTAAAATCACTACTACAATGGTTAGAAAGCAACTATGAATTGACTTGAACAAGATGCAATTGAATTTGCTAACTATAGGTCTCAATTCGGCATCATTAGATCCTCTTTGATCAAATATAGCTTTGCTGCTCCTCAATGATCTCTGATCATCCTTCCAATTCACTTTCATAATAATTAGTCTTCATATTACATTAATTCCACATACACTTCCACTTCACACTTAGAATTCACAACTTGACCTCTTAATTATACCATTCAGATTGTCAAGTCGACCCATTTACATGTTACATTTACCAATAAACCATACATTAGTCAGCTACAAATATTACTCTAAACAAATAAATGTTATTTCATAAAATAATAAAATCCTTTACTGGCCGACCCTGCTTGATAAATACTACTTCCAAAAATTTTCTAAGTTAATCTTCTTGACTTAGTTAACATTACAATATCCATAAAATCCTTTAGCTATTGAGTTTACTTGATAAGAACTAAATTCCTTCATGAAAGCTCGGTAAGAATTGCTTCTGCCACATTTCCTTTGATGACCAAGTGAGCTCGGTAAGAACTATTTCTGCCACATTTCCTTTGATGACTGAATTAGCTTGGTAAGAACTATTTACTCGATATATACTACAAGTTCTCTTTACTAACCTCCTAGGCTCAGTAAATTCTATCCTTTGCCTTGCTGACCTGCTAAGCTCGGTAGACTCTATCCTTTTCCTTGCTGACCTTCTGAGCTCGACAAACTCTATCCTTTGCCTTGCTGACCTTCTGAGCTCGGTAGACTCTATCCTTTGCCTTGCTAACCTTCTAAGCTCGGTAGACTCTATTTGATGACTAATATGACATTTGTGTGACATCAAAGATAACACACAATTGAACAATAGTATCCAACAAAAATATGCAAGTCAACTAATAACCACTTAACTGAAGAAAAAAAAAAATTAGAACTCAACTTCAACATTGAACAAAAAAAGTTTCTTAAATAAATGATTCTCATTCATACAAATCAATAAAATTTTGACTTAAATTATAATTTAACTTTACTAAATTAAATATGCAACTTTAATTGCATATTAATATTTAATTGAAAATTAATATTTTAGCACACTATAATATGCAACATTATAATTAATAAATGTAAGACAATATAGTATGCAACTTGACTTTTAAAACCAATTCATATTATTTGTGCAACTTTTAATTTAGGTTTTGATTTAAAAATTAATTAAATCTTTAATTGCACAACTATACTTTTATTTTTATTAAATTAAAAATAAGTATTTAATTAATTCACAACCCTTAATAATTCTAAAATTTAGTACATCATATTTATAAGGTTTATTTTATTCCTATATCTTAATTAATATTAGTAAATTTATTTTACCAAGTAAACATATGACAAAAATCACATGATTGAATCACATGAAAATAACTAAAAAAGACTATCATGCTCAATGTTAGGTTCATGAATTCATGTGACCTTGACAAAAATGGATAGGTTGTTAGTCAAAAACTTGTTTGTATATTAGGACAATGATTTCTTAGGATAGGATCAAGTCTATATATTATCTCCCCCCTTTCCATTTAGATACAAAAATAGGGTAGACTCTGTTGGAATATTTAAATGGGAAGAGTACTTCTGAGGGGGGCGGGGGAGGGGGTGGGGGTGGGGGAGGGGGGGGGGGGGGGGTGGTGGGAGTGCTGTGGGGGTGAATGAGAAGTAACCAATTGTTATCCTTTCAAACCCTTAATAAAATATAACTGAAATTAACATGCATCCAAGTAAACAAACATAAAATGAGAGCATGCATCAACACATAACACAAGAGATTTTGGTGACCCAGAAACCCTTTAGGAATAAGAAGGTAAAATTGGGATGGGGATGACACCCACAAAAATTACTATAGAAATGAGTTCAACCATTTCTGATGGTTTGCCTTGTTAAAGGCCTACCTTATTGAAGGCTTTACACTGTGTCAATAGTGACTTGTTGAAAGGATTTACAAACACTTTTCATGAAGTGTCACCCTATTAAAGGATTTTCATAAAGGCTGTTAAACCCTATAGTGCCTATCCCTAGTTTGCATTTCTGCTATCATTGCCAAACTCTTTTAGGCTAGTTTTATGTTTGATGATTAGTACTATTTTTTTTGAGATTATCAGATATTGTTTTACATTCAGTTTATTATATGATGAGATTACTTGGTATTCTATATTTCATGTATGTATGATGACTATTCAGTGTTTTCAATTATTAATGATGATTAGTTAGATGGTCTATTATCACACATGTTTTCTTATGGATACTTACCCCATACTACATGTGTATGGTGCACATGTTTATTTTCTTTATGTATGGTGTTTCTGATGTGGTTAAGGAAGGGAGTCATAGTCACTTGCTAGTCAGGATTTACATGATGCACCACTTCATGCCATTGCCTATTTAGCTTAGAATATTGTGTCTATATATGATGGATTTTTTGTAGGTTGTAGGTACTGGGTATCGACTTCCCTGAATTGCCAAGATGAGCGTACCCTATCGCATTATCTCAATGGTAAGAGAGGGGAGATAAATTCTTAAGTCCAAATCCTAAACCTTTAAGCCATTGTCCTAATTAAAAATTAGGACAAGTATTTGAGTTGAGAACCCTCCAAATGTGTTAGATGGCATTAATTTGTGATTGTAACCCTTTAGTTTGATTTTGTATGTGTTTTGCTATGATGGGCTTTTGTATGTTTCCTTATGAGTTTTTGATGAATTTTCTATTAATTAAGTCTAATTAAAAGATTTAATTTAATGGAAAATTTATATGATATTTTAATATTTTATTTTATTTTATTAATTGAGAAATTAATTAAATAAAAATAATTAAATTTGTGGATAAATTTATAAGTCTAAATTTGGAACGTGATAATATTTAGTTAATTTAATAATAATATATTTAGAGTGCATTTTAAAATAAATTTTAAACAATATTATAATTTAAATTAATAGATAGTTATCAAAATTAATGTTCAAAAATAAATTTAGAGGTGAAAAAAATAAAATAAAAATTAAGTTATTAAAAGTTTCATGATTGAATGATACGTGCATGAGACTAAATTAAATAAATTAATTTAAAAGAGGTCAAGTAAAAAATTAAATAAAGTAATTTAATTAATTAAAGTATGTACATGGAAAAGATTAAAGAAAGATAAATAAAAGATAATAAAGAGTTAAAAGGTTGTGAGAAAAGAGTTCTCTAGGGTGAACGCACAATTTGTGCCTCGATTTTAGGGAGAGAACTCCTTATCACAATTTGGGGGTTCATTTTCAAGGGACTGCGAATTTTGGAGAAAGGAGAAAGTTTTGAAAAGGGAAATGTTCTCTACAGTTTTATGGGGTGTAGCGAATTAGCATCAGTGTCTAGGTAGATGCTTGTGAATTTTTGCATAACTTAAATATGCTCTTTTCTTTCCTGTCTTCTTCATGTTTGTTAGGTGATTGCCCTCTTCTTGTCTTTCCTGTCTTTGTAATACAATTTTTATTATTTTATAATAGTTAAATTATATTGTTAATTAATATTAGTTGTTTAATAGGTTACTTAGTATTATATGAAAGTTGTCATTTGGTATTGTTAAATTTAATTATTAATATGTTATAATTTATTTATCAAATCAATTAAGGAATATTAAATATTGATTATTAATGAGTGTAATTAATAATTATTAATTTTAATAATGAATTTTATTATATGTAATTATTAATGTTAATAAATTATTAATGATTGATACTATAGTTAGTCTTGTATAATTATTAAATAATTCAATTAAAATTAGCTTAATTGAATTTAATTAATGATTAATATTGTTTGAAGAAGATACAGAGTTATTTCATTATCAATATTAATAAAATTGATTTTTTTATAAGTAGTAATTATGCGATATGTTCTACTACAAGAATGGGGCGAATAGTGAGGGTTAAAATATTATTATTATGTACTCAAAACTTATACTAAAACGATATTGAAAACCTTGCTGAAAATTGTAACCTTATTGTTTAACTCAAAACTATGTGCTTTCAAATCAAACCAAACTATGAGATAATGATATTTTCTATGCACTGTTTATGCTTTGGGGGTTTTGGGTTTGATTTAGCATTGACCAGTTTAGGTTGTTAGTAGAGGCTTGGGGGTTGTGTGATTGTGATATTATGATGTTTTGGTCTCGATCTTTTTGAAACCCAACCATGGTAATGCGATGGCATGCTTTATGATGTGTGTGAATTATTGACTATTATTATTGCTTTTCAATCTTCTTGTGTGAAGCTAAGGTGTATGTATATGAGATACCTGGAATAACTATTTTTGAGTCTTGATTAGTTATATTTTATTTTTTTTCTAGTCACTTTAAGAGGACTGAGGTGTTTTGAGTGATTTGTTCTTGATGGTGTCATGTTGTGACATGTTTTGACTTGACCATTTTGGAGTCTTCGATCAGTATTGTGATTTATTTTGGGATATTTCCTAGTTGCTCATTGAGAACCATTGGATATTGTGACTTATCATTGATGCCTTCAATTTCTAATAAAGAACTATTGTGATCATTATGATTATCATTTGATGCTTTCCAATTTCCCATGGAGAACTGATGTGATTATTGTGGCTTATCTTTTGATGCTTTTCAGTTGTATGTATAGGACTAAGGTGACTTTGTGATTTGTGATTTCATGAGCCTAGGGTAGGTTATCTATGTGTAGTGTTGGGAAGTGGCTTGCAATGGGGGACGGGAGACCCTAAGTGGCTCTGGGGATGACTCATTGTAAGTTGTTTTTAATAAGTGATAACATTACACTAAATATTGACTTAAATGAACCTAATAAGATTAATTGTATGTTCTCACCCATGCCTCAAGTGCTAGTACAAACTAGGATGGGAGTTGAGAGAATGCTAGGTTATGACCTTGCATTCCATAGTATGCCTCATCAGTACAAGAGGATACTAGTGGCCATAGGATCATTGGGGACCAGGGATTCCTAAGGGATTGCTTGGGTAACTTCCAACATGATTTGTGTGATGACACTTTCCCACTTACATGGTAGGTTTCTTATGTGTCTTTGTGTGCCTTTGGGTCTAGATGTTGATCTATGTGTTGCAACCTTTGAGTTAGTATACTTTTAGAATTTTCTAGACAGTATTTGTGTTTCTTGTTTTGATATCCTATTTGGGACTTGAGACTATCTCCTCAGTGCGGTGGGAATGGACCATTTAGGTTCCACATGATCGGGTGGTATTGCTTTTTTTTCTCTTACCTTTGAGATCCGTCCATAGTCATCATGGCTGGAGCATTCTTTGTTGGCATTTACCTTCATTCTATTCATGGATCATTATGATGGATGGTTATATTTTATGATGGATGCTATATCTTTTTTATGTATGGATGTATCATGTATGGTGGATGATTTCATTTATTTTACCATATTGCATTTGCATCATGGATTCGAAGAGGATGATGTATTTCTATTCTTACATATGTATATTCTTTTAAGCCTTTAATACCCTGTGACATGTACAGTGGATGAATGAGCATTTCAAATTAATTTTCCAAGAGGCATTCGGAACAAATGTATATTAAATGGACTTTGGACTTTCTAATTATTCTTTTATGTGGATAGGGTAGTTGTTAGACTTATAATTAATTAAATTTAAATGTGACTCAACATCTTGGGATCCTTAAGGAATGTAATCTGTTATGTATGTTTGTTGATGATTAAATGTTATTTCTTACGCTACTATGTGTTTGATGTGTATGTTATACTTTCTTACTTCTTAAAAAAAAATTCTTAGCAAACTTAGTAAAACTTTAGGTTAATTATTTTGGATCCCTTGGTGGGGTGTTACATCTGGTATCATAGCTTGAATTTCTACATTGGGAGCTTTGTGTATATTGGAACATCGCTAGCATTAAACTTGTTGAACTAAAAATAGAAACAAAAAGTTTAAACTATTATGTGTATCTCTTTTGTACTAAAAATTGAAACTAGTTGAATTGAAACATAAACTATTAGTTGTATATTTTTCATCCTTCAACACTTAGACTTCAAAAAAAAAATTATACGTAAACCAAAAGTATAGGCAAACTAAAAATTGAAACTATTCTATTTGTAAAATATGTGTCTTTTATTTATGCTTTTCAATAGTATGTATTATGGTTATTATAGTATCTTGTATCTTGTTGTAGGATGGTATCTGGGACAATGTCTTCCATTAGAGGTCATGGTAGGGGCCGTGGATGAGGCAGAGCTATCAGTGTCCATGAGTCTGTCCATGACAACCTTAATCAAGAATAGAATAGGGAAGAGCATGTTAATGAGCATCAGGAAGAGAACCATAGAGAGGAGCATGCTGACTCGAAGGAGGTTGATATGAGGCAAATGATGTAAATCATCATTGATCACCTACCCCCTATTCATGATTAGGATAGAGCACATTGGGCAGGACATGAGCATAGACCTAGGTCTAGGATCCCCCCGAGGGATCAAAAAAGATCCATAGTATCCGCTCAAATGAAGGATCTTCAGAGGTCCAAGGTCAAGCCCTTTAATGGGTAGGGTTCTAGATATGTAGTTGAGCAATGGCTTATTGCCCTTGACAAGATTTTTGCTATGTAGGACTTTGACAATAATATCAAAGCAAGGTTTGCTATCACCAACCTAGAGTTCTTTGGGGCCACTTGGTGGACAATCGAGGAAAAGAAGTTGGGCTTAACCATGAAAAGTGTCACATGGGAGTTGTTCTTAGAGAGCTTCCATGAGCGATTCCTACTAGAGGAATGGAAGTAGCATAGAGGTTATGAGTTCCATAACTTGATGCAATACACTATGACCATTATAGAGTATTAGCGCAAGTTGTTTGAGCTCATGCAATTTTCAAGATTTAGTGACAACCCAACATAGTTGGTACAACATTTCATTAGAGGTTTGAACAACTGTTTAATTGGGGGTGTTAAGGTGTTTGAACCTAAAACCCACAAAGATGTGGTACATCGAGCCATCCTTGTAGAGCATAGTGTGAACTTAGGACATGGGGGTTTTGTAGGAGCACCTTTAGCATCAGGGTCAAAGGGTGGTTAGGGAGTAAGTGGCAATAGGAAACCTCCTCCTCGAGGTAATCAGTAGCAGGAAGGAACTTATCCTCTAGCATAGAGTGGTGGTAGTGGTTCCAATGCTAGGAACTATCACAAGGCTAATCGCAACAAGCCCAATTAGTATGATTGGGCATTTGAGAGTGTTCAGTCTTATCCTACTGGGGGTAGTTTTTAGCAGTCTAGTGCACCTAGAGTTCAGAGGAGCTTTGATGGAGAGTGTTTCACATGTGGACAATGTGGACATAAATCATCTCATTGCACTCAAAGGAAACCACCATTCTCTGGCTAGGGACCTGCAACTTCTGAACCTATAGTTGGTGACATGGGTAGAGCCCAGAGAGTGTACTCAGTGGAGTCTTATCCTCCTATAGGGGAAAATGGTCCAATGGGACCTGCATAGTGAGTCCTTAGCTTTACTTTTCTTGTAGGCTTCTAGGAGTAAGCCTAAGTCTAGGGGGGGTGGATGTAGTGCTTGCCCCTAGTTCACATTTTTGCTATCATTGCCAAACTCTTTTAGGCTAGTTTTTATGTTTGATGATTAGTACTATTGTTTTTGAGATTATCAAATATTGTTTTACATTTAGTTTATTATATGATGAGATTACTTGGTACTCTATATTTCATGTATGTATGATGGCTATTCAATTTTTTTAGTTATTAATGATGATTAGTTAGATGGTCTATTATCACATGTGTTTTCTTATGGATACCTACCCCATATTGCATGTGTATGGTGTGTGTATTTGTTTTCTTTATATATGGTGTTACTGATGTGGTTAAGGAAGGGAGTCATAGTCACCTGCTAGTCAAAATCTACACCATGCACCACTTCCTGCCATTTCTTGTTTAGCTTAGAATATTGTGTCTATACATGTATGGATTTTATGCAGGTTGGAGTTGCCAGGTATTGACTTCCTTGAATTTCTAGGATGAGCATACCCTATTGCATTATCTCAATGGTAAGAGAGGGGAGATAAATTCTTAAGTCCAAATCCTAAACCTTTAAGCCATTATCCTAATTAAAAATAAGGACAAGTATTTGAGTTGAGTACCCTCCAAATGCATCAAATGAAGTTAATTCGTGATTGTAGCTCTTTAGTTTGATTTTGTATGTGTTTTGCTATGATGGGTTTTAGTATGTTGCCTTATGAATTTTTGATGAATTTTCTATTAATTAAGTTTAATTAAAAGATTTAATTATTGATAAATTAAATTTGTGGATAAATTTATAAGTCTAAATTTGGAACGCGATAATATTTAGTTAATTTAATAATAATATATTTAGAGTGCATTTTTAAATAAATGCTAGACAATATTATTATTTAAATTAATAGATAGTTATCAAAATTAATGTTCAAAAATAAATTTAGAAGTGAAAAAAATAAAAATAAAAATTGCTAAGGGATTGCTCGGGTAATTTTCAATGTGATTCATGTGATGACACTTTCCCTCTTACATAGTAGGTTTCCTACATGTCTTTGTGTGCCTTTGGGTCTAGTTGTTGATCTATGTGTTGGAACCTTTGAGTTAGTATACTTTTAGGATTTCCTAGATAGTATTTGTGTTTTGTGTTTTGATATCCTATTTGGGACTTGAGACTATCTCCTCAGTGTAGTGGGAGTGGACCATTTAGGTTCCGTGCAGTCAGGTGGTAGTGCTTTTTTTTCTCTTAGCTTTGAGATCCATCCATAGTCACCATGGCTGGAGCATTCTTTGTTGGCATTTACCTTCATTCCATTCATGGATCATTATGATGGATGGTTATATTTTATGATGGATGTTATATCTTTTTGATGTATGGATGTATCATGTATGTTGGATGATTTCATTTATTTTACTGTATTGCATTTACATCATGGATTTGAAGAGGATGATGTATTTCTATTCTTAGATATGTATATTCTTTTAAGTCTTTCATACCCTGTGACATGTACAGTGGCTGGATGAGCATTCTGAATTAATTTTCCAAGAGGCATTCGGAACAAATTTATATTAAATGGACTTTGGACTTTCTAATTATTCTTTCATGGGGATATGGTAGTTGTTAGACTTAGAATCAATTAAATTTAAATGTGACTCAACGTCTTGGGATCCTTAAGGAATGTAACCTGTTATGTATGTTTGTTGATGATTACATTTTATTGCTTCTACTACTATGTGTTTGATGTGTATGTTATACTTTCTTACTTCTTAAAAAAAAAAATGCTTAGCAAACTTAGTAAAACTTTAGGTTAATTCTTTTGGATCCCTTGGTGGGGCATTACAAACCTACCTAATACATAAGATTTTCTTGTCCTTCTCCAAAGGCTCTCCTACCTAGCTATTAAGCTAAAATATCACCATAGGATTTCAACCTCTAATACAATTGTGAGAGAGTATTAGAACATTTGACCTGATTGAATGCAATCTCAAATTGCTAGGTTCAGGTGCTTGATTTGCTCTTTGTCTTCTGATCCTTGCTTGATCTGATCTCTGAATATGTCCTCTATTCTGTTCTAATTAACTAGATGTATAAATGATGTTCTTTCCACTAAATCTTTTCCTCTTCACACTAAAATTTCACTATAATCACCCCTTATGCTATTTTTATTCCATACATACAATGGCGCATTCATCCTCCTTATAAATAATACAAAGAATTAGGGTTAGGTATGGATCTACGATCCAAATTGAAACTCAAATTCTCGCTCAAACTTTGCATTTTTCTTATTGGTTGCATGCCTTTACCATTTTTCTAATTGGTTGCATGCAAATTGCATAGGGAATGTAAATTATTTGTCCTTATCCTTTTTCTCCTTCAAAATTTGTCTAAGTCGGCTCCAAAAATGGTTTACATCTTAGTTTGTGCAAATACTAACTCTTATGCTGATCCTACATTGCTTGACACATACTATTTCTGGATTTTTTGCCATCAACTACATTTCCTAGTTTGCTCGACACCTATTGTATCATTTATTTCTTAGCATATGTTGTTTTGAGCTACTCAACATCTGAATGATTTTGTTACTTGACACATGAACAATTCCTGGATCACTCGGCACATACTATACTATAATATGCTTGGTACTAACTATGACTCAACACCTATTGAAATTTTGGCTTGGCATCTATTGTGTACATACATAATGAAAATGGTTAAGTGTGTTGACACTCATTTGTCAATACTATTTATTTGATCGACAGACTCATCCCAACAATTCAAGGAAGTTGATTCCCAAAACCTTCAATCTGCATAAAAATACAATGCATGTACATATATGTATATATAAATAGGAAATAACATTGATTAGCAATCATGTATATCCCATAAGTGACTATGAGTTTTTCCCTTAACTATACCAAATACATCAGTAATAAGATAAAATATAAATGCTAACCATACACATGTAAGGATACGATAAGTAAAAATATAAACATAAATAACATTATAACATCTATGTAGTCATCATGAAAACAACCAAAACATAGATGAAAAGTGGTCCAAAATAGTTTGACATCAATATTGAAAAGTGAAATATTATGTGAGGGGTATTACAATGGCTACAAAGGTAACTCATTATAAGTAACTTAATTAATTGATAGCACTACCTATTAAATTCGGGGTTTTAAAATGAATTAACAAGATAATGGTGTTTGTCTAAAATGTTTTGAGCACAAGTATATGATAGAATGAGAATGAGAGAAGATTCTTGATTGATGTCTTGTATAGTCATTAAGCCTTGCATGTATGAGAGGCTACTGATGTTGCATAGTCACTAGGGTGCTGGGATCCATAGAGACTTCTAGAGTAACCTTAGAGTTATCTGATATAATGATACTTTCCCATATGTATCTTATATTTCCTATATATATTTTTATGTATTTGTGTTGGTTGCCTCTAGGATCCTCTTTGTTGTATGTGTAGCACTACTTGAGATAGAGAGATTTTAGGATCCCTTTCCTAGGATCTCTATGTTGTTGATTTTATAGTTTGATATTTGAGTAGGACTAAAAATTATCTCCTTAGCATGGAAAGAGTGGCTATTTAGGTACCATGTGGTTAGGTGTTAGTGATACATTTACTATTAAGATTTTGATGGACTTGTATTAATGTTGGAAATTTTTGTAGGAGTTGTACCTCCTTGTTGGTTGATCTTGCTGGAGAATCTCTTATCATTAGAACTTATTCATTGTATCATTTATCTTGTATCATTTGAGTTCCTTATGGGGCATTGTATTGTATTTGTACTTGGTTGTTATTACATACCCTATAGATTATGCAAAAACTATTATTTCATTCAATATTCTTTATGGTATCAATTGTATATATGTAAATCAATTATGAGGTGACATGTTTGATGTAGAAGCATCATAGGTGTAAGGGAAATCTTGCACGAGCCTAAAATATTTACAGTTTATATTTTCAAAAAGGCCATCTTAGTGTAGAGTTACTATTTCTAGAAGATTCTTATTTTTAGTATGTTGGCCATTGGAGCTCAAATTGTTCTAATTTTTTTGCTAGAGGCTCACTTTGGATATATTAGCTAGCTAGTAAATTTTTATGAAAATGTCAAGTATATTTTTGAAGATATTGAAAATTTTGGGTATTGGCAGTAGGGTGTAAAAACTTTAAATTAAATTTTGAAAGCTTTAGATGCTCCAAAGAGGGGTCAAACCTTGATTAACTAGAGCTTGTGTGAGTCATGCATTGTAGATTGATTTTATTTTTTTTAAAAATGGGGTCATAATAGCCAATGAAAGAAACTGGAAATGAGTTATGGTCTTTGAAAGTTGTGCCACCTAAAATAGACAAAGTATGAATTTTGTCCAAAATTTATTTTGAGTTCGAAAGTTTTTTAGGGCCTACTCTAATGTAATAAATTATAAATAATAATATCTTAGGGTTGGCGAACGTCAAAGTTTAGGGTTAAAACTTATAAAAATTTCTTGGGTGGTTAAAAATTGTCTGTATAAAGAAGGACCATAAGGTTGTCTAGGACAATTTTTGGGAGATAGATTTTGGCTTTGGCTTGCAAAATATTGTAAGAAAAATTAGAATGTGCTTTGTATGTAATATTTTTGAAAATTTCTAATTCTATTTTGATGGAGATAATAAGAAGGAAATTTCCTATTCTTGTAATTTGTATTTATTTCTCTATTCTATTGTATGTGTTTGTGTTAAGAATGGGAGTGACCTTCATCAAGTAGTATCAAAGCACAATTTCTTGAGTGTGTAGATGGATCACTAAATATTAGGAAATTTTTACCAAGACTATAGTTATGGGTTTTATAGATAAGTGTAAAAACTCTTCCACAAATGAACTATTTAAAAAAAGTCGAAGGTGTGACATAAGAGGGATTTAGAGCCCTCTAGAAAAAAGTGAATGCATTGCAAGATGAGATTCATAGAGGAATGAATACTCTTACAAGAGATAAAAGTGATGATGAATTTGAAGAAGGCATCTTGAACATGAAGTAGAAACAGTGGCTAGGGATCCTAAGGAGGCTATGTTTTTTAGAGCAATTTCCAAGAGTAGAAAAAGAACCAAGATCAAAGTCTCTACATTTTTTGGAAATCTTAACATGAAGGAATTTGATTGATCATATCAATAAATTAGAAGAATAATGTGAGCATGAAGATATTATAGATCCTAAAAGGATCATGGAAAAATTTGGTGGCAAAACGTTTAGTTGGAGTGAAATAAAAGAAGAAAGGAGAGAATCACAAGATGTGATTAGATGGTGGAGAAATTGAAGAGACAATTCATTCTCATTGATTATGAGCTTTATTTGCTAAAGAAGATGCAAGGGATGAAGAAAGTGTGAAGAAATATTCATGAATAAGAGCTCTATTGAGTCTTCATAAGAACAAGCTAAAAAGATGATAAGAAAAAAGTTGTTTGTTTTTTATTAAGTAAAACAGGTTTAACAGGGATCTTGAAATCCAAAAGTTTTATAGCATAGAGATATAAATTAAAAAAGTTTAGCTAACATGAAACTAATATGAAAATTCAAAACCAAAAAAAGGCCCATGGCCAGGAGGCAAAAGCCAACACCCAACAAAACTATGAGAAAAACCAAAAGAAAAATAAACTAATGGTTGGCCTTATCTAAATCCTACAGAGTTTCTATAGCTTTGTTATCCTTCTGATTGTTCATTCCTTCCTAGTTCTTGTTTTGGTTTTCCACCTTGTCCACCTAGTTCACCTACTCCCTTGAGTCTTTCCAAGTAGCCTCTTCTTGGCGTAATTCATACCTAGTCTTTTGCATCGTGTCCCCACCAAGCCCAGATCTCATCAGAGAATCCCCTAGATTGACAATGTTCTCATTCACGGTGTGCAGGGTGTCCACAATTTGTTTTGTCATGATTTGGTGGATGGAATCAAACCTCTAGACTTTCTATTCAACCAAGGAGAGTCTTTCCTCTTGTTCATCATTGGTGTCCTAACTACTACAGATATTCTAACTACCTTCTTGATCTCTCTTCCTTCCCGTGGTCTCCTAGTCCTTGTTGATGTCCTAGTTGCTGTCCTACTTTTTCTTTTCCTTTAGAGCCTCAATTTCCTAAAACAACCATTTGATGGAATGGAAGTTATCAATCAAGCTATTCTTCACATTGTTCAATAGGCCAAGGCTAGTTTCCTATGCATTTTTAGAGATAACGAATAGAGCAGGGTCAATTAGCTCATCATAGTGGGTTCTGCTATCAACATCTTCCAACACCTGGATGTTCATTGTCTCTCTAACAATACCCAAACTTGCAATATCCAAGTTAAAATTCCTCCAAGCCATCCTCCTATTCTTCCTAATCAGCTCCCCACTTTTTTCCTCCATAATTTCAATCATCTCCTCAGGTGGTGGTGTGGGCGAGATAGGGCTAGGGGTCTTAGCACTCTGGGCTTTCAGGTCTATCTAGGGCAGGGCCTAGTCAACTTTTCTTTTCCTAGGGTTTCCTGGGGGGAGCGGTGTCAAGAGCCTCCTCCTCCTTGTCGCTATCTCTCCCCTTCTCCTCTTATTTTAAATTATCCTTCCCCAACTCCTTATCCTCATCCTTAGAGTCTATGTCAATCTCGTCATCTTCCTCACTATCCACCTCTTGAGGCTCAGGCTTGGGGAGAGAGGGAGGGAGGCATATAGGGCTCTTTCTACTAGTAATGTGGGGATTATGAGTAGAGATGGCATTGGTGGCATTAACATCATCCTCAATTTTCACTACTTGAACATCCCTAGAATCAAAACTAGAAGTGTCCTCTAAATTACAACCTAGGTCACCAAGGGATTTTCCTCTGGTTTGAGTTTTCAAAAACTCATAAACTAGGGGAAGAAGGCCTTCATGGAGGGCAAGGTTAATAACAGGTTTTTTTCTTGAAACCCTCAACACTCTTGGATATGGAAGTGTAGAGATAAAAGGGAAGAGCAATTTTAACACCATGCCTAAAGTGGTTTAACAAAACAAAGTGGTGCATTCTTATCCTATCAAATCTAGGGTTGAGAGTGATATACTCAATGAGGATCCTGAGAACATACCTCCAATTTTTTTTAATGGATTTTATATCATAGTAGGTGTCAATCTTGACAAGATTATCTTTCTCCATTTCATCCTTGATGAAAACACTAATTGCATTGGCCGACATCTTTTTGGCCATGTAGAAATTTATGCCTTCCTAGGGGATGTCCATCACCTCTGTGATCAAGCCCTCAGAAATTTGATGGGTGATACCATCAATTTTGACTCTCCAATTTCTCCATGTCTCCACCATGATCTTGGTCACCCTAGCTTTGAATCCATGAAGCTTTTCTATGAACTTGGTGATGCCACTTTTTTTGAGTTTATGCCACACCTTCTTCTTCTCCTTCTAGTTCTTCACCTTCCCCGAGGGCTCTCTTCTGATCCTCTCTCTGACCATGGTTGCCTTTGGATTTGCAAAACCTATGCCACTAGCTATTTTATAGTGCTAAATTTTCCTTTGGGCACTTAAAATAAATTTTTTTTTATGATATTTAGTGGTTCTGCTCTTGCCATCCTTCAAAGTGTCCCTTCTGTATGCATAATTATGACTTGAAAAGAGCTCTGCATGATTTCTAATAACTCCCCCTCTAATGTGTGATTTATAAAATCCTTTCAGAGTTAAAAAGGGATTTTATTTGTACCCTAGATTCTATCCTATTGGATCAACTCAATCACCATTGCCGAGATTTCATGTCCATTTGTCCATGTCATCATCGAGTTTCTAGCTATGACATCATTGGCAAACTAGTCAGCAACTAAGTTGGCTTCCTGGTAAGCATGGTTGATGTGAGTCTTTTTGAACTTTTCCAAGTTAGATTTGATGTCCTCTATGATGTTGGCAATCATATAGGAAGTCACAGATTAACCTTTGATGTAATTGATGATGTTTAGGGAGTTTCCCTCAAGCCATAGGTGCTCAATCCTGGAGGCCAAGGATAGTTTAACAATATGTTTGGCTATACTGGCTTCCACAAAGTGGTTTCTCTGGTGACCAAGTTTTGGCATTATGATTATTTTGTCATTAGTGACAACACTTACTCAATTCTATATGCTTACCGAGCATGCAAGTGGTTACCTTGTAAGCATTTATAGTTTAGCAGTTTACACTAGGTAGATAGTGGCTATAAGATGTATCAGAAGGTCACCGAGTTAGTTCAGTGAACTCGAGTTATTTACTATTGGGCCGACTCTCTAATGTATTTGTTTACTTGTATTTTGGCTGAACTTATAATTTTTTAAGTTTGAAAGGTATACATGTAAGATGTATTGTAAGATATCATATATGTATGAATGAATGATGCATGGAATGAGAATGAATTGCGAAGTAATGTGAAGTATATGCAAAAGATTATTAGCAGCAGTTCAAGGTACACAAAAAGGTCAATTCAAAGATTGAAAAGTTATATCCATCACATGAGGTCATAAATGCATAAGCGATCTTATCAACAATCAATTGCAAGCATATCCACTACTTCATCCTAACAAGTGAATCAGATTTTCAAATCCTCTAACAAGGTAGACTTAGTAGTCTTTGTAAAAATCTCCTAACAGAGTGCATACTTCATTATATTTTTGCAAATCCTCTAACAAGGTGGACCTAGTAGTCCTTTGTGCTCCTAATAGGACAGATCACCAGAAGTGGTCAATGTAAGCCTTAATTGGCCAACTTTATACTACAGTATTGAAGTTTTGTGGGTATCATCCCCACCCCAATTTTACTTTCTATTTGAAAGGTTTATGGGTCACCAAATATTGTGTTGACTTGTGTAATGAATGCTTTGTGTTTCAGAATTTATATATGCAATAATATAGATGGATGTGTGGTAAATTAATAAAAATTTTAAAGGTTACTGATTCACCCCCCCTCTCAATAACCTATCATATCCTGAATATTTCCAACAATTGGTATCAGAGCTTTGTGGTTCTTAGGATAAAAGTTTAGCAGCTTGAGTAAAGATCTAAGGATAGATGGAGATATTCACACTTAACAAGGCAATTGACAATGAAAAGCTAGATCTAGAAATGGCCATGGCTCAAGTCAAAGAAGTAAAGGAGCATCTTTCCCAATCTTTGAAGAGAAGGAAGGAACTTGCAAGAGAAATGAATGACCATTAGTATGTTGAAGAAAAGATTGAAGACCTTTTACCAATAAGTAGCTCAGATGAAGCTAATGAGGCAATCAAGGAACTCCTAGCAAAGAATGGCTCTCTATAGGAAGAAGTAAGACAACTTAAAACATAACAAGAAATCCAATCAATTAGGCTATGTGAAGTTTTGGAACAAAGAAACAAGGAAAATGAAGACTTGGAGGAAAGAAACAATCAATCCAATCAGCATGAAGATCTCATTGATCAAATCTCTGGAGCAAATGAAGAAATTAGGAGTCTCAAAGCATAGAATGAAAGAATAAGAAGAGATCTAAATAATGAAAGGGAAATTAATGAAAGAATATGGAGAGAACTGAGATGTGAAAAGAAAATTGTTGAAAAATTAAAGAATGACCTAAATAATGAAAAGAAAATCAATGAAAGAATGATGAAGTCACAAGAAGACATGAATCAACCAATACAACAAAATGAGCAGAATCTTCATAAGAAAAAAGTTAAAGTAGGACTTGGATACAATGAAGAACAAGGTGAATCTTCCAAGCAAGGTGCAAAAAGGAATCTAAAACCCTAATGTGATCATTGTGGAAAAATTGGTCACACATCAAAAAAATGTTGGAGCAATGGAAAATAAAATTCAAAGGAAAGTGCTATAACTTTAATCAACATGGTCACAAAGCCAATGCAAGGAGAAACCAAAATTTGAAGGTAATTGTCACAAATGCAAAAGGAATGGTCACAAGGCATCTCAATGCAGATCCAAAACATTCAATCCACCTGAACAACTTGTAAAGGCAATATTTGGATGGGACTACAATACCTTGTGTAGATGTCACTATTGTGGAAAATATGGACACATTGGTATAAACTATGCAAGACATCACCTAAGGAAGAATGACACTACTAGAAGGTGTTATACATGCACTGAACTCGGTCATATAGCTAAAAATTGCATGAATATAGGTAGAATTGAAAATGAAAAGAAAGTAAGGGCTGATAACATAAGGAAACAAATGAAGCAGCAATGGATTCCTAAATCCACTAAAGATGCAAGCTCAAATCATGGAAGTGAAGTCACTCAAGAAGCAGGTGACTCCATCCCCTCAAACTAAATTCCTAAGAATGAGTTGGAGCTGTACTCACCATGGAAATCATAAGCAGTTCCAAGAAATGTAAGGAATGCAAAATGATCCAATCAATATTATAGATACATCGAGATCATAGAAAAGTTATCTTTCACCAAGTGCATCAGACTCTACCAAGCAAAGTAGTTAAATACCTTACCGAGCAAGGTTGGGAGTAAAAGATAATTTTTTTTATTTACCAAGTTGATACTCATGCCGAGTTAGGTTAGTAGATGATAGTCTATCATGCACTATGAAAACATGGTACCTAGCATTAATGGAAAACTTTTTATCAAAATGGGAAAAATTCAACTTCATTTTTAATCGTATTCTTAGAGCTAAAATATTTCCAGGTGCATTCAAGTGACTTCAAAGTGATTTCAAGCTAATTTGCAGTTAACAAATTTGATCAAAGATTTCCATCACTTACCGAGCAATAATGGCTTCTACAAACAAAAGCATCAGCAAGGTGAAATGTGAATAAAAAATGTTGGTCAAGGGCATAGAATGGAAAGCACTGAACTTTAAGTTGGTTCTCGCAGTTGCAGAGGCACTAGACCCTAATGGCACACAATCATGAATTCCACCAAAGGTACTTTTAATCAATGATATCTGAACTCATTTCAGTTGTTCTATTCAAGAAATAAGAACCCTAGAAATGGATAGTGTGTTAGAAGAAATGTGTGTTGATGGCTCTCTAAAACTCAAACATAAACATCTGGAGACAAAAGGGTTGACCCACATCTCCCATATGCCAAGAAGGTTCCAAATAAAATGGATCAAATAGATCCTTAGCCATGTTCACAATGGTCAGCTATGGATGGAGCAACCTATATTGATCATTAAGAAGATGATTCAAAATATTACTAGCCTTCCCATACTTAGCAAAGCCAAATCTACAAAAACCCTAGGTCAGGATGAAATTCAGAAGAAAACCCTAGCTGAGTGGGATGAAAGAGTCTTAAAGGTTAGCATCATTATTGATGTAGAACTTAGATATGGAATTCATGTGATAGCTCACAAGATCTATAGTTCAAGTCGATTGAACAGTGTGTTATGTGAGGCTATAGACCTGGTGTTCAAGGTTGTGAAGAAGAATTTGGAGTATGACTTGTCTGACCTAATGTTAAGACAACTGAACAAAAACATGGATAGTATCAGATCATCCAAGAATAAACCCTATAAATTCAAATTACTGTTGACATGTTTATTCTTCTATGTACAAAAATTCTTTCCCTCCAAAGGTTCTATGGTATGGAGAAAAGATGTCCCCATTCTTTATCAAATTAATGAGTTCATAGCAGAAATGGGTGTCAATTTTGATAGTATAATGGACAACTATTTTGAGGACTTCAAGGAGAGGATGAACAACAGGTTTAGAATCCCTCCTAAACTTGTTAAAGATTAAAAAAATGATGTTTGTATTGTGGTTGACTATGACAAAGTATATATTCAGGTAGTCAGGCCCCGAGTTGCATGGGTAAGACCTCTACCTTATGAGGTAAACATTGATGAAACTAGGGATATTATTGAAGCACTGGTAAATGATCCAATAGATCCCAAGCAACCAATTTTTGGAAACTATGATGAGGCTAAAGCTAGAATAGAATTGGAGATCAAACTTCCCCAAGCAATTAGTAAAGGTAAGAGAAAGGTTGCCAAGTTGAAAACTGCTACCAAGTCTATGATGATTACCAAAGGAAAAGGTGAGGATGAAGAAGAGGAGTAGGAAACAGAAAACACAGAGGAAGAATTAGAGAAGGAGGTGGAGCCTACAAAGAAGAAAGGTAGGGTTATCATCACAAAACCCCCAAAGGCCTCCACAGCTACTTTCACCAGGCGAGGAAAAGGAAATAATAAGGATGAAGTAGTATTCAACAAGCCCCAATTTACCTTCCAAGAAAGATTGAAATAGATGGAAGAGGAAGCTAGCATCACAAATTCCAAAGCATTGAAATTTGAAACAAGGACTAATGTAGAGAAGATGCAGATTGACGAACTGGTCCTTAATAAGATGGGAAAATGGAAATACTCCTAAGACCAAATTGCCCCTCAAATCTCCAAAGAGCTGTTGGTAAGATTGCAACCAAGGTGGGAGTTAGCCACCCAAATAGCCAAGGACATATGTGACCAATCCTTGAAGAATCTTCTATTGAGTCTTACTGAGGCAGAAATAGAGGTAGAAATGAAGAACAACAAAGGTAAAATAATGATTAGATTTCACACATGTTTGATTTTAATAAAGGATATTGAGCATGTTTTCAAAGATGCAACAATCATGTGGAAGAAAATCTATCATCTACACAATCCTAGTAATGATCTAGTGGTAATCAAGGATGATGATGGCACCAGTAGTGATGAAGGAGATGATAGCACTCCAAGTGCTAGTGATGATTAGGCTCTAAGGTCTAATGATGAAGAAAAAGAGGAAGAAGCTGAAGAGGAAGACAAGGAGGAAGAGGATGATCCAATGAAGATTGAAGCACAAGTCATTTCTTCCCTTCCTCACTCTCCACCTAAGACTACAAAATTATCAAGGTTGGAGACAGCTTCAGTAGGATTGATCACATCAAAAAAATCACTACTCCTACTTCCCCACAGCTCTGAGCATCTTCTATGGAAGTAACCATTACTTCATCTACCGAGCTGTAGCCTTCTTCATCAGAACTCAAGCAATCAGTCACTATAGCATCAACTATTTCAACCTCCTTTGATCAATGTACAGTAAGTTCTATAGTTCTTTCTACAATTTTGTCTACAACTCCAATTATGAATATTCTAGTCTGTACATTACCTATTTGTACATCATTTTTGGGAAGCAGACCAATTTTGGATTCAGTTGATACTTCTCTCAGCTTTACTCTAGTTGCACCTATTCAAGTGTTTTCTTCTAGTCCATCGATGTCAACTATTGTCTCTGATTCCAAATCCAAGGAAGTAAGAATAGAAGTCAAATAAAAAACTCCTTTAAAACTTCTGCTTACTGGAAAACAAATTGATGAAGATATAGATTTGGATATAGAAATTGTTATTCCAAATATAGAATTGGACAATGCCTCAACCAATGAGATGAGAATGGTCAGTTAGCTTCTAGAGCAGAAGGCAAGGTAGAAGAAACTCATAGAAGAGAGAGATAGAGAATATACTATAATAGAAAATGCCAAAAACATAATTCTTGAAGCTATTGGTATTAATGTTGATTCATCTCAACACATTTTGTTGTAATTAGAAGAGGCTATAAACAAGTTCAATGAGGACACCTCTAGGCAAGAGAAGCTCATTGAAAAGGTAGAGAATAAATTTGATAATAAAGTGCTTGAGCACATTACTCAGCACATTGCAATAAAATAGGTTGAACTATCTTCAATTTTGAGCAATCTTGACCAAGTGTTCACAAATGTAACATCATTTTTTGGCAAGCTTTGTGATGCTACCGTGTTCACTAAGGAAGTCAAAGAAAAAATAAATAAGTTAGATGTGGAAATGACAGATAGTGCTCAAAAGTTGTAGCTTGACCATAGTTCAAGCTCATCACATCACATCAAGGTGAAATTTTTGTCTAAAATGCAGACAGAGTTACTCAGAGAAGAAGCCAAAATCTAGTCTACACTAATTGACATTCAAAATATGATTCTTCCAGTCATGGATCAAATGCAGAAACACATTGCATATTCAAAAATATTGATTCATGACAACAATTTTTCAATAGCAGATCATATGATTGAACTTTCTATAGAAGTTTAAGTGGCTCTCTCCACCTACAAAATTTTGAAAGACAATTGGGATAAGACATTGTCTCTTATTCTCAAGGTACACTTAGATTTTCAGTCACATTTTGGTGAGATAATATTGTTGGTAGGGGGAGATAAAATTGTTGAAATTGGGAATATGAGATGAATAAGGAATAAGAAAGGAATTGTACAAATAAAATCTATGCATACCATATGTATGGTGGAGATATGTGAGATATGTAAAATATGTAAATAGCAAAGTAGAAAAGTGTTTTTTTCACTAATGCCAAAGGAGGAGATTGTTGGAATTATGATTATTTTGTCATTAGTGACAATCCTTACTCAATTTTGTATGCTTATCGAGCATCCAAGTGGTTACCTTGTAAGCATTCATAGTTTAGTAGTTTACACCGAGCAGATAGTGGCTATTGAGCAAATACAGACAATGTGAAGTCCAGAAATGTCTACTAAGCTTCTCAGTATCTAATGTGCTTTATAGTGTCTACCAAGAAAATAGTTTGTGTCATGAAGATTTAGTGTAAATTGAGTGATGAAAGATTCAGTGTTTATCGATTGAAGCAAGGTAAACTCAATGTATAGTATCTATCAAGTGACACTACATCTGCCAAGTCACTAGTGGTTACTGAGTTCAAAACTACATCAAGTGATGATGATGTTGAGTAATGCAGTAGACATCGAGTATCAGAAGGTCACCGAGTTAGTTCAGTGAACTCAAGTTATTTACTATTGGGCCGACTCTATAATATATTTGTTTACTTGTATTTTGGTTGACCTTGTAATTTTGTAATTTTAAAAGGTATATATGTAAGATGTATTGTAAGATATCATGTATGTGTGAATGAATGATGCATGGAATTAGAAGGAATTGTGAAGTAATGTGAAGTATATGCGAAAGATTATTAGCAACAGTTCAAGGTACACAACAAGGTCAATTCAGAGACTGAAAAGTTATATCCATCACATGAGGTGATCAGTGCATAAGGGATCTTATTAGCAATCAATTGCAAGAAAATCCACTACTTCATCCTAAGAGGTGAATTAGATTTTCAAATCCTCTAACAAGGTAGACTTAACAGTCTTTGTATAAATGTCCTAATAGAGTGCATACTTCATTGTATGTTTGTAAATCCTTTAACAAGGTCAACCTAGTAGTCCTTTGTGCTCCCAATAGGGCAGATCACCAGAAGTGGTCAATGTAAACCTTAACTGGCCAAATTTATACTGTAGTTTTGATGTTTTGTGGGTATCATCCCCACCCCAATTTTACTTTCTATTTGGAAGGTTTTTGGATCACCAAATATTGTGTTCACTTGTGTAATGATTGCTTTGTGTTTCAAAATTTATGCATGCAATAGTATAGATGGATATGTGGTAAATTAATAAAAAGTTTAAAAGTTACTTAATCACCCCTCTCCTCTCAATAACTTGTCATATCTTGAATATTTACAACACCAAGAGAGAATGAAATGGCTGCAATGCCTCTACCCAAACTATTTGTAATTATGCCTCTATTTCTAGCCAGGCTAGGGTTCCCCTTTGCCGTCCTATCAAAGTTAGCTTTGTGCCATTACTTAGAGGGAAAAGACCATCTTGCTTCCTATCTTCTCATGGCCCTATCTTTCTTGCTATTTTTTTTGATTCCACCTTCCTTGATATCTCCTCCTTTCATTATTGCAAAGTTCTCCAGACTGAGACCTTCAATTTTCTCGGCAATTATGAACTCTGGTAACTCTCTTCCTCTAAATATTTTCTTATTGAACTCTTTCCAAATTCCCCACCAAAAGTGTGGGAGAGTCCAGGAGCTCATTAACTAAGAGTTAAAACTAGAGTGATGGCTCCTCCACTGGTAGAATAAATCCAAGATAGTAGCCAAGGGCACCATCTTAATCCAAGATCCTTAGTCAGGAAGAACCACACCTTGGAAGAGTAGGGGCAGTGGATGAATAAATGATTAACCATTTCCAATCCTTTCTTGTAGAGGCAACATTTTTTGGGGATAATTTGTCCCCTCTTGGCTAAATTATCCAGGGTGAGAATTTTGTCTTGTAGGAGGAGTCAAAAGAAAATGTTGATTTTAGGTGTGAGTCTAGAAATCTAGGCTTTGGCCCAAATGGGTTTCTCCATCCTATCCCATAAAGAAAAGTAGCCAGAAGAAACCGAATAAAATCCATTTGAGGTGTCTCCCCAAATGATGGAGTCCTTATCATTGTTAATGAAGGTGGAATTCAATAAAACCATCAGGGGTTTAAGGTTTAAGGATATCATAGATAGGTTGTGCCAGCCATTCTTTGATTTGAACTTTCATGCCAAACCTTTCTATGCATTGCTCTACCCATTTTTTGTAGCTAGGGTGGTTGATAAGAGGTCCTTGGCACGTCCAGTTGTCCTACAAAAAGAAAATTTTGTCACCTTTACCAACTTTCCATTTAGCCTTGGATTTGGCTAGGGGTTTGGCCTTCAAGATCCCATTCCAAATGTAGGACCCCTGGGGAATCTCAGTCTCATGAATCAAGAAAGTGAGGGATTGTATTCTAAGATATTTCTCAAATAGGATATCCCTCTAGACACCTGTGCTTTGAAAAATGTGCCATAGCTATTTAGCTAAAATGGAATTATGAGATGTTTTATTTTTCTGATACCTAGCCCCCTATGACATTTTGGAAGGTAGATGAAGTCCCAAGCAAAAAGGTGGTATCTCTTGTGATCTTCAGACCCAGACCAAAGGAAATCCCTTTGAATCTTCTCCATTCTATCTACATGTTTGGCTGGGATACCAAAGAGGCTTAAGGCATAGGTAGGGAGGTTCTAAATAATGGATTTGACTAGAGTACACTTGTGAGCCTGACTAAGGGTGGCCCCTTTCTAGCCAGTGAGCTTCCTATTGAAATTGTCAATGATAATATTCCAAAATGAATTTGAGGGTCTAGTACCCAGAGGCAGGCCAAGATCACTTGTTGGCAAGGACCTGATGCTGCTTCCCAGGATGAGAGCAATTTTCCTTATCTATCCAAAGGGGTATTTATAAATTAAACTAAGCTCTTCTCCTAGTTGATAGTTTTTCCTAAGCCCTTGGTATAGGTGTTAAGGAGATCCTTGAAAAATTTGGCCTCTCTAATAGAGACTTCTCCTTCCAAGATAGTGTCATCCACAAATTGCTGATGAGTACAGGAAAAGGAAGCTGAATAGGGTTTGAGTCCTTGTAAACTCCTATCCTGACTTTTGCTCTATATAAGTCTTCCCAAGCATTCAACTAGGATGATAAAGAGGATAGGGGATAAGGGATCACCCTACCTCAATCCTCTCAATGGGAAGAAGAAAAGAGAGGGGGAGCGATTAAACAAAATAGATAGAGAAGGAGAAGTAAAAAGCTAAGAGATGAGCTTACAAACCTGAGCATCAAACCCAAAAGCTTGAAGGATAGCTATAAGGAACTTCTAATCCACCCTATCATAGGTTTTAGACATATCTAGTTTGAGTAAAAAACCTTCCTTCTTACCAGCCTGAAGAGAGTGAATGACCTCGTGGACTATGACAATGGAATCAAGAATTTGCCTCCTAGGGACAAAGCTAGTTTGCTGAGGAGAAATGATCAAGTGAAGAATGCTATGGAGCTTGGAAGTGAGGACCTTAGATATGATTTTTTAGAAATAATTGCAAAGGCTAATAGGCCTGAACTTTTCCATTGAGTTAGCTCCTAAAATCTTGGGAATGAGAACCAAGAACATGATGTTGATTTCTTTCAAAAGATTTTTGGCTCCAAATAATTCTTTGATAGCGTTAATCACGTCCCTATTGACCACCTCCCAATAGAGCTAGAAAAAGAAGGTTGAAAAATTGTTTGGGCCAAAAGCTTTGTCCCCTGGGAGAGAATTGAGAGTCTGGAAGATTTCCCCTAGGGATGGAATAGCTTTCAACATTGAATTATGATGCACTTGCAACAAGGAAGGAATAGCAGAGAATATGTCTACTTGATCAGGTGCCGAGAGAGAAGGATCCTTGGAGAGGAGGGATGAAAAGAACTGAATTGCTTCATTTGCTATCTCTTCATTCTTGTGTAATTGAACCTGACCCTTCTTAATGTTAGAGATTCTGTTGTTTGCCCTATGTTTAAGAGTGGTCAAATGGAAGAATCTTGAGTTTTGGTTTCCCTCTCTCAACCAGTTGACTCTAGATCTTTGTTTCCAAAAATGTTCTTCATTTGATATGATGTTGTAGAGATCAAAGAGGATGGCCCTCTCTTCCATCCTATTTTGGTCATTATATCTAGAAAGATGAATTTCTTCCTGGATGATGCAGAGCTGGTCAGTCTTCTCATTTTTATCTTGGAAAATATGGCCAAAGTATGAATTATTCTAGATATTAATGTTTCTCTTGACATTTTTCAATTTTTGGGAAAATTTGTTCATAGCAGTTCCTTCAACCTCAATATTCCACTAAGAAGAGATCTTGGATTATAAATCTAGGTAGGTAATCCACATTTTCTCAAATTGGAAAGGGAACATCCTTTTGACAGCAAAAGGAGAGATAGAGAGAGAAATAGGAGAATGGTCTGAGCCTATTCTTGGGAGTAGGGAAAGTCTACAGGAGTGTGTCTGTAGCCACCTAGGAGAGATGATGGCTCTATCAAGATGAACCTAGATACATTCACCACCAACTCTTCAGTTAGACCAAGTGAATCTTCCTCCTTGGAGGTCAAAATCCATGAAAGCCAGGTTGATGATGAAGTTGGAGAGGTCAAGCTTGCTATTCTAAATTGGGGCTAGACCACAACATTTTTCATCATCAATGAGAGGAGAGTTAAAGTCCCCCATGATGATCCCTTTGTTGACATCATTGTTGGTGATGAAAACAAAGATCTTATCCCAATAGGCTTTCCTTTCCCTTTTAGAGTTGGGGGCATATAGGTTCAAAATAAACCACAAGTCATCGCTATGGATATGAGACACCTTGTAAAGGAGAACATTATCATCATTGAAGATGGGGGTCAACCTAAAAACCCTATTGTTAAAAATAATCATCAACCCTCCTAAGGCACTGACTGAGTCAGTGGCCTCACTGTTCCTAAATTTTTTGAAAGAAATCTTATTAACCAACTCCCTTTTCATCTTGGTCTCCTAGATCAATAGAAATTTTGGTCTTTGATCTTTGATCAAATTTCTAACTAGTTCCTAGTTGTGAGCCCCATTAAGGCCCCTTATGTTCCAAGAAATGACCTTCATTTCTTGCTTCTTGAGAATTCCTTGATGGTTCTCTGGCTCCCATCTGCTAGGTTCCTTTTGGTTTCTTCTTGCAATAGTTGATTGGATTTCTTCCTTCCTTGTTTCTTGGAGGTTGTCTGAACATTAGCCCTAACCTTGCTTTTGGTTGTTGCAGGGGACAAAGGGGGGTGGTCACAAAGTTGGTTCTTCTTTTTCTTTTTTTTCATGCACCAACTATTAAGGCTGTCAGGAAAGTAGCTATCAATCTATTCTTCCCAATGAGAGATTTAGTCAAGAGATGCATTGTTGATGAGTTAAATGAGTTTTGCCTCCAATCCCTTGGGAATAGATGGGGTAGTCTCCTTCCTAAAATCCATTCTAAAGGGATGGGTCAGGGAAGCCAAAGGCCTAGGGCAAATCTTTTGAGGAGAAACCTACCTGCCATTGGAGTAGGGGGTCTCTATCCTCAGAGCTTCTATCTTGTTAGAGAGGGGTGGTTTTGCCTCTTGTTGATCTGCCTCTTGTCATGCTATGCAAGCTCTTTTAGTGATATACCTCCCTCTTTAGCCACAACTTCCTCAGGGGGGGCAACATCAGCTAACACCATTTGAGCTGGATCACCCACATTAGTATCAATCCGTCTAGATGCATTCTACTTTTCTTCCTTGCTCTCCTATGACTCTGAGGACTTGGAGGGTTTGCACCTCCATATCAGTTTCTTCTTTTCTTTGGCTGAAGAATGAGAAGGGATAGATTTTCTCTTAGCTTTTTCTAAGGTGATTAGCTCCTTGGTCTTCTATTTTTCCACCCTAGGGCATTGATGAGCCTTGTGACTAGCCTTCAAGCAAGGATAGCAAGTAAAAGGAATAGTTTCATATATCAGTTTCTAGATTTGCACTCCAAGTTTGGAATGAAAGGCCATAGTCTTAGGCATGTTTATGCCTTCTCTAACACCTATGCAGATACATGCATAGTTGAGACAATTCTTGGAAGCCATGATTAGATCCATAGAGAGGAGTTCACCAAAAGTCCTTGCAAGCCCCACAAAAACATCCTCATTCCAAAATTCTAAAGGTAGCTCAGGTGATCTAACCCAGACAGGGGCTTGAATAAAAAAGGAGTCACTCAAATTCAATTTGGAGGACCATCTCTGTAGCACTAGAGTGGTACAACCAAAAGCCCATTTTCCTTCTTAAAGAATATTGACCAAATCTTCCATGAAAGTGAAATCAAATGACATGAAGCCCTTTTCCATGGCCATTATCGAGACTTGGCCTTTGAGGGCCCAATGCTTCTTAATGAAGGTACAAACCTCATCAATGTTTGCTCTGGGCCCCAAAAATTTCCCAATCAGTGTTGAAGCCATAGATTGAATACTGTGGTCCACAATCTCATCTAGGATGGCAATGGCACAAGAGCCTTTCTAAAATTTAGGTAGCATTTTGAGGGGTGGGAAAGAGGACTTACCTAAGGGTTTGACCCCAAAAAGAGAGGACCATTTTGTAGCTCCTTGCTGGTCCGCTTTGGGAATCAAAGGAATCCTAACCACTTCCTTGGGGGGGACATCGGGGTCCTCATCCATGATCTTTGGTTGGTTCCTAGTACATGAAGCTATATGACCATCCTCCCCTATGATCTCTGTTCCAGTCTAGGGTTTTGATCCCAGTGATCTAGAGAAATCCTGCCCTTATGTGAATTCAAATTTTGAAAATCTCTATTCCCTCTGCTCCCTCCACTCTCGCTCATCATGAAAGTTGTTTGTTACCTTAACGGGTTAAGACCAATTATTTAAGAGGAGTTGAGTCTAGTTAGAATGACTAGTATTGAAAAAGCATATCAGGCTTCCTTAAGGGTGGGAGAAAAAATCAATAAGAATGTTTAAAGAGAGAAAGGTGGAACATCCAAAAATGTTCTAATGGTAGGCCAAAATGAAGATAAAAAAAAGAATGATGAGGCAAATAGAAGTTTGAATCAAAGGGGAAATAATTTCAATCATTTTCATGATCAATATAATTGGGATTGAAGAGGAAGATAAAGAGGGAAATGACAAAGAAGAGGAGGTTTTCATGGGACATGTTTCCATCATGGAGACAGATCTTATGTGTGTCCTCAACATCAAAGGAGAACAAATAGAAGAATTGAGGAAAATGCATGGGTTGTGCATGCAGATAAAGATGTCAAGTAATCAAATTTTTGAATATGTTAAAAGATAAGAATTCCTAGTTACCAAAAGAGCCTTACTAAGTGATGATAATGAAAATGAGAAAAAGAATAATTTGTTCTACATAAGGTGTAAGTGTAATGGAAAAGTATGCAATGCCATTATTGATAGTGGTAACAAAACTAATCTTGTTAATTTGAGGAAATGGTTAATAATTTGATATAAGAGAGAAAGAAGCATATGAATCCCTACTAGATTTCTTGGTTGTAAAAGGAAAAAAAGGATTAGGATAATGAACAATGTCTATGCAATAAGCCTCAAATATAATAAAAATGTAATTTAGACTCTGTCAATTATATAAATTATATTGATATTAGTTAATCAATTTATTAATTAGTAAAATCAATGAATAATAATAATATTAAATAATCAAGTGATGAGAGATAATTATTAATAAATAAATAAATTAATAACTAATAGATGAACAATACTTATGATAGACCCTTCCAAGGGTTGGAACATGGAAATGTCATGGTATACATATAGGGAAACACTTTGCAAAGATATAGGCATGAGGATGTTCACATAACACAAATGAAACTACTCACATGGACCACATACCAACCATTGATTGACATACCAAATTTATCAAGGAATATCTAAGAAACCAAGATCAAGTCCATCACAATGGCACTTAAGGAAAATAACCCAATGATAGAGTAAGGAGAAGATAACTTAGGCACAAACGGAGATAAAAAAAGATCCCAACTAAGGTAAAATTGTCCTGAACTCAATGGATGTGGGAAAAAAATAATACATTGAGTTCACCAATAATACATAAAGAAGGAAAGGGATCAGACCAATCATTGACCATGTGGCTAAAAATGCATATAGTCCCATTGGGTGACAAGAAACATTGAACACCCATTACTATATAGCTATCCTACATGGAGAAGAAGGTACAAATAGGATCAAAAAACAATATCTATTGAATCAATCATATTAAGTACATGCTATGTAAATTAGGTGACATAGGCTAGCATTACTACGACTAAGAGCAATGAGGGAAGGGCTGAGCACATCATCCAATCACATTATTTTGGTGTGACAAAACCACACATAATGAAGGAAGACAAAGACATTAGCGGATCCACCATCAACCCATTTAGGGTGTCTATAAAGGTATGTTATATTGTTAATGTATTTTCATTTAAAATATTTAATATTACATATATTATAAATAAAAGAATATTTAATAGTATATAATAATGTAAATGTTACAGTGTTTATTAATAATTATTGAAAGATATTTTAAATGAAATTATTATAAAAGGAAAGATTGATCCAAGGCTTTATAGTGTTAGTATGGGAGACTAAGAACCCTCATCTGACTAACATGAATATGTACAACTTCTATTATTTTATTATGAGAAATATATATGATCTCCATCTGACTAATATGACTGAGGAATATTTACCATGTTGGTATGTGAGATTGATGATCTCCATCTAAATAACATACCTAAGGTTAAGAAATCTCTATAATGTGAGTATGCAAGGTTAAGGATCTCCATCTAATTGAAATGCCTAAGATTACCATAATCTCTATAATGGTGGAATGTGAGATCAATATAATCTTCATCTAATTGACATGTCTAAGATTGATGTGCCAAAATATTCTTCATCTCAACTATTTTTGTATTTACTATTTGCATACTAGGAATTGTAATAATAGTAGAAGTAGAAGGGATATCAACAAAAGTAGATATTAAATTGACATTAGAAATATCTTGTTGTTGTGTAGCCAAATTTGGTGATGGAGGAGGCACCAACTGCTCAATAGATGAAGTGCTGATAACTTTAGTCAATATGGTACTCAGCTAAGCAAGTGCATAGATTAGTTGGGTGTATGGTGTTGCAGTGGTTTCCACAAAAACCTCAATAGAATCTTTCTCTGAGCTTGATGGGATTAAAGCTTTGCTCAAAAAGTAAGGAAATGAGGCCATAACTACTATTATAATCTTTTCTAGGTTAGTTTCCTCAATACTCTAAATCTTAGGGAGATTCTCCTTAGTAGCTTCCTATTTTGGATCCTCACCATCCAGATTTACATAATCTATTTCTATATCTTCTTCATCATTATTTTCATTTTCTTCCTTTTCATCTTCATCATCTGTGTCACTAACATGAACAAAAAAATCACCCTACTAATCAAGATTGTAGATATTCTTCCATGTAGTTGTAGCTGTCTTCACCACATGTTCAATTTCATTTACCAATATCATGCATGCGTTGAATTTTAGATTGAGCTTTTCATCATTTTTCTTCATGGATTCTTTCACCTCTTTTTCACTAAGACTCAATATGAGCTACCTCAAAGTTTCTTCAAATATATCTTTTGCAATTTTCTTAGCATTTTCCCATCTTGGCTTGATTTCTTGCATAAGCTCATTGGGAATTTTCTATACAAGTTGATCAGGTGAGTATTTCCATTTACCTAGTTTTGATATCATCATGTCTTCAACTTTCTTCTTCTCATCTGCATTCCTAGTCTTATATCTGAGAGATTTGAAGTTTTTTGTTCTAGCTCCTCCTTCAATTTCCTTTAATTTTCCTTAAAATGTAGGTGGAGGTCTTTTGAAAATAATTTTCCCAATATCTTCCTCACCTAATTTAGTTTCTTTCTTGATCTAGATGCCCTTCTTATGAATACTATAGTAAATGACTTGGTGGGTCTAGTTATGATAAGCTTACCCTTCTTCCTTTTAACATAATTTTCACTTTTCAATCACCATAAATGCTTGGTACAATTGCTCATTTGGTGACAAATTATCTTCCACTTGGTTCAATCTTAATGCTTGGTAGAGACATTCATAGCTCAATTTTCATTCAATATTTTAGTGTATCTTGACCTTGCTCAACAAGGTCTTGCAACCCGATGTTGGAAATGATTGAAAAGATCATGAATGAAGAGAAATGGAACTAGTAAAGAATGTTTCAATCATTTTTTTGTCATTGATGTCAAACTTGCTATTTGTAGGAATGAAAATTACTTAAGTGATCCAAATGCTATCAATTGGTTGATTGACAAGGAGGTGGCAATCAATAAGATGTAACTAGAGTACCTAGAGAAAGGTTGAAGTTATGATATTGTAATGAAGTATGAGGATTAGCTAAGCCATTGATGAAATTTTGTATTGATGACATACTCTAAGATATAAAGGATGGACACACTGAGACACATGATGTAAAGATTAACTAAGTTCTAGTTAGTGCCAAATAGATTCTTAGTTGAAGCCGAACAAGTTCAACTTAGTGTGTGCCGAATGATCTTCAGGTGTTGAGCAAGATATAGGTGTCGAGTGAAGATATAGGTACCGAGTGAAGATATAGGTGCCAAGAAAGATACAGGTGCCAAGCACTAGTAAATAATATAAAGAAGCTAAGTAACACAGAAGGTGCCAAGCATCAGTAAACCAATGATGCTGAGTTGCTACATTATTTTGAAATGTCAAAGATTTTCTAGATCTGAGCCGACATGGTAGTTATCTATAATTTTTTGAACTAGATAGAAGATAAGAATGATGAGTTGGTGGCACAGAACACTATGTAAAACATTTTTGGCAAATTCTAATGGATTTATCATGAAGTTTCTAGATAGAAACAAGATATGGGATAGATACATTGTATCCTACCTAATCCATTGAAACCCTAAAATTGGAGAGGGAGATTTGAATGAGAAATCAAGAACAAAACTTCTTTGTAAGGAGTTACAGGTCAGAGATCAAATGCATATGCATGAGAGGGAGTTGGTCATAAGTGTAATCATGCAAAGAAGCCAAGAGGAGTTAGAATAGAGCATCAAGACTCTGAATTGATCAAGTGACCAGAGAGAGCATTGGCATAATGAGTGGAAGAACTCAAGGAGATAGATCTTGAATGGTGAACAAGCTTTCAGCATTGCAATGGAGGAAAGCCAAGCAAAGAAAAGGACTGAAGAGCGATCTAAAATCTGCAAGGTTCAAGTTTCAATATGTATCACATCAAAACCCTTCTAATACTTTCTTTCCATTGTATTAGATATTGAAACCCTAAATTTCTAGGGTAGCTTAATAGCTAGGTGGATAAGACTCAGAAAAAGGATAGAAGATCCCTAGGAGAAGGATAAAGAGATCCTCAGGAGAAGGATAAAAGAGATCCTTAGGAGGAAGATAGGAGATCCTTAGAGAGGGATGAAAGATTCTTTTGAGAAGGTGACTATAAATCCCATGGACTTGGGTGAGCCTAACAACTCTATGTAAATCCTTTAATAGGGTGACATTCCAAGTTGAATGTTCTTAAATCCTTTAACAAGGTCACATTTAACAATGTTCTATAGCCTTTAATAGGGCAGACCATTACAAGTGGTTGAAATTAATTGTGCAGTTATTTTGTGGGTATCATCCCCACTCCATTTTTACTTTCTTATTCCTGGAGGGTTTCTGGGTTATCAAATCCTTATTTTTGTGGTGTGATGCATGTTTACTTTTCATGATTTTTTACTTTTCAATTGCATGCCTAATAATTTAAGTTATGTGCCATTAAGGATTTGCAGAAAAAGTTGTATTGGACATCATTGGACCTTGGATAACTGATTCAACTCCCCCTCAGTTATTCTAAATAATTCAAAAAATTGGTATTAGAGCTCACTGCTGATTTGTTTCAAGGTACTAGTAGCAGGAAGATCAAGATGTACAAGAGAGAAGTTCCCAAGCTAAACAAAGACAACTTTGTTGCATGAAAAAGTTTGATGAAGCTACACCTCGGATCAATAGGTGACTATGCATAGACCTCAATCATAGTTGACCATGTAGACCTTGCAGTACCCCTCACTATAGATGATATCAGCAAGAAGAAGGAGCACAATCAAGAAATGTTAGATATTGTTTCAGCACTAAGCTATGCCGAGTATGATGATATCAAAGGATGTGATACTTCAAATCAGATGTGGGAAACATTATCAAGAATCTATGGAGGAGATGATAATGTCAAGAGAGCCAAAAGAGAGAGCCTAAAAGGAAAATTTGATGATATGAAAATGGAAGAAGGAGAGAATGTTGCTCAATATGGTGCAAGAATGAAGGAAGTAGTTAGTGCCATAAGAAGTCTAGGAGGACAGTTAGCAAAAGAAATAGTATGTAGCAAATACTTGAGAACTTTGCTTCCCATCTATGCTATAAGAGTATTAGCCATACAAGAGCTAAGGTGTGTACCAAGAAACATAGTGACATTTGAAGGAATAATTGGAAGACACACTGCCTTTGAGCTATCCAACTTTGACAACTACAAGCCAAAAATTTTTGAATCTGCATTCAAAGCTAAGATGACAATGAATGATAATGAGGAGGTTCAAACAAAGAAAAAGAATGGAAAAGAAAAGTACGTGTCCAATGACAACAACATTGATGAAGATGATGTGGACCAATTGGAAGCATTAATAGCAAGAAGATTTCATAGAGGAAGAGGAAAATTCAAAGGTAAGCTACCAATCATTTGTTTCAATTGTAATGAAGTTGGTCACATTGCAGCCATATGCACACAAAAGAAAAATTACAAGGATGGAGGCAACTTCAAGAACAAGAAAGAGGACAACAAGGACTACAAAGGTAAAGGAAAAAGATGCTATATTGTTGAAGAAGACTCTGATGAGAATGATGATGAAGTAGTCTATGTGGCTATGAAAGATGAATCAAATGAAGATGAAGGAAATGCTCGAGTAACCTACATGAAAAAAAATGATAGATGGATCATAGACAGTGGATGCTCTCATCACATGACTAGAGACAAAAGTAAGTTCATTACCTTTACTCAATATGAAGGAAATAGTGTTAGATTTGGTAATAATGCACCATGTCAGATCAAAGGGAAAGGTAGTATCAAGCTTACTGAAAAGATATCATGTGATAATGCATACTATGTTGAAGGCTTAAATTATAACTTGTTAAGTGTCTCATAGTTAGGCAACATAGGGTGTAAGGTTGAATTTGAAAAAGGAGCTGCTAAGATTTATGAATCTCAAAGAAGTATATTAGGAAAAGGTGATCAGACTAAGAGTAATTTGTTTTACCTAGACATGGAAGATGCATCTTGTCTTATTGTTCAAATTGATGATGTATGGTTATGGTACAAGAGGCTATGCCATGTAAATTTTGACAATCTGATAAGCATCAACAAGATGAAGAATGTTAGATGTATACCAAAGTTGAAGAAGCCTGATAACACCATGTGCAAACAATGCCAACTAGGGAAGATGATCAAGTCAACTTTCAAAAGAAAGGTTTATACTTCTAATAAAGTGTTAGAGTTAGTTCATATTGACTTGTGTTGTCCTATTGAAGTACAAAGCTACAAAAGTGATAGATACATAATGCTATTTGTAGATGACTATTCAAGGATGATGATAGTTATGTTCGTAAAAATAAAATTAGATGCATTTTATATTGTTCAAATGGTACTTGGCTAGAGTAGAGAAAGAGATTGGAAAGAGCCTAAAATGCCTTAGATCTGATAGAGGAGGTGAATTCACATCAATAGAATTTGAAGAGTTCTGCAATGAAAGAGGAGTCAAAAGGTAGAAATCAGCACCCAGAACTCCACCTCAGAATGGTATAGCAGAGAGTAGGAATAGATCAGTTATTGAATTTACTATGACCTTAATGATGGAGAAAAATGTTGCACTCAAATATTGGAGAGAAGCTATAAGTACTACAGTCTACACACTCAACAGATTTCAAGTCAAGAAAGGTACAAATGCAACACCTTTTGAATTATGGTATGGGCATTCTCCTATGTAAAACATTTGAAAATATTTGGATGCAAATGCTTTATATATAAAGAGTCTAGGAATGGAAAGTTTGATGCAAAGAGTGAGGAAGGCACATTTCTTGGTTATTCTACTAGAAGCAAAGATTATAAGTGCTTGAATGCTAACACTAACAAAGTAGTAGAAATCACAAATGTGAAATTTGATGAGCTTGCAGAAGTTCAAAGTGTTAAGAACACCAAGAAAGTAGAAGAATAGAAGACCTTTGTATACTTTTATGAAGGTATACCTAATAATGGTGAAGTTGCAACTCAGAATGACAATCAACAACAAAATCCAATATCTACCGAGTCACAAATAGTGAATATCGAACAACAGACACATTCAAAAGCCGAGTTGCAGAATATAGAAAATGTTCATTTAGATTCTGAGAATAGCCAACAAGAAGAGAATGAACAAATAGCTAATGAAAATATACATGAAGATTTAGATTTTGAAAGAGACAACATGCAAACAAGGAAAGAACCAGTATTGGAAAAGTATGTGAAAAGACATCATCTAGCAGATCAAATTGTTGGAAACAAAGAGGTAGGACCAATGACAAGGAATAGACTCAGAAGTGAGACATGTCTGCTCGAAAAAATGGAACCAAAAATAGTAAGTGAAACCATAACAGATGATGACTGGTACAATGCTATGAAAGAAGAAATAGAACAAATTAAGAAGAACAAGACAGGGACCTTAATCTCAAGACCAGATGAGAAGAATGTGATTGGAACCAAATGGGTGTTTAGAAACAAGTTAGATGAAAATGGTGAAATCATGAGGAACAAGGCAAGACTAGTTTGCAAAGGGTATGCACAAGAAGAAGGACTAGATTATGGAGAAACTTTTTCTCTAGTAGCCAGAATGGAAGGTTTAAGGACCTTACTGGCATATGTAGCCTTGAAAGGATTTAAAGTCTATCAAATGAATGTTAAGTCTACATTTTTGAATGGCATACTTGAAGAGGAAGTCTACATAGTGTAACCAGAGGGTTTTGTTGATGAAGAGAATAGAAATAAGGTATGTAAATTGCATAAGGCACTATATGGATTAAAGCATGCCCCTAGAGCTTGGTATGAGAGGCTTCACAAGTATCTAGTACAAATAGGATTTGAAAGAACTGATGCCAACAAAAACATGTACATCAAATTAGAACATAAGGATATTCTTGTATCTACAATATTTGTGGATGATATAGTTTTTGGAGGAAAGGAAGTACTGTGCAAAAGTTTTGCTGACAAAATGAAACATGAGTTTGAAATGTCTATGTTTGGAGAAATCAAATTCTTTGTAGGATTGCAAGTACATCAACTAAAATATGGTATATTTGTGACACAATCAAAGTACATCAAGTAAATACTCACCAAGTTTAAATTAGAAGACTCCAAAGCAGTCAACACACCAATGGCAACAGGACACAAGCTATCCAAAAATGATGAATTTGTTGAAGTCAATCAAACAATGTACAGATCCATGATTGGAAAACTACAATATGTTGTACATAGAAGACCAGACATAACACTAGTAGTTGGAATAGTGGCTAGATTCTCTACTAATCCTAGAGAAAATCATCTCATGGCAGCAAAAAGGATAATGAGGTATCTCAAAAGAGTTGATGATTTTGGCCTATATTACAAAAAGAATGAGAAGCTTGAGCTCAATACATAGATAGATGCAAATTGGGGAGGAAACATTGATGATAGGAAAAACACAAGTGGAGGAGCATTATTCTTAGGAAAAAGGCTAGTTACTTGGACTAGCAAGAAACAAACATGCACATCTCAGTCCACTGTAGAAGTAGAATATGCGGCAACAAAAGTCAATTGCACAAACATTGTATGGCTCAAACATCTATTGAAAGGAATGAAAGAAGAGGTAACTAAACCTGTGATATTGTATTGTGATAATACAAGTGCTATAAACATATCCAAGAATCTAGTGATGCATGCAAAAACCAAGCATATTGCAATCAAGTATCACTATGTCAGAGAATTGGTGGAAGACAAACAAGTGAAGATGGAATAAATTCACACAAAGGAACAAATTGTAGATATCTTCACCAAACCATTGCCCAAGGATGCTTATGAATATCTTAGAGGCAAGTTGGGCGTAATGCCCCTAACTCAAGCAGTCTAAAGCAAAATAGAAGCTACCCTGCATCAATAGGAGTAGATCATTGAAATATCAGAAGAATGATGTAGAGGATGACAACAGGAGTAGAAACTCTAGATTAGTCAAAAGCATGGTGACAGAGGGAAAAAACATGAGATGCAACGTTATATTTAGCATGTTAAAGATGCTACATCTTTGGTATTTATGTCAAAGAGGGAGATATATGAGAAACTAATCAATACAAAGAGGGAGATATATATGAAGGATTAGGGATACAAAGTAAACAAAAGTAGTAGTCCAGAGGGAGAAGCAAAACAAAGGATTTAGATTTTGGTGGTAACTAAGTTGATTAGCTTAATCATTTGATCAGTTTGGTTTGCCATAATGCCAAAGAGGGAGATTGTTGGAAATGATTGAAAAGATCATGAATGAAGAGAAATGGAACTGGTAAAGAATGTTTTAATTATTGTTTTATCATTGATGTCAAACTTGCTATTTGCAGTAATGACAATTGCTTAAGTGATCCAAATACTATCAATTGGTTGATTGACATGGAGGTGGCAATCAATAATATGTAACTAGAGTACCTAGAGAAAGGTTGAAGTTATAATGTTGTAGTGAAGTATGAAGATCAACTAAGCCATTAATGAAATTGTGTATTGATGACATACTCTAAGAATAGAGGATGGACACATTGAGACACATGATGTAAAAATTAACTAAGTTCTAGTTAGTGCCAAATAGATTCTCAGTTGAAGCTGAGCAATTTCAACTTAGTGTGTGCCAAATGATCTTTAGGTGTCGAGCAAGATACAGGTGCCGAGTGAAGATATAGGTGCTGAGTGAAGATATAGGTGCCAAGCAAGATACAGGTGCCGAGCATCGATAAATAACATTAAGAAGCTGAGTAACACAGAAGATGCCGAGCATCAGTAAACCAACGATGCCGAGTTGCTGCATTATTTTGAAAAGTCAAAGATTTTCCAGATCTGAGACAACATGGTAGTTATCTAAAATTTTGTAAACTAGATAGAAGATAAGAATGATGAGCTAGTGGCAGAGAACACTATGTAAAACATTTTTGGCGAATGCTAATGGATTTACCATGAATTTTTTAGATAGAAATAAGATATCGGATAGATACATTATATCCTACCTAATCCATTGAAACCCTAAAGTTGAAGAGGGATATTTGAGAAAAAAATCAAGAACATAAATTCTTTATAAGGAGTTACAGGTTAGAGATCAAATGCATATTCATGAGAGGGAGTCAGTCATAAGTGTAATCATGTGAAGAAGCTAAGAGGAGTAAGAATAGAGCATCAAGACTCTGAATTGATCGAGTGATTAGAGACAGAATTGGCATAATGAGTGGAAGAACTCAAGGAGATAGATCTTGAAGGGTGAAGAAGATGTCATCACTACAAGGGAGGAAAGCCAAGCAAAGAAAAGGATTGAAGAGCGATCTAAAATCTGCAAGGTTGAATTTGCAATCTGTATCAAGTCAAAACCCTTCTAATACTTTCTTACCATTGTATTAAATATTGAAACCCTACATTGCTAGGTTAGCTTAATAGCTAGGTGGATAAGCCTCAAAAAAAGGATAGAAGATCCCCAAGAGAAGGATAAAGAGATCCCCAGGAGAAGGATAAAAGAGATCCTTAGGAGGAGGATAGGAGATCCTTAGAGAGTGATGAAATATTCTTTTGAGAAGGTGACTGTAAATCCCATGGACTTGGGTGAGCCTAACAACTCTATGTAAATCCTTTAATAGGGTGACATTCCAAGTTGAATGTTCTTAAATCCTTTAACAAGGTCACATTTAACAATGTGTTGTAGCCTTTAACAGGGTAGACCATCAGAAGTGGTTGAAATTAATTGCATAGTTATTTTGTGGGTATCATCCCCACTCTAGTTTTACCTTCTTATCCCTGGAGTGTTTTTGGGTTATCAAATCCTTATTGTTGTGGTGTGATGCATGTTTACTTTTCATGATTGTTTACTATTCAATTGCATGCCTAATAATTTAAGTCATGTGCCATTAAGGATTTGCAGAAAAAGTTGTATTGGACATCATTGGACCTTGGATAACTGATTCACCCCCCCTCTCAGTTATTCTAAATAATTCTAACACCCAACCTAGCTTAGTAAGGTCTTGATTTTCCTTACTCACTCATTGATTTATTTACGTCTTGAATGATGATATGGATCTTTCCTTCAAGCTCACTGAAATTGATGTAAGATGTCTCCTTCAAAGTCTTAGTTCTAGTCATTTGTGTGAGAGATCAAGTTGAAATGCTTGAGTCACCCAATTCTTAAGTGACATGTGCTTCATGGCTTGGACTTGCATTCTTAGAAGATTTTAGAGTTCATTACTACCTCATATTATTTCTAATATTGTGAGCTTTGTCTTTATTTTAATCTTCTATCCTTTTAGTGTTCATATAGTTTTTGGAAAGATGTCCAAGTTCTATACAAATAAAATATCTTCTACTGGTGTCTCTTGTGCTCATGTGATATTTCACACAATTTTCTCCATGTGCACAAATTCTCCATAGTAGTGTCATCTACACCATGTGTTGTATTCCCAACCAAATATAGCTTTGACAATCTATTTTACTGGGTTCAATATCTTGGTTTTTCATTTAGAAGATTTGTGCCCTTGTTTATTGCACTTGTGACATTTACCTTCAAACTTAGGTTTCTCCTTACATTCACTTGCTCTATGACCATGTTTATTGCAATTGTAGCACTTTCCATTTAATTTTTCTTTACCATTACTCCAAATTTTTTTTGATGTATGAGGTAACTTACCATAGTGATTTCAAGTAGGCCTATGATTCTTTTGAGCTCCTTTCTTGGATGATTCACCTTTTCTTGTTTACCCTATTCCTAATTTTCCTTCCTGTCTGTATTGACTTTTCTCATTCAACTGATTCATGTCTACTTGAGATCTCATTATCCTCTCATTGGTTTGCTTTTTAGTGTTTAGATAATTTTGCAATCTTTCACTATCTGATCTTATATTAATGATTTCTTCATTTGTATTAGTAAGTTGATCAATAAAGTCTTCTTATTGAAGGGATAGATGCTAAATTTCATTGTTTTTTCCTTCTATCTCTTCTTTGGCTTTGTCTTTTTCTTCCATGACTTCATATAATCATACTAACTAAATTTCTTGTTCTCTTTTTAGATTTCTAAATTCTTCTTTAAGATTACAATTCTTTACCAATAGGTCTTTGATTGCCTCATTAGCTTCATCTGAGTTTCTTTCTAGATAGATATCTTTAATTCTTTCTTTAGTGTAGAGATTTTCATTCATTTGTACTATAAGATCTTTTCTTCTTTTCAAGGATTGAGAGTTTTTCTCCTTTTCTTTCCTTAGTTCCCCAATAGCCAATTTCAAATCTAACTTTTCATTATCAATAGTCTTATCTAGCTTGTATACCTCCATTGCCTCTGATCTTTGCTCAAGCTATCAAAATTATTCTCTAAGAAGCACAAATATTTGATACCAATTGTTGGAAATATAGGATAGGATAGGTTACTAAGAGTAGAGGGGTGAATCAAGAACCAATAAAACTTAATCTTATTTTACCAAATAATCCTTCATTTATATTCTAATTTTATTGCATGCATGAAGGACTGGAAGTATTAAAACATTCATAACATATTGACACATGGTGACACAAAAACCTTCCAAATAGAAAGTAAAAATAGGGTGTGGATGATACCCACAAGCTTTAGTACTACAATATAAAGTTGGCTAGTTAATGCTTCCAATTTGATCACTTCTGATGATTTGCCCTATTAGGAGTAATAATGACTGTTAGGTCCACCTTGTTAAACAATTCACAAAAAATACAATGAAGTATGCTCTCAATAAAGAGATTTGCAAAATATTGTTAAGTATACCTTGTGATAGGATTTAACTCATACACCTATTAGGATGAACTATTGGCTAATCTCTGATCTACAACTTTGATTTGGTGGTTGTGATTCCTTTGAAGTGTCATGATCACTTTGCTATGATATAGATAAATCTTTTTTTCTCCTTATACTACTTGTGGGCTTCTTAATTCACACTTCTGCTCATATGTTTAATTTTCATTTACATTCTTACCATGTTTGGATGTGATACAATACATTACATAAATATCAATCCAAACTAAAATTCATCAAAGTTTCCTATAATACAAGTTTCACCAAAATATACAAAGTTGGCTCAACTGTTGGCACTTGGGTTTTGAAGACAAACTCGATGAGGTTCTGATACTTGGAAACCATTGTCAAAACTCAACATCATCATGCTTTCAATAGACGTAGAAGCTTGGTTCATACTAATCACTTCCAAGTAGTCTAAACTCGATCAACACTGATGATTTGGTGAACATTGTAAAACTTGACATATAAACTAAATCACTTGGTTGACACTACATGTCTTGGTCAACGCTAACACTATGAGATCAGTATAAACTAAATCACTTGGTTGAATTTTTTTGGCTTGGTTAACACTATATTCACAACACTAATAGTGCAAACTTAGTAAACATTAGAGACCATGGTTGACACTGTGCAACTTGGTTAATAATATGAAGCTCAGTTTTCCCTATTACATATCAACTCGATAGATACTACTTGGTGTGAACTGAATACTAATTCTAGAACTTGGTAGCAATCATAGAACTTGGTAGAACATAGATTACTCAGTTAAAACTATAAATGAAAAGATAAGCTTGGTAGCTACTAATCATTTGACTAAGTGCGAGCCACTAATAAACAAACTTGACTATAATGTCAATAAAAAAAACTTTTTTGACAATGTTGATATCTTCAATATGTAATTTTTCCTTGTGGATCTCCTTAAAAACCTAGAATCTACTATGTTTTCTCTACTATAAAGAAGTTGGCATCATACAAAAATTGTATTTCAATGTCAAAAGACATCACACAACTTCACATACAAAACTCTTTTCTTTATTCCCAACAGTTCTGTCTTGTTGGCCTTCAAGTATTCACACATGTCCCAAAATTAAAAATTATTTTTTTATAAGTGAGGTTTAACATATATAATGACATCCATACCTTTTTAAGTCATTTTTTTTGTAAACCAAAATAATTCCTTAACCAAAATTCCTTTAGTCTGTTAACTTTTCCATTCTACCTATGTAACTTTTACCTATAAAGCTTATCATAACTCTATCTATACATTAAATAATCTATAGAAATTTTAGGAACATTCTTAATACATCATGACCATGCTTCCTATTGTGGTTCCATAACAAAAACCCTATTTTCAACTTTGGAAATGGGGACCCCCTTTTTTGGCTCATAGAAACTCGTTCGTCAGAATAGGGTATATGGAATTTTTGTAATTTGGGTTTAGGATTATGGTCAGTTAACATCATTTTTAACCCCTAACACTATTATATTTATGTTTAATTTTTTTTTAGGTCATCATGACATCGTTATCATCCATAGCACAAAAGAAATTACCATGGTATTGCAATAACATTTTCAAAATAGATGCTTTGGAATTTCAAATAGAAGAAGTAGGAGTTCAAGTATATGACAATGTTGGGCTATAAAGAGGGCATAAATATTCAAAAATATTATGAATAAGCACACTAAAGTGCTCTCAAACCCTATCTAAGAAAAACCTAGAAACCATTTTCAAAACATAGAACTTTGATTTTTGGGTGAATTGAGCACTTTGTACACTTACTTGAAGGTGCACAGGTGTATAGTTGTGTATGTGCACATGTGCATTCTTGGTCAAGGTGCACTTTTTGAAGGTGCACAAGGTGCGCATTGATATTTTAAATATGCATAAGTTGGAGGAATCTAGAATGTGTACACATGTGCAAGGTTCCAAGGCGTGCATGTGCGAATGTGTGGAGGTGCACAATTCTAAACATCGTGAAGAAGCCCAAAGTTTTGAAGATGCTAAGGTGCACAAGTGTATAATTTAAAAAAAAATTAAAGAGGAAAGTGCATAGATAAACAAAAGGACCTAAATCATAAAAAAGGACAAAATAAGTACAGTAGAGTGCTCCAAGATCTCATCTAAGAAAAACCTAGAAACTATTTTCAAAATTGAGAACTTTTATTTTTTGGTGAATTGAGTGCCTTGTGTACTTCCTTGAAGGTGCATAGGTGCACAATTTGGATTTTTCAATCCAGTCAGGAGGTGCACTAGTTTGAAGGTGCACAAGTGCATAAGGTGCACATCTATGCATTGTAATTTTTAGATATTCATAAGTTGAAGGACTCTAGAAAGTGCACATGTGTGAAGGTGCGGAGGTGTACAATTTTACAAGTTTTGATGAGAAAAGTACATAGGTGCACAAATAGGCCTAAATCATCAAAAAGATCAAAGTAAGTACACAAGAGTGATCTAACATTTGAGGAAAATCAAAAACCATTTTTAAAACTAAGAACTTTAATTTTTTGGTGAATTGAGCACCTTGCACAATTCCATGAAGGTGAATAGGTGTGCAATTTGAAGATTTGGTGAATAAATTATCTCTAAAGATGTGCAAGTGTGCATATCGAAAACATTCATAGGTCCCTCAAGGTCTTGAAAATTAACATGGATTCCTTGTCTTCTATAGTAGCTAAGATCACACTAAAACTCATGTCTTGCAAGTTCCAGGGAATGGCCAAGAAGTTACACTTCCTCATTTCCATAGGGAAGTGAGGGTAAAGTTTGAAGCTTTAGAGTTATTAGCTCCTCAAGAAATCACCTTTGCTATCTAAAATTTAAAAAGAAAACATCCACACATAATTTTTGTATAAATGGGAAGAAAAAATAGATGCTAGAAATCAAGTTTTGACACTTAGAAGATTTTTTGGAATATTGGGTCCTATCACCAAGGTGCATAAGTGTCTAGGTGTGTCAATTTTTTTCAAGAAGAAGCACTGTAACATTATTTAATTTCTAGTTGCTATTTTAGATCATTCCATGCACCCAAAACATATTTTGACAACAATTCAACTCCTAGAGATACCTAAAAAAGGCCAGGCTTCCATTTTGAGAGCTCCCAAAGACTCCTAGATCATCTCATGGATTCTATCTTCTTATCTTCTCATTATTATAATGTTTTAAGTCATGTAAATGGTCATGCACCCATTAATTGATTTAAACAAGGGTGGAGACTTACTTAGCACCATTTAGAGAGTTAGTTTTTATGTAATTAATTTTATTTTATAGTTTTATAGCATGCATTTGCATTATAAGAGCTCTCACTCCTAACAAAAAGGGAGGGGATGATTTCTTATAAATAAATAGATGTAATATGTACTTTAGGCTATTATATTGATGCAATAATATATTCTATTGGTGCTCTCATTCTGAGTGTAGTTATTTTTGATGGAGTGTGTTATTTTTTTGAATGCATGTTCATGAATAATAATAGAGCCAATGGTTTTATGTGTTCTTATGATTGTGTGACCTTTTAGTTTAGGTGTTTGCCTCATGTTAATGAATTCTTCTGATGCACCGTGTTGGAGGAAATATCATTTATTGTTCTTGCATAGATTCTAGTCTCGCATGAGCACACTTTCCATGGTCTTGTGATTCGATGAGAAGAGAAAAATATTTTGATGATTATTGAGTTCCCATTGATTATTGCATCATTAGAATTGAGAAAGTGCTATTCCTATTTTCATTGGTTTCCTACCCAATCTTTTAGATTATTTAACTCATAGACGTGTTTTTACCATGGTTTATGTCTATTAGGAATTTCCCTTTTAGGTTATTTTCTTTAATCTCTCATTACCTTATCTTTGTTATTTTCTTTACTAACACTTGGTTAAAATAGGAATTCATATAGTGCATTGATAAATTGCATTCATCATAACATAGAAAATAACAATAATATATCTCTTTTGTGGTGACTTTTCAAAATAGCAGATTAACCATCTCATCCAAAATTGGTCAAACTAGCAAAGGCCTCCTTGTGAACATACACATTTATCTTCAATTGAGTGGATTCTAGTAGGTCACAAGATCACCTAAAATCTTGGAGTTGATCATTGATTAGCTTTTCAAGAGAGGATTTCAAAAGGATTCTTGCGATTTAGTAGCATGCAAAATGACAACTCAACATAAGTGGCACTAAAAGGATGGCCTAAAAACTATTCAGCTCAAAAACCCAAGGTTTTTGAAATTTCTACAATTTTTAAAAGTTTAGAAATTTTTGAAGTGTGTCACTACCAAAAGGTGTGAAGGTACACATGTGCACTTTTTGAAGGTGTACTTTTCAGAGGTGTGCTTTTCTAGAATAAACACAAGTTCCTAGAACTTAATCACTTTCACAAGCCTCATAGTGATAAAGGGATACCAAGAACTCCACACATTCTCATTACAAATTTCATCATCATCATCCACTCTACATTCTTCTTCACACATTCCCATCAGTATGCACCATGTCTTTCTTCAATCTATCTAGTCCATTACATGACTTGCCCAAAAATATTTAAAAAGTTTTTCCCATAGTTCATCTATGAAGAATCATAAATAGTAGAAAATATAATTAATTTTTTTAAGGAAATCTATAATTGAAACCAAATTTAGCATATGAACGTGGTCTATCACCTTTTCCCTTATATTTTGGGGGAAATGACGTTCAATTGGTACCTCAATTTTCCACCAACATTAATAAGGGATTGGAAGTCTTCTAAGAGAATTTTTTTGGAAAAATTCAAGATCTATATTGATCTAGGTATCCTACATCATTAATTTTGGCATTATGTTGTATTTTATCATTAGTGACAACACTTATTCAATTCTAAATTCTTACTAAGCTCATCACTCAGTCCATAGTTTATACTGAGCATTCAGTGGTCACCTTGTAAGTTTAGCAGTTAAGTGGTTCACACCAAGCATTCTTGAGGCTACTGAGTGAATGTGTAGTTCAACAGTGTTTATCGAATAGATAATGGTCACTAAGATTCATAGTATCTACTGAGTCATTAGTTTGTATGATATGCAACCAGTTTCTACCGAGTAATGGATGTGTAGTGTTTACCAAGTGACAACAAGGTAAATGAAGGTTTTAGTATTCACTGAGTGACACTATATATACCAAGTCTCCAATGGTTACCGAGTTCCAAGCTACGTTGTGTGACTAGTATTGACCATGCTGCTACTTCTACTGAGTGCATGATGATGCCAAGTATCAAAAGGTCACTAAGTTAGCTTGAAGAGCTTGATTTTTTTACTATTTTGCCGACTCAGTAATATTTTATTTAGTTATGTTTTAGCTGACCTTGCAATTTTAATTATTGGAATGGTATATATGTAATGTATTATATCATTTGGAATATTATTATTATCATGGAATGTTAAGGAATGGACATGTAATGTTTTGAAAAGAGTGAATGCGAATCACCAGTAGAGAAAAGTATTCAGCAAGGTCTACAAGGAGCAGCAAAGACATATCAGCCACAAGAGGTGATATGTACTTTAAGGATCTATTCAAAAATTAAGTTGTAATTTAGATCTACTATTTCATCCTGACCACTGAATTAGTTTTCTAAATCCTTTAATAGGGTAGACTTAATAGTCTTTGTATAAATATCCTAACAGAGTGCATAATTCATTGTATGTTTGTAAACCCTCTAACAAGGTGGACCTAGCAATCCAAATTGCTCTTAACAGGGAAAATCATTAGAAGTGGTCAATGTAAGCCCTAACAAGCCAACTTTATACTACAGTAGTAAAGTTTTGTGGGTATCATCCTCACCCTAGTTTTACTTTCTATTTGGAAGGTTTTTGGGTCACCAAATACTGCGTTCATGTATTATGAATATTTATCATTTCTCATGCATGTAGTAGATTAGATGAATGAATGATGAATGATTTAAATGGTTAAGTTCTGAATTGATTTAAATTTTTTGAGGTTACTGATTCACCCCTCCCCTCTTAGTAACCTAGCTAGTCTTGAATATTTCCAACAATTGGTAACAGAGCTTTGTGGCTCTCAGGATAAAGTTTGATAGCTTGAGTAAAGATCAAGGACAATGGAGGTATTTAGGCTTGAAAAATTTATTGAGAATGAAAAGTTAGATCCAGAAATGGCCATAGCTCAAATCAAGGAAGCAAAAGAGCATCTTTCCCAATCTTTGAAAAGAAGGAACTTACAAGACAAATGAATGACCATCAGTATGTTGAATAAAAGATTGAATATTTTTTCCCATCAAGAAACTTAGATGAAGAAAATGAGGCAATCAAAGAACTCCTAGAAAAGAATGACTCTTTGCAGGAAGAGGTAAGAAAATTGAAAAGAGAACAAGAAGTTCAGTCAATAAGAATGTGTGAAATCTTGGAACAAAGGAATAAGGCAAGTGAAGACTTGGATGCAAGGAAAAATGAAAATTAAAATCAATCCCTTTAGCAAGAAAGTCTTATCAATAAGCTCTCCAATGCAAATAAGGAAATCATGAATCTGAGATCTAAAAGTGAAAGCTTAAGGAATGATCTAATCACTGAAAGACAAATCAATGAAAGATTGAAAGATGATCTAATTTTTTAAAAGCAACTCAATGAAAGGATGAGAAATCAAAAGTAGATATGGATCAATTGAATCAAAAAAGTGAGCAGAATCTCTATAGGCAAAAAGGTAAAGTAAAACTTGGTTACAAAGAAGAAGGTGAATCTTCCAAACAAGGTGCCCAAAGGAATCAAAGACCTACTTGCAATCACTATGGTAAGTTAGGTCATATATCAAACAAATGATGGAGCAATGGAAAGGAAAAATTCAATGGAAAATGCTACAATTGCAGTAAACATGGTCATAAAGCTAATGAATGCAAGGAGAAACCAAAATTTGAAGGTAAATGTCACAAATGCAAGAAACAAGGTCACAAGGCATCTAAATGCAGATCCAAACCATTCAATCTAGCTAAAAAATTTGTCAAAGAAATATTTGGTTGGGATTACAATACTTGGTACAGATGTCACTATTGTGGGGAATATGGACACATTGGCATAGACTGCACAAGGCATCAATTAAGAAAAGTAGATTCAATAGTAAGATGTTACACATGTACTGAAATTGGTCATATAGCTAAAAATTGCAGGAACATAGGAAGAGTGGAAGATGAGAAGAAAGCTAAAGTTGATAACATTAGAAAATAGATAAGACAATAGTGGATTCCTAAATCTATTGAGCAGAACAGTTCAAATGATGGAAATGTCACTCAAGAAGTGGGTGACTCCACCATTTCTAACTAGATTCTTCGAAGGAAGGACTGGAACTACATCTTCAAGCTATATCTTGAGTAGTTCCAAATGGAAGAAAGAAAAAGGTCTAAATCAATATTTTAGATACAAAAGGATCACTTGAGTTTAGTTCATACCGAGCAAGTTTAGTCACAAACTCAACCAAGCTAGTTTGGGAGCAATGTAAGTTTGTTTGATCGTCAAGTCACAAGTTTCTATTGAGCTAGTGAGTGGATGATAGTCTCTCACACACTATGTCAATATGGTACCTAGAATTAATAGCAAATTTTCATCAAAAAGGGAAGAATTTGACTCCATTCTTCATTTTTTCTTTAGTATTCACAGAGAAAAAAGATTTCCAAGTGTACACAAGCAATTCTAAGTGATTTTGAGAAAATTTTTAGCTAAGGAATTTGTTCAAAAATTTTTGTCACTTACAGAGCAACAATGGCATTTGGAAGTACTAGTAGCAGCAAGGCAAAGAGGGTTTTAGAGATATTGGTCAAGAGTGTAGATTGGAAAGCACTGAATTTCAAACTTGTTCTAGCAATGGCAGAGGCACTCAACCCTAATGGTGTGCAATCCCAAATTCCACCAAAGGTACTGTTAATTAACGATAGTTGCACTCATTTCAAGTGTTCAATTTAGGAGATAAGAATGGTAGAAATGGATAGTACTTTAGAGGAAATGTGTGTTGATGGCTCATTGGAGCTCGAGTACAAGCATCTTGAAACAAAAGGATTGACACATATCACGCACCTGCCAAGAAGTTTTCAAATAAAATGGATTAGGTATATTCTTACCCACATACACAATGGTCAATTATGGTTAGAGCAGCCCATATTGATAACCAAAAAGATGATTCACACGATTACTAGCCTTCCCATACTGAGCAAAGCAAAATCTACAAAAACCCTAAGTTAAGATGAACTCTAGAAGAAAACCCTAGCCGAGTGGGACGGTAGAGGTTTGAAAATTAGCATTGTTTTTTATGTGGAGTTGAGGTTTGGTATCAATGTAATTGCCCAAAAGATCTATAGTTCTAGTCATTTAAATAGCATGCAATGTGAGGAAGTGGACTTAGCATTTAAAGTTGTGAAGAAAAACATGGAATTTGATCAATCAGAGTTACTATTGAAACAATTAAACAAGAATATGGATAGCATTTGAACATCAAAGAATAATCCTTGTAAATTTGGTTCTTTTTTGATGTGATTTTTCTTTTATGTACAAAAATTCTTTCCATCCAAAGGTTCTGTCATGTGGAGAAAGGATGTTCCCATTTTGTATCAGATAAATGAGTTTATTGCAGAAATGGGTGTAAATTTTGACAACATAATGGATAATTATTTTGAAGATTTGAAAGAAAGGATGAACAACAGGTTCAAGATTCCTCCTAAACTTGTTGAGAATTATAAAGATGATGTGTGTTTCATGGTAGACTATGATAGAGTATACATTTAGGCAGTCAGGCCCCGAGTTGCATGGGTGAAACCTCTCCCTTATGAGGTCAATATTGATAAAACTAGGGACATCATTGAAGAATTGGTAAATGAACCTATAGACCCTAAGAAAGTAGTATTTGGTACATATGATGAGGCAAAAGCTAGAATTGAATTGGAAATCAAGCTACCTCAAGCAATTGGCAAAGGTAAGAAGAAAATAGCTAAGATGAAAATTGCCACTAGTCCCTTAATGCTTATTGAGGGAAAAGGAGAGGATGAAGTAGACAAAGAAGAGGAAGAAGGAGAAGAGCAAGAAGTTGAAGATGAGGTAGAGCCAACAAAGAAGAAGGGCAGGGTAATTATTACCAAGCCACCAAATGCCTCCAAAACTATTTTCACCAGGAGAGGCAAAGGCAAAGGTAAAGGTGAAGTTATGTTTAGCAAGCCCCCACTTACCTTCCAAGAAAGGTTGAAACAAATGGAAGAAGGAGCTGGCATCACAAACTTCAAGGCTCTAAAGTTTGAAACTAGAACTAATGCCGAGAAGATGCAGATTGAGGAGTTGGTACTCACCAAAATGGGAAAATGGAAGTATTCCTTGGACTAGATTACTCCTCAAATATCAAAGGAATTATTGGTAAGATTGTAGTGAAGATGGGAATTAGCTACATAGATAGCCAAGGATATCTATGAAAAATCTTTAAGGAAACTATTGCTAAATCTTACTGATGTAGAAGTAAAAGCAGCCATGAAGAACAATGAAGGTAAAATGATGATCAGATTCCACACATGTTTGATTTTAATCAAAGACATTGAGCATCTTCTAAGAGATACAACAAACATGTGGAAGAATATCTATCATCTGCATAAGCCTAGTGATGATCTAGTTGAGATCAAGGATGATGATGGTGATAGTGATGATGAAGAAGATGATAACAATCCATGTGCTACTATTGATGTTGAAGACTATCAGGAACTAAGGGTTGACGATGAAGAGAAAGAGGAAGAAGTTGAAGAGGAAGAAAAGGAGGAAGAAAATGAAGAAGATGACCCAATGAAAATTGTAGCATAAGTCATTGCTTCCCTTCCTCACTCTCCACTTAAGCCAACAACATCATCAGTGTTGGAGTCAGCTTTAGCAAGATTGATTGCAACTACATTAGAAATATCATTTGTTCTTGCCTCCTCACATCTCCAAGTATCTTCCATGGAAGTATCATTTACTTCATCTACCACACTATAGCCCTCTTCATCAACACCGAAGCAATTTACCTTAGTAGTGTGCATAGCTGCAATTTCTACAATTGTATCAACTTCTACTATAGCTTGTTCAATAAGTTTGCTAGTTTGTTCTACAATTTTGTCTACTATAGCTTTAACTGCACCAATTTTTGTTCTAGTTAGTTCTTTAATTGTAAATATTATACCTTGTACATTACCTATTGGTACATCATTTTTGGGAGGCACATCAATTTTTGATACAGTTGGTACTTCTCTCAGTTTTTCTCTAGTTGGGCCAATCCAAGTTTTTACTGCCAGTCTAGTTACATCAACTATTATTTCCATTTCTAAATCCAAGGAAGTAAGCACATAAGTAAAACCAAAGACTCCTCTAAAACTTCTACTTATTAGCAAGGAAATTGATGAAGATATAGACTTGGATAAAGAAATTGTTATCCCTAAGATAGATTTGGACACTATGACCACCAATGAAATGAGATTGGTTAGTCAAATTTTAGAGAAAAAGGAAAGGAAAAAGTAGCTTAGAGAAGAGAGAAACAGAGAATTTACAATAATTAAGAATGTCAAAAACATAATTACTGAGGCTATAGGTGTTGATGTTGATCCATCTCAGCACATTTTGTTACAATTAGAAGAGGTTTTAAATAAGTTCAATGAGGACACTTCTAGTCAAGAGAATGATGTGGACATGAAGGTTAGTACTCAAAGGTTACAACTTGACCCTAGTTCAAGCTCAACACATCACATAGAGGTCAAATTTTTGTTAGAAATGCAAGGAGAGTTAAATAGAGAGGAAGCTAGGATCAGTTCTACACTGATTGATATCCAGAACATGATCCTTCTAGTTATGGACCCAATACAAAAACATATTGCATATTCAAAAACATTGGTCCAAGATAACAATTTTTCAGTAGCAGATCATATGATCAAACTTTCTATAGAAGTTCAAGTGGCCCTCTCCACTTGCACAATTTTGCAAGCTAATTGGGATAAGACTTTGGCTCTTATTCTTAAGGTACACTCTAAATTTCTCTCACATTTTGATGTCTCTATTTGAATATATTGCATATAGCCTTTGGAATTACTATCAAAAAGGGGAAAGATGAAGATAGTAGATCACATGGGAGCAAAGAGGGACTTGTGGAGAAATAAGGGAGAAAATCGATTGATATATGTATAGATAAAAACTATGTATATATTATGCCATATGTATGGGGGAGATATGTAAGATATATATATATATATATATATATATATATATATAGCAGCTTTACAAAGATCAATTTTGAAAAATAAAAAATTAGAATGTCAGTGTACATAAGTTTTGGCTCATAAGTGATTTTTTTGCTCACTAATGCCAAAGAGGGAGATAGTTGGAATTATGTTATATTTTTTCTTTAGTGAAAACACTTATTCGACTCTAAATGCTTATCGAGCTCATCACTCAGTCCATAGTTTATACTAAGCATTCAGTGGTTACCTTGTAAGTTTAGCAGTTAAGTAGTTCACATCGAGCATTCCTGAGGCTACTGAGTAAATGTGCAATTCAATAATGTTTACGGAATAGCTAATGGTCATCAAGATTCATAGTATCTATCGAGTCATCAGTTTGCATGATAGGTAAATAGTTTCTATTGAGTAATGGATGTGTAGTGTTTACCAAGTGACAACAAGGTAAACAAAGGTTTCAGTATTCACTGAGTGACACTATATCTATTGAGTCTCTAATGGTTATCAAGTTCCAAGCTATGTCATGTGATTAGTATGAACCATGCTTCTACTTCTATCGAGTGCATGATGATGTTGAGTAATGTAGTGGATGCCAAGTATCAGAAGGTCACCAAGTCAGCTTGAAGAGCCTGAGTTTTTTAATATTTGGTTGACTCAGTAATATTTTATTTACTTATGTTTTAGCTGACCTTGCAATTGTAATTATTGGAATGGTATATATGTAATGTATTGTATCATTTGGAATATTGTTATTATCATGGAATGTTAAGGAATGGACATGTAATGTTTTGAGAAGAGTGAATGCGAATTGACAGTAGAGAAAAGTATTTAGCAAGGTCTATAAGGAGCAGTGAAGACATATCAGTCATAGGAGGTGATCTCTACTTAAAGATCTATTCAATAATTAAGTTGTAAGTGAGATCTACTATTTTATCCTAATAGGTGAATCGATTTTCTAAATCCTTTAATAGGGAAGACTTAAAAGTCTTTGTATAAATGTCCTAACAGAGTGCATACTTCATTATATGTTTGTAAAACCTCTAACAAGGTGGCCCTAGTAGTCCAAATTTCTCTTAACAGAGCAGATCATTAGAAGTGGTCAATGTAAGCCCTAATAGGCCAACTTTATACTGTAGTAGTACAATTTTGTGGGTATCATCCCCATCCCAGTTTTACTTTCTATTGGAAGGTTTCTGGGTCACCAAATACTGTGTTCATGTGTTATGAATATTTATCATTTCTCATGCATGCAGTAGATTAGATGAATGAATGATGAATCATTTATATGGTTAAGTGTTAAATTGATTTAAAGTCTTTGAGGTTACTGATTCACCTCTCCCCTCTTAGTAACCTAGCTAGTATTGAGTATTTCCAACAATCATTTCATCTTAGTTAAGAGGGATTGCCTGATATTATTTCCTAGTTTAACCATCACTTCTATAGGATGTATCGATGAATTGAGTTTCCTTACATTATATCAAAAGAGGTTTCCATCCAAAATTATTTGGGAATAATGGATTCATTAATTTCTAATTGTCTAAGAAGGCTCCCACCTAGAGACATTGATACCATTGAAAAGGTCTTCAAAGAGGTTCTTACATTCATGAAGAAAGTAGATACCCATGGTGGAGGAAACCTTATACCTTCCTTCATTTTGAATAAAATAGTAGCCATAACACCATTTCTTGTAGGAGCATTTACTATGCCCAATCAAATACCCCTGTTGAATCGAATACCTTTATTGAAACAACGTACTGTTGCTCCAATGCCAACAATTACATATCTAGGGTATGAGCCCCAAAAGAATATATTATTTGAGTAAAGGACTTCTCCACATGCTAAACTCAAGAACAATATGGCTAGTGAGGTTAAGGACATAAAGGAGAAGATGCCTCTTTTATCTAGTGAACTCATCAAAATAAAGTTGAATTCTTCAAGAAACTAAGGAAATTATCCAAGACAACTTGCTACCTAAAACAATTATTCACAAAATTAGAGTAGAAATTTTGACCTCTATAGTAACATCATCAATGAGAATAATGGTATTATAGGTATGAGTCCAAGTGAAAATGGATATGGGTACAATTATGTTTTGAATTAGACTCCCTAAATCATTGAGGAACAACCTTTGTAGTTTAGTGTAATGGTGCTTGAATTATATGATAAATCTGTAGGAGGAAAAAATGATAAAGATGATCAAGAGGAGTGAGTTTGTGGTCTCATTCAATAAAGAGAAAGAGCATACACCCTCTGTGATACATGTTTATTGTAAAGATAATATGAACACACAAAGTTTGAAAATTATAAAGGAGTCTCTAATGGATGTTGTCTCTCTATGGTTACATCCAACTCCTCTAGATGTGCTGGTCTATAATACTCCAATTCATTATGAGGCTCCAACCAACATTACCCTGATAGTTTAGAAGGAATTACATGTAAAGGACGAGGTTTTGAAAGGTTTTATGGATAACAAAATAAGAAATTTTAAGTATCTTGGAGAAGGTCAGAATCCAAACATCCCTTTGCTTCCTAACTATTATCACCTCCATAAAAGTATTCATTCAGAGTTGGCATGTGCTAGTTACCAAGATACAATATCTAATGTGTTAGCACAGATAGATCAACCTATTGAAATTGTTGGACATAATGGAATTGCATCAAGTTTAGATGCTGCAATAAGTGTGGATACCCCAAGAAATTTTGAGGACACATAAAATTTTGAAGTTCCAAAACTCCATGGAGTTGCAAAAATTCTTAAATTTGTTAAAAAGGATGGAAATGTAGAAGATCCTAAGGTTGGTGAGATTTTTGAATTAGGAAGTCATCAAGAAGAAGATACCAATTTTTCCTATTGTGATATTGATTCCCCATTGATTAATGATAAGGTACCCCCCTCAAAATAAGTTTGTCATTAGAAGAGATGGATGTAGTGCTTAATTTAGTCTCAATATTGACTGAGGAAATGTCTATTTGTGAGTATTCCACACACATACTAGACCATGCAATAAATAAGTCATGTAGAATCCATCTATTTGCATTCTATTCAAAAGGAAATTATCCTAGTTTCTTGTTAGCTTGGGAGACCACAATGGAGGAAAGTATGATTTTGAACATGTTTCTTTGGGACATGATGGAGAAAACACCTTGATTAATGATATTAATGAATCTTGTAATTCAAAAGGAAGGATTATGATTAAGTTTTCTAGTCCCAAGGATCCTAAAGGTGAAAATTCATGGTTTAAGGATAATGATGGTAATAATAAGGACCATAAACACAATGTTATACCTTTTGGGTATTTTTTTGTCAGCTATATTACATCCTCAACACTAATATTTCTATGTACATTTGGAGTTTTGTACCATGAGATAAGACCACCAGAAGGAGAAATTATAATGTGCTAGTGTACCCCTATGGTGGGGAACTCACTAGATTAGGTGATATCTTTCAATTATCCCTCTCACTTTGATGATTTCCAATTTGAATATGATCCTAAATGTAAGAGAACTTTTTTGTGGATTAATCATGGCCATGGAGAGTTACTACAACTTCTAATTTTGTGTGATTTATACCTAGAATTTGAACCAAGATTGTCCAAATTTTATTTTTCTAAGTACAAAGACAAGTCAACATTTTTAAGAACTATATGGGATGGGTTATTACTATTGCACAAAATGAAAAATCTAATGACAACCACTCCACATTCTTTTTGTTTAGAGTTTTCTATATATATATATATATATATATATGTTTTTATTTTTTTAAATTTTTTTAGTCTTTTTAGTTATGTATAAGTTTTCTTTTTGTTGAGTCTATTTTGTTTGGGTTTTTTTTCACATTTTCTTCTTCTCCTTTTTTAGTCTTTGAGTTGGGAAGTCAATTTATTTTGTCGAGGCTGTTCCCAACATGTGGTCCATCCTAACTAGTCTCAACTTTAGGGAAGATGTATTTCTTTGTCAAAGCATTTAGCTACTTTTTTTTTCTTGTACCAACTAAAAAATGTGTTTCTTTTGGTTCTAGAGGACTTCTAGTCTTAAAATTAGAATCACATATTAATAGCTCTCAACACTTTACAAACTTAAGAATTAATTATCTAGGTGATTTTTGAATCTAGGTTAATAGAAGCAAGGGATAATTGAAAACTTATCAGTTTAGACAAAGGGCCTCTTCAAAGATTTGCTAAGATCACTATCTAGCATGATAGTTTCCTAAAAGTTCACCAAAAGAGGAATGCAAGAGTTATCAACTAACGTATAGATCTTGAAAATAACACCAATACCTTGGCCATATAGCCTAAGCATAGCTAGGATAGAAAAGAAAGAAAACAAGAATGACAAAGGTGTTACATCTAAAGATTCTAGATGATTGTAAAATGTAATCAAATATATAGGGATATGTACTCCAAAATGGCTATCCTATTATATGAAAATGCTCCAAGGAAGAATCAAGTGAAAATACTCAAGCTCCATGAAGAAAGTTACAAAAGATTACCAAAGACTCTAAATATGAAGAATTGGTAACTCGCTAAGAGCCCTTAGAATATATTCTCTCATTTGGTTAGATAGCGATACACAAACATGTTTATGAGGATTCTTGATGAATGGACTAGTCAAGATAAATATTTTCCCCAACCTACTAGATACTCATGATATACTACACCTCAAGATGCCAAAGGAAATTGATATACTAAGTACACATTAATCTTGAAGGTTTGAGATTCTAAAGTTTTGACTTTCAAAGGACTTAAAAGCTACCTAAAATATTTGAAATTTAGTTGTTACTTGACACATGTTAGAGGATTACTTGTTAATAAAGAAATGCCTTTGTCATTTCTTCCCTTTTGTTGGGGCTATTTTTTGTGGTTCCATAATACAAGCTGGACGCCCTTTTCTGGCTTACAAAAGGTCATGTTCCAGAATAGGGTATCTTCGAAGATGCCTCAAGGAGTGAATCTTTTGTATTTTGGGTTTAGGAGTTTGGTTAATTAACATAATTTTAAACCCCTAACACTAATTTATTGATGTTTATATTTTGTGAAGGTCATCATGGCATCCTCATCATCCATAGCACAAAACAAATTACTATGGTATTGCATGTATATTTTCAAAATAGGTGCATTGGGATTTTAGATATAAGAAGGAGTGAAAGTATATGACAATATTGGGCTATAAAGAGGGAATAAATCATCAAAAATATTAAGAATAAGCACAATAGAGTTCTCCCAAACCCTATTTGAGAAAAACCTAGAAACCATTTTCAAAACTAAGAAATTTGATTTTTGGGTGAATTGAGCACCTTGTGCACTTACTTGAAGGTGTGTAGGTGCACATGTGCACATGTGCATAGGTTCACTTTTGGTCAAGATGTGCATTGTAATTTTGAATATGCATAAGTTGGAGGACTCTAGAAGGTGTGCACATATGCAAGGTGCCAAAGTGTACATGTGCAAATGTGTGGAGGTGCACAATGCTAGAAGCCTTAAAGATTCCCAAAGTCTCAAAGATGCTAAGGTGTGCAAGTGCATAATTTTACAATTTTTTGAAGAGAAAAGTGAATAGGTGTGCAAATGGACCTAAATCATAAAAAAAATTAAAAAAATATGCTAGAGTGCTCCCAGAGCTCATCTAAGAAAAACTTAGAAATCATTTTCAAAACTAAAAACTTTTAGTTTTTGGTGAATTGAGCACCTTGCACACTTCCTTCAAGGTATGTAGGTGTGGTGGTGAACAAGTGTGTAAGGCACACATTGTAATTTTAAGATATTCATAAGTTGAAGGACTCTAGAAGGTGTACATGTGCAAAGGTGCATAGGTACGCATTTTTACAAGTTTTGAAGAGCAAAGTACATAGTGTCCAAGGTGTAAAAATAGGCCTAAATTATCAAAAAGATAAAAGTAAGTACGGAAGATTGATCTAAAACCCCATTTGAGAAAAACCCAAAAACTAGTTTCAAACTGAGAACTTTGATTTTTTGGTTAATTAAGTACATTGCATAATTCCCTGAAGGTGCGTAGGTGCACAATTTAAGGATTTGGTGAATGAATTATCTCTAAAGGTGCATGGGTGTGCATATCTAAAATATCTATAGGCTCCCTAATATCTTGAACATTACCATGGCTTCCTTGTCTTCTATAGTAGCTAAGATGACACTCAAACCCATGACTTTCAAGTTCTAGGGAATGCCCAAGAAGTCACACTTCATGATCTCCATATGAAAGTGAGGGTAAAGTATGAAGCTTTAAAATTATTATCTCCTCAATAAATCACCTCTACTATCCAGAAGTTCAAAACATTATTTTTCTATTAAGGGGAAGAAAACCTAGATGCTAGAAATAAAGTTTTAACACTTAGAAGATTTTTTTGATTTTTGGGTCCTATCACCAAGGTGTACATGTGTGCTTTCCATAGAGGTGCACCGATACTTTTCAAAAAGAAGTAGTGCATCAATAGTTAATTTCTAGTTGCTATTTTAGATCATTCCAAGTACTAGAAACATATTTTGATGATAGTTCAACTCCCAAAGATACCTAAAGAAGTTTGATCTTCCATTTCTAGAGCTCCCAAAGACTCCTAGATCATCTCATGGATTCCATCTTCTTATCTTCTAGTTATTTTATTGTTTAAAGTCATGTAAAGGCTCATGCCCCCATTAATTGATATAAACAAGCATAGAGACCTACTTAGCATCATTTAGAGAGTCAGTTTGTATGTAATTAGCTTTATTTTATAGTTTTTCAGCATGCATTTGCTTTAGAAAAGATCTCACTCCTAACATAAATGGAGGAGAAAATTTCTTATAAATACATGGATGTAATATGTACTCTAGGCCATTATTTTGATTCAATAATATATGTTCTTGGTGCTCTCAGTGTGAGTGTAGTTATTCATGCCGAAGTGTATTATTTTTGTGAATGCATGTTCATGAATAATAATGTAGCCAATGGTTTTATTGTGTTTTTATGATAGCATGACCTTTTAGTTCTAGTTTTTCCCTCATGTTAACAAGTTCCACTAATGTACCAAGTTGGGGAAAAGATCATGTAATGTTCTTGGATATCTTCTTGTCTTTCATGAGGGCACTTTCCATTGACTTGTGATTTTATGGGAAGTGACAAATCTTTTGATTATTATTGAGCTCCCATCGATGATTTCATCAATAAAATTGAGGAAGCACTACTCATATTTTTTTGGCTTCTTACTTGATATTTTAAATGATTTAATTTGTAGATGTGTTGTTACCATATTTTATGTCCATTAGGAATTTCCTTTTCAAGTTATTTTCTATAATCTATCATTACCTTATCTTGTTATTTTCTTTGCTAACAGTTGATTAAAATAAGAATTCATATAGTTTCATTGATAAATTACATTCATCATAAAATAGAGAATGCCAAAAATATATCTCTTTTGTGGTTACTTTTAAGATAACAGATCAAACATCTCATCCAAAATTGATAGGACCAACAAAGACCTCCTTGTAAACATACACATTTATGTTCAATTGAGTGGATTCGAGTAGGTCGCAAGATTTCCCATAACCTTAGAGTTGATCCTCGATTAGCTTTTTAAGAGAGGAGTTTTAAAGGATTCCTTCTATTCAATGTTGTACAAAATGACAACTTAATACTTTCCTCATCAGATTCTAGTAAATCATGCTAAACCAAAATGAATAACTATTATTATTTTCTTGGATTATACTTAGATGATTTTGTAAGTAATTTACCCAAAACTTAATCTAATATTTTTCCTTCTTCACAATAGGTGTATGTTTCCCTAAATTAAAACCATATATCATCCTTTTATATTCTCCTATCCAAATGCAATAATCTTCCCCTTTGGCATTGATGACAATATATGGGAAAATTGGCTAGGTCCCAAAAATCTTCAAAATTGTAAAACTTTGTAAGTTCTTCACATGGCAAAAAAAAATATACAAAATATGGATCATTTAATATATTTACCATATTTTCAACCTATATTCATGCTTAAATCCACCTTTCACTATATTCTATCCTACTTATGACTCCTTATACTTAGCAATTACAATCTTTCTTATACTACTCTCCCCCTTTGACATCAATGGAAAAAGTGAGACAAACCTGTATATACATTCTAAAGTTTTTTTACCTTCACTTCTCTAGGCTTTCCTACTAATGAGTGTCATGTCCTCTCCAAACTTCCTCTTCAATTCTTTCAATTATTTGTCCCATGTATCCTTGACTACTTATAATATGTTGATCAATGCACATAGGCCATAGGATGTTAATTCCATTGCATTAAAACCAAAACAGACAAATATGGTGAAGGAATCCTTTGTGTTAAAAAATTTCTTAAGTTTACTCTACACATGGTTAATTTTCAAGTTAAGGTGTTCCCTTAATAATGAAAATTTATTTATGGTTCTTTCCTTCCTCAATTCAAGTAATCTCACCTCATCATGAATACTACTGATCCTTGCCTCCAAATATGTTATCTATGCAAATGGATTATGAAATTCATGCTCAATACTCTTCAACTATGCTTACTTTTATCTGATCTCTTTCTCAAATTATATTGTATATTCAAATGATAAACTACATTTCTCACACAATTCTTTTCCTTCTTGTAAACATTTTATCAATACTTTGACGCAAGTATTGAAAGTATTGATAGATCACTTGTGATAGTGTGGCAAAAAATGCTAAATAAGTTAGCATCATGTGTGGCATGATATTTTTCTACAAATTCTACCAATGTAGAGGAATTCTTATCAAATTTTTTCATTAGCTTTTTCATCTCTTTTCTCTGTATTAGGTTCATCAATCTGTATTTGGGAAATGTCATGTATCTTTTTCTCTCATTTTATCAAGTGTTTCCAATACACTCTTGCTCATCTTACCTAATTCTTTTGCAATTTTATTTAGTGAAAATACTATTAGTCATGGATATTTTTGCATTTCCATGTTACCATAAAAAGTATCAGTAACATCCTAAGGAAACTCAATAGTTAATTCTTAAAGAGGGGATCTTGAAGTAAAATCTTGTGTTGTCTCTATTACCTTAGAGGTGTTTCCACAACTACTACTTGTCTCTCCTCAACTAAAATTGTAGATCTTTTTGGTGTGGTGGCTGTGATGTATCAACATCCATACTATCTTTCCATTTTGATACTTGGTTTTCCTTTTCTTTCTCTTTCTCCTCATCTTCTTTTTCTATCTTCTTCAAGGTAATAGTGCTAGATGTCACCTTATCTACTATGCTTGAATAATTACTGAATAGTCAAACATTTCATTCACTGGTATAAGTAACAAAGATAATTTTATGGGTGCTATTTGACTATACATAACATTAGAGTCTTGGTTTATTTTGTTTTCCTCTTCATCCTATGAGCTGATACAATCTTCAATGTAGATTGTTTCCAAATTGGTATCTTCTTTTTTATTTTGTTTTGTAAAGGGCTCAATTTGAACATTTACAAAGGTCTCTTCACTAATATTAATAATAATGGTATCTCCCCCTATGATCATGGTGTCATCTTCCTCACTTAGTGCATCTCATGTGTCCATGACTGTATTATTATTTTCTTCCTCTATTGTTGCTACTATAGCTAAAGTAAACTTTTTCATCACCTTTACTACTGCATCCTCTATCTCCTTGATGGCTAATTCATATTCTCCTCCAATAATTAATACATACCTTTTCTTATTTCTCAATAGTGACTTAATATTTTACAATATATCCTTCATTTCTTCTTCATTCTGAATGTCACAAAGTTTTCTAACTATCTATTCTCTTATCTTCATATCTTCTTACTTGAATCTTGGCTTCTTTTTAATCAATCTACTATATAAGTCTTCTGGAATATTTCCATGAATATGTATAAATAGTTTATTGAAATCTATCATATGTCTTATCATTGCATTCTCCATTTGGCCCTTCTGCAAGGGATCACAAATAACATAATACTTGTTTAGTTGAGTTAGATTACCATTCTTAATTATCATTTGATTCATTTAGCCAATTTTAGGTTTTCAACTCTTTCTATTTTTCTCACTACTTTTCATCTCTTGTGATTGTGGTTGTGTCTATGGTGGTGGTGGTATAATCTGACCTCTCATCTTTCTTGGTGTACTTTACTTCTCTTCTATAGTTTTCTTTCCTTCATAGGTCATTAATACTTTTGGTTGCTTCCTAGGTCTTGGAGTAGTGACCATTGCCTTAATCCTTTTTAATCTTTTAGGGGTTACCTCTTCCTTTTCATTTCCCTCTTTGACTTTTTCTTTCTTAGTTGGTGCAAGTGTTATTGATAAAGTTTTTCTTGTAGTTTTCCTTCACATCGTTGCCTTTGCACCAAAGGACCAATCTGTTAATGCCCAATAAAACAACTCAACTTATAGTATACAGAAGTGTTTAAGCCCTTGTCACAAATCCCAAAAGGACTATTGAATAAATTTTCAACAATATCCTACTTAGTATTATTTGAGGGTCTAATGATTTGAACCTATGGCCAAGATATACTACCACTTATTAGAATAGGGTTTCTATTGCACCAAAAGACTGATCTTTAAATGATCAATACAACCATTCAACTTATAGTACACAAGAGGAAGTTAAGCCCTTATCATAAATCTTGAGGGGATTACTGCACAAATTTCCAACAAGTTGGTGTACTTATCTCACTAAATACTATTACATACTCCTCTTTTTATTCTTCAATTGCCATAGAGATAACATTAATAGGTGTTGGTGATGGTGGATTTCTTGGTACAACTTGTAATGGTTGAACTAATAATATGTTTCTCTATCCTACTGGTCTCATTTCTTCTACAATTTATTTTGCTTCTACATATTCCTCATTTTTGATTCGAGTCTCCTTGAGTACCTTCTTTACCACTCTCTCAACAAATTTCATTTTTGCCTTAAAAGTAAATAATTCTTATGCTTCTTCCATTATTTATTCTATTGTTCCTGACTTATCACATCTATCATCAACTTTTACTTTTAGTAATTCCATTATATACTCAATAATCTTTGTCTCTATAACTTCATATCCCAAAGGATCAATAAACACAACTTTTGGTACAACTATCTCCACACAAGTCTTATCAGTCTCAACCATGAAACAAATCTACTTCTTAAATCTATCTACAACTAACTTTGGGATCCTTACTTTTTTCTTCATTTTAATGTGGAATAATCTTGTTAAATTATTTATCGTCATGATCACATAATATTAAGTCATATTCATATAGAAAAAGTTAACTGTATGTTGTGAAATCCTAACATGTAAAGAACATTAAAGTTAATATAACATTCACAAGTAAAGAAATACGACAATATTTATGAGAGGACAAAGGAGACACATAAGAGGAATGAAAACCAAGTATTGTAAGTTCCCCAAGTATGATCTTGATACTTTGATGTGTCTAAATGATGGTGGATGTGTTGTAAGAATGATCTCAAGCTTCAAGTGATAGATTATTATCAATTATGTGGATGAGTAAAAGGTTTAACAATGGGAGCATGGATTGATTTTTCTATTATAGATGGTATTTTTATATTTTTTGAGCTCTCAAAATAGAATTATAAGTTTGCATGGGAAGTGAATATGAATTATGAGAGGGGAAGGTCCAATTTATAGGCTAAGGGGTGGTGAGATGGATGACTAGGATGCAAGGATGGAAAAAGGAAGGTTAGGATGCAAGAAGGGGGAAGCACATGGATTATGATTCTTCAAATCTATAGCCTTGTTAAAATTGTCACAAGGGAATTGCATGGGTGAAGAGGGTCAAAATGAAGGCTCAAAGGGAGTTATGAGGGAGGAGTGTAGAAGAGGGATGTAAGAGGTCTTAAATAGGCATTAAGGCATGTAAGAACCTTAAAGTCCTTTGGATATGAATGTAAGAAGGATGGGATGGGAGTTTGACTTTGGTTTGGGTCAAGAAATCATAACCCATTTTTAAAGTTGTACACATGTTTAGGAGTGGGATTAGGCTTAGCTTAGGAGAAAATTAGGATGCAAGTACCTTAACATAAATGAGATAGGTTAATTAGCTAGCTAAGTAAGGTTAACATGGGTGAATGGGTTGAATTTGGATAATGATAGGGTTTAGGAATGGTTAGGGGTTGGGAATTAATTTATTTAATAAAATAGGATGTGGGATTAAATTAAATAGCTATAGTGAAATTATTTAATCTAATAGAAGAATAGGGATTTAATTGATAATTTGACTTTAGGCTATCATTTGATTTTATCAATTGGACTATAGTTAATTAAATAAATAAATTAACTAGGGGATGATGATTAAATAAATAGATATTAAATATTTAATAAATAATGTCCTAGAAGATGGCTAAATAAGATTACTTAGTGATGTAATCAGATTAAGGTGTCTACACTATCTAATTCCATTGAACAGTTGTCTAATTTCTAGTGAGATTCTGACATGTTTGAGAATCTTTTTATGACATGGAGGAATATTTAAGTGATTAGGGATCCAAATTTGAAAGTTGCATATTTCTTCTTCTTAATTCTCTCCCAATTGTCAAAAAATTGTTGCTTGAAAATATGACAAAGATTATCCTCAACTTTTTCAATGCACATCTTATATGCATCATTGATGAAGCATGTAGAGACTTTATTATTAGCATGAATGTTGATGGTATTCAATTGGGGGAGTATATTAAGCTATTGGAAACATAATGATGACCAAGTGACTGAGAGGGGAGGGGGGGTATGAATAAGGAACCACTTAAAACTTCTTTCTATTAATTCCACTTTATTATATTATCTAATCTACTTGTATGCATGGAACATAAAACAATAAAGGTAACAACGTCATAAAACTTGACACAAAATTTGGTAACCCATAAACCCTCCAAGTGGAAGATAAAACTGGGGTGGGGATGACACCCACAATGCTTCACTACTATAGTAATAAAGTTGTCCTGTTAAGGCTTAGAATTGATCACTTCTAGTGATCTACTTAGCTAAGAGTAAGAAGACTACTTGTGAAAGGATTTATAAACTACAACAAAGTATGTACTTAGTTAAGAGATTTTGCAAGGACTATTAGGTCCACTTGGTTATAAGATTTGACTGAATCACTTGTTAGGATGAATCAATGGATTGATCTTTGCTTTGCAATTTCATTTGTTGAATAAGATCCTTTGATGTAAATTGATCACGTGACTGTGATAGACAAGTCTTTCCTTTTCCTATATACTTCATGTAGCCTTCTAATTAATCTTCTCTATTATATTCACTTCTATGAAATGTTCTTTTATTAATACCTTCTTTGGACAAACAAAGTAGCTTAAATTTATATCTATCCAAAATAATTGCATTAACAATTTGACTACATAATAGTTTCAAACAATAATATACCAATTCAGCTCAATGCTGATACTCAGGTCCAATTCTCCACTAGAGTGATATGCTGACACATGGAAAATATAGTGGAACTCAAAAACTATGGCATTAAATTAATGCTGAGCACTTGGTTTACATTGATCACTTGGTGAGTGAAGATGACTTGATCAATAGTGGTAAGGTGGTAGACACTACTTGAAGACAAACCATTGGTTGACAGTATAACTTGGTAGATACTATCAACTTTGTTAACACTACTCATTGCTAGCTTAGTGACCATTATTAACATGGTTTACACTAGAGCTTGGTTAACACTATTATGTCTAGTATCTTGGGCTACACTATCTTAAGTGTTTTGGAACTAATTGACAATATGTATTTCCATAGGGTCAACATAAGAATTGCTAGAACACTTGGGGAGATTCATAACTATGTTTTTCATTGATGTCAACATAGAAATGTTTTGCTAAATAATGGCAGAGTAGTAGACATAGATCAAAGTTGTACAGACTATGTAATGATGATGAGGTCAAGCACAATTGAGGATATGTTCTATAGTGCATCTTGATGATGTGGAAAATCACTCATAAAGAGAGCCAAAGACATGTGAGAGCTATTCAATATTTACAGATTAAAGTGTGTAGACAAAATAAATAAGAAGTGGTTTCTCATCTTTGGATTGTATTTCTTAACATGGATAAAATCACGATGAGAAAAGTTGGATAGTGATAGTAGATAGCTAGATGATGACATCAATGAATGCATAAGGTTAGAGGTCATATCTATAAGAAGTTGTAGTTCCTATGAGCTGACACTATTGTGTAATTGTAAAAAGATGTAATGATTTATAAAAATTAATTTGGAAAGCCTCAAGGTTGGCTAAAAGAAATATTTTGAGGACATGGTATAAAGGAAAGTTATTTTCCTTATGGTGAGAGTTTGAATGTGTGCAAGTGTGAATTGTAGAGTGATATACATGTTGAGAGATTGTTTGAAGATTGGTTTGATGATGATATGCTACATTCATGACTGAGTTTTTCATTGATGTCAAAATAGCATCTTTGATGTTTTCTATGGCATTTGACAGAAGAACAAGGGAAAGATCAAGTTGGTATAGATATATAGTTGAGCATTATTACCACTCGAGGTTATGGGAGACACTTCTAAGTATTTGGAATATGTAGTTAACATCAGAAGTAGAAAGGACAAGTCTAGAAGAAATTATGTAAGCTTTGGTGATGTCTGTTATAAGACAAAGTTTATAGAGGCATAATCTAGTAAACTTGTTATATCTCTTAGCAGAATTGATATCTTAAGGATCAAGGTTGAGGACATGGAGAAGACATGTTAAGGATGATGTGGCTAAGTTTGCTCATCATAATATTGCATGTACAGAATGTTATTCAAGTTGCAAGGTGGAAGATTTTTGTTATTGCTAAGTGTAACATGTTCTTAATGTGGTCCTCTAATAATTAATTGAGAAGGACTAACAACTAACTTAGGGAATTTTTTTATGGACTTGGTATAAAGGAAGGACATTTTACTTTATCATGGTGAGCGTGAATGTGGATTGTGAATGATCAATAAGTAGCCAATAGTATAGAATGTGAACTTGAGCAGAAGAACGTGAAAGCGAAGAAAACTTCATTGCTGACATTTTGCTGAGTAATTTGAGATTTGGTATTTGGATCCAAGGTTCATGACCTAGTCTACAAGGTCTAATAGTGATTGGTCTAATTGATAGTGTTGGAATGTTCAAAATGGGAAGTGTACTTCTAAGAGGGGGGTGTGAATCAAAAGTAACTAATTTTTTTTAATCCTTTCAAACCCTTATTAACACATAACTAAAAGCAATGCACATGCATGTAAACATATAAGAAAACATGAAATGAAAGCATACATCAACACATAACAAAAAGATTTGGTAACCACAAAACCCTCTAGGAATAAGAATGTAAAATTGAGGTGGGGATGACACCCACAAAAATCATTGCAACAATCAATATTCAACCACTTCTGATGGTCTGCCCTATAAAAATCTTGCCCTGTGTTAGTGAAAAAATTGTCCTCCAAGAAAATACATACAAATATAACCATATATAAGGTTTCTAAGCCATATTCAAGAAGATACATATATAGACATTAAATCTCTATATGCACAAATTCATGCAAAAACTAAAACACCCATATCATATCTACCAATTACTGTCATTACAATATCTGCCTATCTAAAACTCTAACCATTCTACCCTCCCCTTTGCAGTAGCATAAAATCTCCTGTAAGGAAAAAACAGAACTCTCAGCCCAAAACTCTCCTGTATTGCAGCACCAAAGTCTCCCCTACAGAAAAGAAGTGGAACCCCTTGCACTCATTTGCTGTCACCTTGTATCCTTTCAAATGTCAGTTCTCATTCTGTTGCAAGTAACTAATTCTTGAAGAAAAACCATTTCTTCCTTTCCTCCTATACTTTTACATGTGCATAAGATTTAATTTACCATTAAACACTTTATTACAAATTTCTTTTAGCAACGTAATGACTTCTTTTAATGATATGGATAGTCATCTTCAGATTTGCATTTAGTTAAAAAAAAAGAATAATAACACCTATTAAATAAGCCTCTACACCTTGCATAGTGATTTCCACGTGTCATTTCCTACTAAAGCTAACAACTAGGGCTTCAGAGCATGGTGGTGCAAAGAGTTTGCATCTATTGCATGAGCCTTGTCTTTCTTGAAAATCATCTTATATGATGTGAGATGAACCGTTGCAGCAGAGTCATGTGAGTTCTTACTGAAAAGCCATATATAATCATTGACTACCCCACTGGCAATGAACCCATCCCGTGACCAATGAACTGAGAATATCATCCTATCATGGTAGCTAGAGATGGTGCAAAGATGTTTCCATGGCCTAGAACCATCACCACTGCTTTCTATTGGGTTTGCACTTGTATCCCACACCTTCAATGTTAAGTCATCACTACATGATACCATTCTGTCTCCACAAGAATTAAAGGATACTCCCCATACCGTTGATGTATGACCACTGCTAGAATTACATAAGATTTTCTCACATGTCAAATCATCACTATCTCCATCCTCTTCCCAAACCTTTATAAAATTATCATAGCTTGAAAAAATCAAAATTTCATGGACAGAATGCCATTGCACCATCTTTCACATATTGAGTATGGACTTGTAGTACAAAGACACACTCAAACTCATTCCCAGATTGGACTTCCCAGATCCAAACAGACTTCTCATGACCACATGTAGCAAATAATGACTCAGATGCACTCCAAGAAATACTTTTGACTTCATTCTCATGTCCCTCTAAGGATGGAAAGCATTCAAATTCACCACCAACATTTTCCCAGATAGCAGTTGTTGCATCAAAACTTGCTGTTACAAGAAACTTCCTGTTAAGTGACCATGCACATGACCTAACAGTCCTTGTATGTTTCTCTTCTAGAATAGCCTTAAGAAGCTCGATGTCGAGAGGGGATAACCAACTTAAAAAATTCCTTCCTTGCATCCCGACATAATAAAAATATATATGAGGTTATTAGAAGCTCGACCTCCATAGAGTACAACTCAAACTTCCACTTATGAGAATGAATCATTCATTCGAGTTTTTCATTATGGAGCACCTTTTGAGTATTTACACCCATGTCTTCATGATTAATCAAAACTTGATGCCGATACTTCAATATCCACTTCACGTTTGTGATCCTCTAGAACAAATCATCAGCTACTATATGTATAGTGACCCCCATTTTTTTATTTTTCAAATGTTTCCACCATCTTATTGTGTTCAAGTATATATATACCTTCATATTCCTGTGACTCACTTTTGCACATATATATTGCACATTGGATATATATGTATTTATCACATCTCTGCAATTCATACTAGTGAATTTATCATTAAAAAAATGCTGAGATGGGTGCTTTGATGGCATGAATTCATTGTGGACTATTCTCTTATCTGCACAGGGGCTGTGATTGGGAATCCTTCATCAGTGGTTTTTAGTGATGAAATTCATTGTCTTCATTATGTTCACATGAAATAGCTTATACATGCATGCAAGTCTCTTTCTAGTTGTAACAAGGAAGGATATATGTTGTGCCATCTCATTTGAAGTCACGCACAGTTACACCCCCTTGGAAGTATTGGTGCCCTTATTATATATACTACTCAACCTTCATTTTTAGGTTCCCAATAAGCTATTAACTTGATCAAAGTAGTATAACCCCAAATGGAAAACTAAGTTTTCATTTTATCCATTAAGATTTCATCATAGGACTATAAGGTTTCATTCCACTTTAACAATCTTCTAACTAGGATCAAGAAGTCATACTTGCTTGGGTCTTTCAGATTACTTATAAGATGACAAACTCTAAATATTATAAAATATCATATTCTAAAATTTTGAATCTTCAAACCTTCAAGGAATAATCCACACTCTGGACACAATCCTCTGAATACATTTGTATAGGACCACTGATTTTATGAAACCTTCTAAATTGCTAATCTGAACATGCATTTGAATCTGGGTGTTAAATTGAACATGGATTCTTGACTTTGATTCAACATTTCCATCTCTGAATCCCTTTGAACTAAGCCTTTGAATTTTTGACCTGACAAACTACATCTCTAAACTGGAAATGTATCACCAAACCCTAGTCATTGAATTGCATATGTGACCCTCTCAGGATAACCATGAACTTGCAAAACAACCTGCTTCAAACTACTGAACCACTTCAAACTTCTAAATTAAGGAACCTTGAAGGTTTACCATGATGGTATTCTATCCTTTGACTAGAGTACCTCCCCAAATTGTGCCCTCTAAACTTCTGTAATGACCTTGAATCATGGATTGGTACTAGGCTTTGAACTTTTTTTAATGAATGAATTTGCATTTCGAAATCTAGAGTTTGAACTTCATTTATATTGAACCTGCAGGATGGGTTATTTGAACTATTAAACCATTCTAAACTACTTTGAACTACTTCAAACTTCAGTTCGAAGTGGTTCAAAGAGGTTCAACATTTGAAACTAAATTTGGAAACTGTGAAACTTCTTTTGAAGTCCTCTGAACTTGGATTAAATGATCCTTATACCTTTGCTCTGAATCATTGAACTTGACAACCTTAAGCCTAATCTATGTCTGCATGTTGAACCAACAAACCAACTTGGACCTTTGAACCATTGAACTACTTTGAACTTTAGTTCGAAGTGGTTCAACAACTCTAAACTTGAAGTTTTGAAATTGTAACCATATCGGGTACTAACACCTGTTAAAGGCTTTACACTATGTCAATAGTGACCTAGTTAGAGGATTTACAAACACTTACATGAAGTGTCACCCTGTTAAAGGATTTACAATAGGTTGTTAAACCCCATCTAATACATAGGATTTTCCATCACCTTCTCCAAAGGTTCTTCTACCTAGCTATTAAGCTAACCTATCAACATAGGATTTCAACCTCTAATACAATTGTGAGAGAGTATTAGAACATTTTACCTGATTGAATGCAATCTCAAATTTTTGGGTTTAGGTACTAGATCTACTTTTCTCATTTTGATCCTGCTTGATTTGATCTCTATATGTGTTCCTTGTTCCTTGTCCCATTCTGATCAACTTGATATGAAATTGCTGCTCTCTTCCTCTAAGTCTTTCCTTCATCACACTAAAATTTTGCTATAATTTCTACATATATTATTCTTAGCCACATATGGAATGGGTATTCAACCTCCTTATAAAGAATGTGAAGACTTAGGGTTAGGTATGGATCTACGATTCATATTGAATGTAAAATTCTTTCTCATACCTTGCATTTTTCTCATTGGTTGCATGTAGATTACATAGGGAATGTAAATTATTCATCCTTATCCTTTTTATCCTTCAAAATTTCTCTAGGTTGGCTTCAAAAATAGTTTACATCTTAGTTTGTGAATGCACAAACTCTTATGCTGATCTTGTGTTACTCAACACTCATTACATTACTGATGCTCGACATGAATTGATTCCTAGATTGCTCAACATCTATTACTTTCCTAGTTTGCTCGACACTTCTTAGACATTTTATTTCTTAGCACATGTATGTTCTATATTGCTTGGCATCTAAAAATTCCTAAATTACTTGGCACATGAACATTTCCTGGATCACTTGGCATATACTACATTCTAACTTGCTCGGCACCAATTGTGGCTTGGCACCTATTGAAAATGGTTAATTGTGTTGACACTCAATTGTCAAGACTATTCTTTTGACCAACAATCTCCCCCTTTGACATGAGTGTTAAAAACACTTAACTAAGATTTTATGAGCTTAACCTTATTTAGTACATCCTTTATTCACTTGGCATTCATGCAAAATTTCAAAAATATTGTAAGTAATAATATACCTTATGACTCCCCCTAAGTTGACTATGCCTTGTCCATTTGAAATTGAAATTCTGTGCTAATGTGCTTGATCCTCTTTGTCCTTTGTCCTATTTTTTCATTATGATCTTGTGTGTTATATCTGATCTGTAGGAAGTTCAAAATGTTTGCATCTTCCCCTTTCTGCTTTATTACTTGACATCTCCCTTTTCGGCTATTTACAAAATTTCCACTTTATTCTCAAAATGAAAGAATGTAATAAAAAATGATTCAAAATTTTAGTATACATATCTCCCCCTTTTTTGACACTGATGTCAATGAGTTTTATGGAGTAATACCAAGCTTAGCCAAAAATGTGCTATTTACCTCTAGGAGTATCTTCAGAGCTGCATCCCAGTTTGCTAGTGCAATGTCCAATGACTTATGCTAGATGGCAACCTTTGCTGCTAGATGTACAAGTCCATCCGAGGTAGAAATATTTGAATCTTTCTCAAGGACTATTTATGCATACATTTGATCCTTACGAAGTACTTCTGAGTGAGGGGTTATAGAGGACTAAATTTGCATCAACTTATCTTTTATATTTGCCTCCTCTACCATTAATACAACTAATTCTCTTTTAGTGTGAAGCATTTGAGTAAAATGCTTCTCACTTTGAGTGGGATTGGTTGGGAGTTACATACTAGAAATCTTTAGATTTCTCTCCAAGCTCATTATTTTCTAGCTAGTCTCTTGTGTGAAGTTGGAAAAATCACACAAATTTTTGTATAGGGAGAATATATTCCCAAGTATAGTTTTGACTTTATCTAATTTCTTAGCCAGCTCAATTTGTGATAGTGCTATATCACTAGATATTTTCTCATTTACCTTTCCTTGAAACTTCCTTTCTAACCATTCCATTAATTTTGCATTTGTATCTTGGTCTTCATTAGTCACCTAGTCAACTATGTCAGATAGTTGCTCTACTATTGGCCTTGACTCATTAGGTGTCTACAAGCTAAAGGCATCCATAGAGATGTGCTTTATCTCATTTAGTGCTTGCCTATATTTATATTCTTTTCTAAATACCTCTTGTCTTCTTCTTTTATCCAGTGCATTCCATATTTCATTCATTTTATCCTTAGTGAGAGTGTTGGATTCATAGTAGGGTATTGTGATTTCCTCATCAAGTTTAGGAATTCCATATTGAATTTTCCTAGCAACTTTTGTTGAGCTCAAGCTTGGTGTTCTAATTTGTCTTGCTAACATTCTAGTGCTCAATTTCTGAAGAGTTTGAGTGGGAGTACCTATTTTGGGTAATTCAACCAAAATTTGTATTGTAGATTGCTCCTCATCTCTTGTCTCTTCCTGCTCTTTAGGTTGTTTCTCCTTTTCATTGTCAATGGCTAAGGGTGTGCTTTTTGGCTATTCTATTTTCTCTTTTTCCACCCTTGTTGCTACACTTAGCACTTGAAGTGCATCTACTATTGTTCTTGGTGGAGATGGTGGAGGAAGGAATAGGATTCTAGTTGTTTGAGTGGTCAAAGGTGGTTCTTGTGTTTGCACCTTGACTTCTTTTGATTTTACTATTGCATTTTGCAACTCATCAACACTAACCAGTATTGGGCTTGAACATAATCTAGCTGCTTGTGTTGATTGGTCAAGGATCTTTGCTATGTAATGCCCTACCTGGAGATCCTTGGAAACAAGGATTCAAATCCAGCCAAGATATATTTTTTTTACAAGTATGAATGCACAAGACAACATCATACAGGGATCACAAAGATCGCAACGAAAGACTTCAACACAATCCTGGCAACCAACGAATCTCCAAACACCACTACCAAACTGAAACACACAACCAAAGCCAACAACGATAATGCACATGATGAGGGCACAAAAAACAACCACTCATCAACAAAACACCAAGCTGGGGTAATATGCAGAATCCTAAAATTTGGCTAAGCCTGAAATCCTGAAGCCCTGAAAATTGGCTAAGTTTGGATTTCTGAAGCCCTGAAATTTCCTAGAATCCATAACTTATCTCTGAGAGGTCTGAAACCTATCTCAAACAATTTGTCGCATATATTAAAATATATCTTAAGTATAAGGAACTTATACTTAAATGATATATTTTAAACCCCTAGGAAATCTGTTTTGAACCATGAAGGTGTAAAAACCAAAAGGGTGTCCAAAACCAACTTTCGAACTTTCATCCGACAAGCCTAGATAGCCCCTGTTTCTCACGCAAGAAAGAAAACTAGTCTAGAGTTTTGCGCAAGATCTTTCACCACATCGCACGAGAAAGTGTGCACTTCACATGAGGACTACTGAACTTTGCGCGAGGATTCCTATGCGCCGCGCAAAGATTTGCATTCTCACGCGGGAAGTGTATTCTTTTGCGCGAGGAAGAAACAATCTTGCGCGAGGAAGAAATAGTCTCGTGCGAGGAAGAAACAGTCTCGCACGAGGAAAATACAATCTCGCGCGAGGAAACAAATCAGCGCAACACAAAACACAAACAAAAACCTAAACAAACAAGGAAACCTCCACACCGGGGAGTACCAGATTCATGTAAATCAAGGAATGAACACTCAAGAGCACTAACAGCAAGGAAAGAGGAACATCTAACCATCTAAAACATAAAAGCAAAGCACATACTGAAATAAACATCACAATGAACAAAGATACAATTCAGAACTAAACAACCAAATAAGTGCGCGGTTCCTCCCAACCGTCAATAGCATCATAAAACCATCATGGGTCCTAGCCATCCCCCATGCGTAACATCCCAAGCCACTGACCAAATCGTCAGTACTGTCATAATAGGGACGTCACTACTAAAAACATGCAACAATATAAGCACAAGGAAATCTAACATGCTAGTGATAACGCATAAGATAATCCTATAGTAGATAACATCACCTATCACATGCTAAACAACAGTAAGCAACAGATGTACTACTAAATCAAATAACATCATCTAATCATATGCTAAACATCATGATAAGGGAATGCGTCAAGTAAACTAACATCATCTAAACATGATATCCAAGCATTCCAATGAAAGCATAAATCACAAGAAAGCATACTCCGGAACTCGAAGTACCAAGTGAAGACATCCAACAATGATCACACTAGGACAAAAGATAATCTCTGTACACCGATCCCTAGCAGTGGTGAAGGTAGCTATGCCTCCCAACCACGTGGCACCCGTAGGTCCACACCCGCCGTGCTGATGGAGATAATGATCCAACCACAAACACACAAAAAGCACAACATCCAAGGCTAACACTCATGCCAGACAGTATGATGGCTGCAACCAAGAACCTAAGACAATGCAAGGAGTACAGGTCCTGGTCAAACACTCAAAAGGCTACTAAGTAGGGGCTGACATCATGGAGAGTCGCTTGGCATCGACAAGCCCAAGCTCGGATCTATGTAGCTCAACTCCCTCAATGGAAGGCCAATACATCGTGTAGCTCAACTCGCTCAACGGAAGGCCAATACACAAAAGTACCATTTTATTATCTTAAGTTTTATTACCAGTCACATTTTATTTAGTTATCACTTATTTAAAACTTCCTCTGCCAACCCTATGGGACTAAGGTCACCAGGTTGCGAGATAGAAGCCCCCTCCATATGCTACCCTACCCTACCCATGCTCATCCTATGACAGGTGCCCGTGGGCATGCATACTCCCATCCCAACCCCAATGATCATAACTTTCGGCAAATCCACGGAAGATCGGGCCTCGCAAGTCACCCAACAAATGTACATGTACATACTCATGTGTGGGGCACCACCATCATAAGGATCATAACACAAGGACAAGAATGAGAACACAATGCAAAGAAAACACCCAACTGAAAGCAACATGGGAAGGACAAATTCTACAGGAATCACAAAGCCAATAAAATCATACATCATGAAATCACTCAACCGGCCTCAATCCGAGAGTATGGATTCTACATGAATCCCAATGATGAACAAGACCAAAAGACATGAACTTACTCAACCGGCCTCAATTCGAGAGTATGGATTCTACACGAATCCCAATGTCCATGAAACAAGGCAAAGGTCCAAAAGAAAACCATAACGAGTATAAAATCACTCAACCGAACACAACGTCGGGAGTACGGATGCAACACGCATCTCAATGCAACATAAAAGAGCAAAAGTGGTCTGACTGATATCCAAACAGATCATCCAAGTCCACAACCCACATTGTGCCAAGAAAACCCGAGAAAATAGGGTGGCACGCAAAATGAGGTAAAAATTCTAAAAATTTGAAAATTTGAAAAATTAAAACCCATTTGGCCTTTGGGTTCAAAAACCCCAAAAATCCAAAAATAAATGAAATCGGACACTGTATGCAAAAATGGCTAGCATAACGGTGCAAAACTGCAAACCCTCATCCCAAAAAATAAGGAAATGTTCATACTCGCCCAACTGGGTAGAACTAACATACAGAAACGGAGGGGAATACTAGTTCTCAGCCTCCAAACAAATGGCTACCAAAAAAAAAAGCTGAAACGGAGCAGAAACAATAAAACGGGAAAGCCCTACCTCACAACCAAAAGGGAAAAACGAGAATCTGAACCATAAAATAAATATCTCGTAGAAGTAGCTAAAAATCGCGGCAATCCAAGGTTTCCCCGAGCTGGATCCAACGAGCCCAACCTCGCGACGATCCCACGCCCGTAGCTCCCACAACGAACAAAACAGTAAATCCTCATGAAGAGGATTTTGGGTTTTACTCTCCAACTTTCCAATTTGAAAGTGAGAAGTGAGGAATTAAATTCCTTTTTGGATATTTATTCACTTTTTGGGTGAATAATCGATTATGGCATTTAACCAGCCAATCCAGTTAAACTCCAAATCGACCCAAACGAAAATAGACTATTCCTATAAATAGGAATTCATCTATGGAAAAACTGCCAGAAATTAAAATAAATCAATTAAAAAGCCCGAAAACCCAAAAGACATAAATCTCCTTAAACAACTTTCGCAATAATGCGAACCTCTAAAAGCACAAACACGCTTACTGGTCTAATCACATAATGCAAATGAGTTCGAATTTAATAATCACTGAAAGGTTTAAATTAAACATTTAATAAAGGATACATTGACCATACAAGGATGACATTGGTAAAATATGAAAGGCTGAATCACTAACTCCATGTGCCACTGCCAGGGATATAATCCTGCACACTAAACAACATGATCAAGTGCAATTGCATATAATAATATAGACAAAGAAATAAATGCATTAAATCACCTAATTTAACCATTTATTTAATTATATTAAAATAATCTATTTACATCACTGACGTTCACATAAAGTATAGCAATGTAGGAATGAAGTAAATAACCATAGCATTAAATCCATCATATAGCGAAATCAGAGGTATGTCCAAATACCAGATAACCAGATAACATCGTAAAACATACTGTCATCTCAAAATGGCATCATCATGCAATATGATTAACTGAACAACATAGTAGTCTAATATCTATGATACTGGAATCAAAGAGTAACATTTGACCCTCGGGTCCTCTCAAATGTAAACATAACATGAGTAACAAATATCTCTCTAATTAGAAATATAACAAGGTAAATGCTCGCAACACATAACCAAATAATCCCACAAGAACAATCCATTAAATTACTTAAGCATTTAATAATGATTGATTACTCTGCATTAAAAAGGCATTTAAAACACATAAACAACCATAGTCATAAACATGACTAACCACTGCTACAGGAGCCTAGTCCAGTGTAGCATGGTAAAAGAACATAGTGCAATCTCTGCACACATCTTAGGGTAATCATAGAACAACCTCATGATACCACATCGATCCTAGTAACCACTGGCACAAACCTCAGTGAACCAAAAATCACATCATAATCTCAAAGATCAGTCAAAAGCATAATCAAAGCAACTGATACAGAAACATAAATCCGAACACCTCGATGGTGTAGACCACTCAGGGTCACAATCATGATCCATCACAACAAAAGATCATCAAGGTTGAATCCATTAGGATGACTTACAAAAGTCAAATGGGAGAGGCACTACATGCTAGATCCTCTATAATTAATGGATTGATCTTTTGACCAGAAGTGTTAATAACATCCTTAATCTTGATAATCTCTACAAGTGTGATGGTAGCATGAGGAGGGCTAGGAGGTGGTAGTTGTGTGTCTTGCACACTTTGTTCTTGCTACTCATCTGTACCCTTTTCTTCCTCTTTATCCTCTTTACTCTCCCCTTCATCTTTCTTGTCCTCCTCTTTATCTTTGTTTTCCTCCTCTTCATCTTTCTTTTCTTCCACTTTCTTCTCCTCTTCCTTCTTAGTTTCCTCCTTCTTCCCTATTTCTATCATTTCCTTTTTCTTGGCACTTTCTTCTACCTTGTATTCTTCACCAAACACATCATCAATATTCTTGTATATTATTTTCCATAATCTTGTGGATTTTCTAACCACATCTTCAATTTTATTTTGCAAAATACAAAATGCTCTATACTTAGGAGTAAATCTACTATTGTGCCTCTTGACTGCATTAGTTATTTGACCCTTAGTCAAATTAGGAAAAAATCTAGCTAAAGTAGATTCCCTTATTTCCTTTTCCATTTGTAGATAAAAATACCATTTATTCTCTACTATTTTATACAATTCCTTGGGCATTGAGCCATCTAAATATAGAGGTTTGTGCTTGTACTCATCCATCATAACATACAAAAATTCCTCTATTTTATTTTTCTCTTCCTTTGTGAGCTTATAAAAATCTAAATTCTTTGAATCTTTTGAGTCATCATTTCTAATCTTTGTACACAATTTATCAATTGAAGACTTTGGTGGTCGACTTACCACTTTGAACTAACTGTTATCATCTATTTCTATCTTTTCTTCATCTGGGTCAAGTTGAGCTATATATTTTCTTCTCTTTCTTGGATCCTCCCTGAGTATTCTTGGTGTTTTGCTTCTTATTTTCTACCTCTTCTTTAGCATTTTGTGTTGTAGCTCTGGTGGTGGCTATAGTAGTAGGCTTCTTTGGTGTAGGTTTTGCCATTTTCTTTGCTTTGGGTGGAGCAGGTGGAGTTTTAGCCTTCCTCTTGGTGACTTTAGTTCTGATAGGTGCTTCCTTGACTTCTCCTTCCTCAACACCTTCCTCCTTGTCCTCACCTAGACCTTGTGTCAGCTATAGAGGCTCATCTTCTTCATTTTCATTGTCATCCTCTTCTTCATTTGCTTCCTCTTCCTGTGTTGTGCCTGCTTCTTCAACACCAAATTTATTCTTGATCTTCTTCATCAATTTGTCCTTCTTTTTCACTGCTATGGTTGTCTTAAGATCTATCACCACCCTTGATTTGACAATGTCATAAATTCCAAAATGTTTTGTAGTCTTGCCAATTTCCTTTGAAAGTAGAACTATTATTGCTGTTACAACTTGATCAACATCAAGTTCATAACCTAGTGGTCTAAGCCATCTCACTATAGGTATGACTACTTGTATATATGTGTAATCAATGTCCATAAGAAAACACATTTCCTTTTCATGCTACTCAACTAGTGAATCTAGTATCCTCATTCCTTGTTTCATGGACTTCTTGAAGTCCTTAAAGTATCTAATCATTTGGGCATCAAAATTCTCACCCATATTCATAATGAATCCATTGATTTTTTGAACAATGGTCTTGTTCTGATCACATTTCACCTTGTCTTCTGAAGGGAATTCTTTCATGATATAGAAAAATATACAGACCAAAACTGAGCCAAATTTGCATTGAGCTGCCTTAGACTTCCTTATAGCTCCTAGATTCTCATTGATCTTCTATAACACAAGCTCTGCAAGATCATATGTATGATCTTTCTTCACCAATTTATAGGAAACATTCGTTGGTATACGTGGTACACTGTTTAGTCTGTGTGACTGGTAGAATTTGTGGGATATGACTCTCATAGAAAAATCTAGTAGGGGTTCTATGATGGTGTCTATTGTCACTCCCCTATTATTCCATTTTGCACCAGTTTTCTTCTCTATAGCTTCCTTTTTGTCACTTCTCAAGGTCTTTGGCCAATCTAGGGTTGGAATACCAATAACCCTATGGACAATTTTCTTTGTAAACTTTAATAGTCCTATCTCTAACCAAAAGGCTCCATCATGGATTCTGCTCAACACTATGTGTATCCATTCTATTTTGAAAACAATAGGGAAAACTAGGGCTCTAGTCAAATCCTTCTTCTCAACTATGGAGAATTCATCTTTAAGTTTTCCATTTTCACATAGTTTATCAAATGATTTAAAAATCTCCAAATCTCCTATGGCTCCAACTTTACAATTATAACATTTTTGAATGTCTTGAACCATGAAAAATTTATCAAGAATTACAGATAGAGCACCAATGAGATTATTTTTATAAGCGACTTCAGTGATGGGTCTAAACTCTGGTTGTTTGACTTCATTATTGATTAGTTGAATTTCATGACTCTCCTTCTCCTTAGTGGTTTTTGACCTAGATGCCATTGTTTACCAAACTAGGGTTTAAAATTGAATAAGTTTTCAAACTCTACATAGCTCAACACTTGAATGAAATACCTAAGAATCAATGAAATCAAGTTAAATTGCTATTGAAATCACTATAAATTTCTTTTTGATCATCATAGAATTGCCTTTTTTCTCTACTCAACTTTTCTTAGTGTTTGAATGATTCAAAAATGAATGATTTTCAACTTTATTAGTTCAAACACCTAGCATTTATTACATTTGTGATTATAGCTATACACTCAGCTTCCAAAGATTTTATCAACTCGACTTCCACTAAAGTTCATCTACTTGGCAGCTACTATCTTATTTCACTTGTCATCAATTGAACTTTTCAATTGCTTGGTAGCAACTAACATCTCTTACTCAACATCCACTAATCTATTCAACTTGGCATATACTAGAGTTTCACTCGACAACCAAAGATAGCTAAGCATCATCTTCTAACTTGGCATCTTTTCTCATGCATATTTCTTCTTTGTAATACTTCTATGTTTTCTTGGGCTGATGTATGATACATCTTTATATGTATTAGCCTCATGTATCTATCTTGTGCTTAATTGGATGAGGTGTGATCACTTGATCTCTTGGGTGAAGTGATCTCTTCATTTGATGTGTTGCATTCACCTTTCTTCTTCCATGTCTTGTTCATTTGTCCTCTTATTTGTTCAATACCAATCTTTACTTTTCCTTTGTTGACTTCAATCTTTGGTGCTTTTGAATTTTTAGGATAGTTTCTATTGATATGACTAGTCTTCAAGAAATTAAAACATATAGTTTGGTTTAGCCATCTGCTATAACTTCCCTTGAAATGTGTCCTTATGCAATTTTTAGGAATGTGTCCATACTCTTGACAATGGTGACAACTATAACTAGTATTGTAATACCAATTGTAGTGATATGCATGATTGATTCCTCTTGTAGGCTGATTAGGTGTCCATAGGCTTTGATCTACATTCAAATGCTCTATGTCCATACTTTTTGTAGTTGTCACAGTGACCCTCAAATCTTGGTGTCCTCATGATCTTGGTTCTACAGTCTTGTGTTGAATGTCCTTGCTTCTTGCACTTGTGATAGAAGTTTGCATTTGTAGGCTTATCATGATGATGATTATTCTTTCTTCTTCACACATTAGAGGTATGCCATTTTTACCATATAAATAACAAGTAGGTTTAGTGTTCTTACCTTTGTTTCTTTTTTCTTCTGTAGCCTTGGATGATTCTCCTTGTTTAGTGCTGATGTAGCCAAGTCGTGAAGTATTGTTACTAGCCCTTGGTGATTTCAAAAATTACTTAAAGTACTTGATGGCCTCATTGGGTTTGTTGTAACTTTTTACTATTTTCTTTTCTCTCTTCAATTCATTCTCCAATTGTTCATTCTACATCTTCAAGGTAGAGATCTTAATGTGTTTCATGTTTAGCTCATGATGAACATTCATCATCTGGCTTAAGGTGTCCAGTTGCATGTTTGAAGTCTTTTCAAATTCAATTGTCTTTTCTTCTAGCCTATTGATGAGATTTCTCTTGTCATCTTCTATCATGGCCTTGTCTTCAATAGCTCTTTTCTTTTGTTCAGTCACTTCACAAAGCATTATGGGTTGTGATTCTTGTTCAAGCTTGAGTAATAAAATTTCTTTAGCTTGTGCTCTATTTTTCTCCATTAATTTTTCTATTTCTGAATCAAATTCCTTGGAATCTCCATTGGAAAACACTTGTGAGGTGTCAATCTCCTTGTAGTGTATGTCATTTTCAGCTATGGTTATCTCGTTCCTTCTTTTCAAGGATTTTGTCAGTTCCTCTCTGGATTCCTCCACTTTTTGTAGAGCTAGTTGCACATCAATCACCTGATTGTCAATGATCTTCCCAAGTTTGAAGACTTCCATATTTTGACTTTTTTCTCCAAGCTATTAGGCTTCTCTTTGTGAGAACCAGTGCTTTGATACCAATTGTTGGAATGTTCAAAATGGGAAGTGTACTTCTAAGAGGGGGTGGGATGAATTAGAAGTAACCAATTTTTTTATCCTTTCAAACCCTTATTAACACATACTAAAATAAATGTACATGCATGTAAACATATAAGCAAACATGAAATGAAAGCATGCATCAACACATAATGCAAATATTTGGTAACTTAGAAACCCTCCAAGAATAAGACGGTAAAATTGGGGTGGGGATGACACCCACAAAAATCACTACAACAATTAATATTCAACCAATTTTGATGGTCTACCCTATGAAAGGCCTACCTCGTTAAAGGCTTTACACTGTGTCAATAGTGACCTAGTTAGAGGATTTACAATAGGTTGTTAAACCCATCTAATATGTAGGATTTTCAATCACCTTCTTCAAAGGTTCTTTTACCTAGCTCTTAAGCTAACCTATCAACATAGGATTTCAACCTCTAATACAATTGTGAGAGAGTATTAGAACATTTGATCTGATTGAATGAAATCTCAAATTGCTAGGTTTAGTTACTAGACCTACTCTTCTCATTCTAATCCTTGCTTGATTTGATCTCTATATATGTTCCTTGTTCCTTGTCCTATTCTGATCAACTTGGTATGAAATTGCTACTCTGTTCCTCTAAGTCTTTCCTTCATCACACTAAAATTTTGCTATAATTTCCCCATATATTATTCTTAGCCACATATGGAATGGGTATTGGACCTCCTTATAAAGAATGCAAAGACTTAGGGTTAGGTATGGATCTATGATTCATATTGAATCTCAAATTCCCGCTTATACCTTGCATTTTTCTCATTAGTTGCATGCCTTCTCCATTTTTCTAATTGGTTGCATGCAGATTGCATAGGGAATGTAAATGATTAGTCCTTATCCTTTTTCTCTTTAAAATTTCTCTAGGTCAGCTTCAAAAAAAATTTACATCTTAGTTTTTGAATGCACAATTTTTTATGCTAATCCTGTGTTACTCGACACTCATTACATTATTGATGCTTGACATGAACTAATTCTTGGATTTCTCAACATCTATTACTTTCCTAGTTTTCTTGGCACCTGTTAAAAATTGTATTGCTTAGCACATGTATGTTCTATATTACTTAGCATCTAAACATTTTTGAATTGCTCAGCACATGAACATTTCTTAGATCACTTGAGACATACTATGTTTTGACTTGCTCAACACATATTAAAAATGGTTAAGTGTGTCGACACTCAATTGTCAAGACTATTCTTTTGACCAATAGATAGGATAAAGGAAAGTATAGAGGAAAGTAGAAGATAATAGTAAATTACTTGTTTGATTAGTGAGCTCTTCTTGTTGTTGAAATTGTATGTTTGGGAAATGGGCTAATCTTGCATACATTGTACCACAACTCCTAACAGGGTCAGAATCTCCTAATAAGGACTCATTGTACTAAATATTGTAATAGACTCATAATAGGATCCATCCTCTAATAAGGAATATTTATATTAGTACATCATCTTGTGGGCATCATTCCCACTGGGGTTTTCCCTCTAATCAACGGTTTCCCTAGTCAACATATCTGGTGTAGTTATCTATGTGCATCTTTGTATGGTTGTTCTTTACTTTCATTGAATGGTTAAGTTTGTTTAAAGAAAATAAGTGTTTTATTTATTGTATAACTAATTCACACCCTTGCCCCCCTAGTTATCTTGGTGGACTATTATTTGTAACAATTAGTATTAGAGCATCAGGTTCTTCAAGAAAAAGTTTAACAACTTTGGGAGATCCATGGTGAACATGTTCAGGAAAGATATTCCAAATTTTGATGGAACAAACTATGACATATGGAAGGAAAATATGAAGAAACATTTTTTGTGTATGGGTCTAGGATATTGGATCTTGAAAAAATCATCAAAGACAATCATTGAAGAAAAGGATTTGGAAAGTTGCTTCAACACAGAATGAGATCTTTTCATGTGTGGCATGAGAGCTAGAGAAGCACTATTGAATGAACTTCTTGAAATTGAGTACAATTAGGTAAAATCACTTTCTACTTCACATTTAATTTGAAAAGATTTGGAAAATGGTTTTTAAGGTGATGAACATTCTAAGAAGTTGAGGCTACAAAGTTGGATTTGTGCATTTCAAGATGCTAAGATGATAGAAAATGAATCTATAGAAAATATATAGGTAGGATATCAGAAATTATTGTAGGCACTAAAGCTCAAGGAGGAACTAAAGAAGATGATTTAGTTATTGAAGATATTAAAGACTTACACTACCGTTCAATTTAGTAGCTCAGATGATACAATTGTTGATATCTTGTACCAAAGATTTCACTAAAGAGACATTGCTTGGAAGACTTGAGGCAGTTGAAAATGAACTTAAAGAGTTCGGAGAATTGACCAGAATAGAGACAACTTTTATTACCTTGAATATTCAACCCAACCTATCAAGGATCACAAGTATTAGAAGAGATTTTGCTAGCAGCAATAGATTTGATGAAGATAGGAAGATTGAAGAAGCAATAACCCTTCTAGTAAAAAGAGAAAAAGGAGGTAAGAAAATCTTTAAGTGTTGGACTTCTAATGCATATGGTCATTATACATCTAAGTTTCCTAAAAGGGACAAAAAGTATAAGAGAATTTATAAGTCTAAAAGGGATAGAGAATGTTTTTATGCAAATGAAGATGATGATTTTGATGAACAAACATTAAGTTCTAGTGATGATGAAATTGGAATTGTGGAAATTAAAGAAGAGATTCCAGAAAAGGTAGCTTTGGTATCATAGGTTGAGAAGAAATCTAATTGGATAATTCATAGTGGTTGTCCACATCATATTATTGGTGACATGAATTTTTTTTTTTAATTCAAAAGTTAGAATGGAGGAATTTGCAGAGTTAGAAACAATGCAGCATGCCAAGTTAAAGGTATTTGATCTATAACTCTTGACGGTAAAACTAATACTGAGGATGTATAATTTGTTGATGGTTTAAAGCACAATATTTTGAGTGTTGGAAAACTATTAGACAAAGGTTATTAGTTTCAATTCATATAAATGACATGCATGATCATAGATAAAGATGGAAAGGTAATTGGAATAGGAACTGAATCTAGAGGTAATGCATTTCAGTTGAATCCTACTGAAATGACATGTTTGGTTGCAAAGGTAGATAAAAGTTGGTTATGGAATAAGAGATTCTATCATATAAACTTTGGTAGTATTATGAGGACTAGTAGAATGTTTTCTGTTAGAGATTTACCAAAGATTGTAAAGCCTACTAACACAATTTGCAAGGAGTGTCTTTAGCAAAGCATAACAAAAATTCTTTTCCCAACAAGAAGTTTATCACTACAATGAAGTTGGAGATTGTGCACATAGATCTTAGTAGTCCTAATAAGACTAGAGGATTCTATGGTGAAAGGTATTTTATGGTTCTAGTTGATGATTTTTCTAGAATGATGTGGATTGCATTTCTTAAAGAGAAATCTAAGGCATTTGACAAGTTCAAGATATTCAAGTATAGAGTTGAGAATGAATCTAGTGTAAAGATTAAATGTTTGAGGTCAGATAGAGGAGAAGAATTCACTTCAAATAAGTTTAACACATTTTGTGATGAAAATGAAATTAAAAGACAACTATTAGCTCTGAGAACCCACGAACAGAATGACATCATAGAGAGAAGGAACAAGTCTATTACAAAAGATGCAAGAGCTATGTTAGCAAAGAATGATGTATCCAAGACATTTTGGAGAGAAACTATGAATACAATAGTTTACACTATTAATAGAGTAAAAGTTAGGAAGAACAAAAACAAGACACCTTATGAATTATGGTTTGGTCACTCACCTATAGTTAAATATTTTAGAATATTTGGAAGTAAGTGTTATAGTAGTTTACACTATGAATAGAGTAAAAGTTAGGAAGAACATAAACAAGACACCTTATGAATTATGGTTTGGTCACTCACATATAGTTAAATATTTTAGAATATTTTGAAGTAATTGTTACATAAAGAGAGATGATGACATTGGTAAGTTTGATTCTAGAAGTAATGAAGGTAGGTTTCTTGATTATTCATTGAAAAGAAAGGCTTATAGATGTTATAATCAAATAACTAAGACAATTATAGAAAGTAAAAATGTGAGAATTGATGAAAAAATTATAATCTAGGAAAGAATAGTTTATTACAATTCAAATGATGATGTTGTTACTAAGACAAGGAATGATGAGGTATTTCTCGAGACTAAAAATGATTTACAAAATGGATAACCAAGATAGGAAAAAAGCTTAGAATATTTAGAAGAGCCAAGAGTTGAGATAACAACTCCTACTTTAGGAAAGAACATGATAAAGAATCAACCATCCAAAACATATCATCAGAAGCAAAGACAAAGGTGTGATGATAAGGATAAGAGTGAATGAAGAACTATGCTTGATATTTGAAGTTGAGCTAAAGAATGCAGATGAAGCATGTAAAGATGACTATTAGAAGCAAGCTATGAAAGAAGAATTGGATAAGATAGTAAAGAATGAGACATGGGAATTGGTCCCTAGACTAGATAATAAGAATGTAATAGGAACTAAATGGATATTCAATAACAAGATGAATGAGCAAGGAGAAGTTGTAAGAAACAAAGCAAGAATGGTATGTAAAGGTTACTCATAGAAAGAATGATTAGATTATGAGGAGACTTATGGTCTAGTGGCTAGAATAGAATTAGCAAGACTACTCTTAGCCTATGCAACACAAAAGAAATTCGAAGTATATTAGATGGATGTCAAGTCAACATTTCTAAATGGAGAACTTGAAGAAGAGGTATACATTGAGTAGCCTAAAGGATGTCCTTTGATAGATGATAAGGCCATAGTATGTAAACTAAGGAAAGTATTTTACAAATTGAAGCAAGCACATAGAAACTGGTATGCAAGGTTGGAAAAGTATTTGACAAAGCTTGGATATAGCAAAGCTATGGAAGATAATAATCTATATTAGAAAGAAACTAATGATGGTTTGATGATTTTAACAATATTTGTTGATGAAATTATATTTGGAGGAAATGATGAAGAAAGTAAAAAGTTTTTAGAAGAGATGAAGAAAGAATTTGAAATGAGTATCATAGGAGAGATGAAATATTTCCTAGGACTACATATTGTACAAAATAAAGAAGGAATCTTTATTTCTTAGACTAATTGCATAAAAGATTTACTAAAAAGGTTTGGTTTGGAAACATGCAAACCCATTGCAAAACCTATGGTAATTGGACTCAAGTGATCTACAAAGGATGAGACACATAGTATTGAGTAGAAGAAGTATAGATCTATGATTGGAGGATTGCAATATCTGACTCACACAAGGTTGGATATAGAAAATGCAATTGGAATTGTTGCAAGATTCCAAGATGATCCTAGAGAAGCACATTATGCACTAGTAAAAAGGATATTTAGATATTTGAAAGGAACTTCAAAATTTGGATTATGGTATGACAAATAAAATTATTTTACTCCATGTTCTTATACTAGTGCAAATTGGGTAGGAAATATGGATGACAAAAAGAGCACCAGTGGAGGAGCTTTCTTTCTTGGAGGAAGATTGGTTTCTTGGTTAAGTAAGATGTAGGATTGTAGATCTCAAAGTACAATAGAAGCAGAGTATGTTGTAGTAGAAAATAATTGCAAACAAGTTATTTGGATGAAGTAGATGGTAAATGATATAAGGATAGAAATCAGTGAAGTTGTTTTTATACATTGTAACAACAAAAGTAGAAAGGATAAGTCTAGAAGAAGTTATGTATTGTTTGGTGATTTCTATTATGATATAGAGTTTACATAGGCATGTTATTTTAAACTTGGTATATCTCTTAATAGATTTGATTTCATGAGGATCAAGGTTGAGTACATGGAGAAGAAATGTTGAGGATGACATGGCTAATCTTGTTCATCATAATATTGCATGTACAAAAAGTTATTCAAGTTGCATGGCAAAAGATTTGTGTTATCGCTAAATGTAATGTGTTTTTAATGTGGTCCTATAATAGTTAATTGAGAAGGACTAACAACTGACTTAGTTAATTGTTTAATGGACTTTGTATAAAAGAAGGACATTTTCCTTTATCATGGTGAGCATGAATGTGGATTGTGAATGATTGATAAGTAGCATATAGTACAAAATCCAAAGTTGAGCAAAATATTGCAGAAGTGAAAAAAACTTCATTGCTGAGATTTTGCTGAGTGGTCCAAGGTTTGTGAGCTAGTCTACAAGGTCTAATAATGATTAGTCCAGTTGATATGATAGTGGAAAGGATAGAGGAAAAAAGAAGATAATAGTAAATTACTTGTTTGAGTAGTGAGTTTTTCTTGTAGTTAAAATTGTATGTTTGGGTAGTGGGCTCATCTTATATACATTGTACCACAACTCTAAATAGGGTTGGAATCTCCTAACAAGGATTCAAAGTATCCTAATAGGGATTGATTGTACTAAATGTTGTAATAGACTCCTAACAGGGTCCATCCTCTAATAAGGAATATCTATATTTTTACATCATCTTGTTGGCATCATTCCCACTAGGGTTTTTCCTTTGATTAAGGGTTTCCCTATGATGGTCTAATTTTTCACAATGTAGAGAAGTTCCAAAAATATGTGTGAAAAATCCTATAATCCTTGTGTCCTGTAGATTAGGGTTTCTCTTTTTATATTTTTCAAATTTTTATGTTTTCATAGTCATGCCCTAATCTCTATGTTGTTTGAATTTTATTAAGTTCTCAAGGTTTATCATCAACATAGTCATTAAAATGCCCTAAGTTTGTTAAAAACCCTAGGTTTATATTCAATTTTTTGAAAGGGTTTACAAGATTCCTAAGTTCCTCTCCTTTACAGTGTTACGATGTTAGAGTTTCCCATATGAGCATTGAGCTCTCTTTCTTTTGTTTCTGTGGTCATGCTTCACAGAATAGTGTAAGGACATAATTTTTTTTTGGTTTACAAGCATATAGTTGTCTAAGCCATAACAACAAAGTGATGGAATTCAAATCTTTTTAGGTATAAGATTCATCTTTGGTGAATAGGTGTAAAAGGCTTTCATATATTGTAAGTTTTATCTTATAGTTCCACGATGACAAGTTGAGCAGATGAGCAAAAGAAATTCATTAAGGTACTTCTAACTATATGCTTTCCTTTTAAGCATATGAGGGTAATAATTTTTTAAGTGATCATGTTTGTTGATTTATGGGGGTACGAGTAATAAGTTGAGCAGATGGGCATGCAGGTTTAATGGTTTGATCTATTCTCTCACATTTTACTAAATGGCATAAGAACATAAAGACCCATCACAACATAAAAGGTATATCACAAAGATTTAAAATAAGTTTTACGGTTCTACATGCAAGGGAAACTCATAAGAGCAAAGGAAGATTTGATTTCTTCTACAAGCCTTCATTATTTTTGTTTATGGACAACCGTAAAGTGATGTCATAAGGAAGAACATGTTGTGTGGGACCTAATAAATTTCCACTTGGGCCCTGAGGATAACTAATCGAATTATGACACATCATATATGTCAGATGGGCCCAACCCACATGGAAGATAATTTAAGTCTTTCATTTAACATGTGCTTAAATCAATGGTGATGTTTTTTTTTTTTAAGATTTAAACTAGGTCATTGATTTACTAAGAGAAACATTTTCCCTTATGTTCTTACGATTGTAAGTATACTCTGTGGATGAAGAGGTGCTTCATGTCTTTCTCCATGGATATGAGGCATGGTTTAGTGTAAGAACATAAAAGGTAAAATGAAAAGTGGAATGAATGCCTTACACTGGTATGAGATGTGTTGAAGCATAAATATGTAAGGGTTTTTTGATAGGGTTTGAGATCCTACAATAAAAGGGGTTGCATAAGAGTGTAAAAGGAATTGCAAAGCCATGGTTAAAAGAACCCTAACGCTTCTATGCTTGGAGTTTTTTGAAGAATCACTAGATAGAAATAAAGGTTTTTTAGTTGTATCTTTGGAGTTATGAGGATTGAAGGGTTTGGACATAACATATGAGTAGAAGACCAAATTTGAAAAGGGAGGCTATCTGAGGTGTCATGCCAATTAAGGAAAAAGGATGAATTCACTGTAGCCAAGAAAAAATAAAAAGAAAAAGTACTCTAGGATTGAATTACATGATTGATATTCTTTACTGACATCCTAAAAGGGTGGTATTAAAAGTCATGCATGTATAATTTATTAAAGTTAGCAGATTGCATGATTAAACTATAAAGATTTGATTGAAAGTTTAGAGTATTTGCCATTTTGAAGAGCTTTTTTTTTTGTTCTAAAAATTCTCTAGGCATCCATAGCTTTGTGTTCTCTATACCATTGTTATATTAGTTTCAGATAGATTTGCCAAAAATAAAGGCTAACATGGATGTTGAAGAGATTCTTGCTGAGGAAGTAGAGGTTAAAGAGGAAGGTGATGATGTTGTAGAGGTCACACCAAAAGGGAAGAAGAAGAAGGGTGCATTAAAAATAGAAAAGAAATCAAGGGTCTGAAAACCAAATAAGCATATAGAGGACTAGTTGAAGATAATTCTAAGTTCATCCAATGTAATTTCAGCTAATGGCCATGTTTTCAAAGACCTTTACTTCCTGTGCAGGGATGTAAAATGCCCTAAGGTCAATGGTTTTAATTTGTTTATGTATTTTTACCAGTATAGAACTAAGAATGTACCAATATTCAACCCATGGAATAGGAACATGGTGAAATTGATATTCCTAGAGGTATTTGTTGATGTGGACTCATTGAAGGCATTGATAAACTTGTATAATCTAGTCACAAGGTCATTTCATAGACATAATGGGAGTATTTTGTGCACACTTGATAAGACTTCTTTGATAGAAGCTTTTGGTTTGGAGGGGCAAATGGATGTGCCAATAAAAATTGATGATTTATAGGGGAAATTTGGGAGGAATAAGACTCATCCCACATCCCCTACAATGTCAGAAAGGTAGGGAAAATATCAAAGAAAGTAGAAGACCATTTGCCACTAAGTAGATTTAAACATTACTTGAAGAATATAGTGTATGGATTACACAAGGTTCTGGGAAGTGATGGGGTAGAGGATTGTGTATATGGTTCATTTTTTCTAATGGCATGTGATATATAAGACCCTTTTCACAACAAGGAATATGATTATGTGGGATTCATTATTGACAGCATGCACAATTAGATTGTCAATGCCAAGAAAGGAGAGATGAAGGACTTCAAATTTCATCATTACTCATTGCTGATGCGCCTAATCTTGTATAAGAACATTGATTAGATCAGTTAGGATTTCAGTGATCAAACTTTTGGTGAATTTCGTGAGTTACCTATGCAACTATGGACTCACATTTGGGATACAAATTTTCATTATTCAAATGCAATTGTATTTTTCAATTTTTTTAGTTCTATGATCATGAGGATGGTAGACCATACTTTCTTTAGGGCCCCTAATGTTTAAAAAAAATTATTCAGGCCTTCCTTTTTGGATGAGAAAATGAAATTAGACCACAATAAAGGTGATATATTTGTTTTATAAGTGTACATTGATGAGAGTTTATGCATGCCCACAACCTCCCCATATATTACCTAAATATCTTCCTCCTAGGTTAGCTATTATGGAATTCTTTTGGAAATTTTTACTGATGAAGAAAGAGATGATTCCTCCTTCCCTGTACAAACCTACATATGTTTGTAGAAGTTTTAAGGTAGGAGATTTTATAATTGGGAAGAATGCCTATGAAGAATTAAGTGAGTATCTAGGTTAATATAAGTTCACTACTAGACCTTATAGAGTGTATGACCTAGAAAATTATATAACAAATGAGGTAAAAGCCATTAGGGGTTACATGCTACCTCCTAGCAAACCTATCATTGTAGAAGATTTAATTGCTAATATAGTAGTGATAGGGGAGGTTGATGGGCTACTAGGGAAGTATTGTGAGATCATAAAAGTAGAAAAGGCCTTAAAGAGGACCAACACAAACTTCAAGGGTTTCTACATAGAGATTTCATATCTTGGCAATTTGAGAAAAATGTTTGAAAAATTTGATCATATCATGGCCCAAATGCCAAGTGAGCCAATAGGAAAAGAGGCAACAGTGAATAGAGAATCCCCTGAGCTTGATTTCCAATTGGAAATTAATGTTGAATAGGAGGAACAACCATCATCTTCCACATGGGTGGCAAAAGGAAATAAGAGAAAGAAAACCATACACATCCTAGAGAGGGTGGTAAGTAGAGCCTTGCAAGTTATACCAGGAAATGATCAGTATTTTGCTAATAATAGGTAGAAATAATTGCAGGAAAGGGCAATAGAGGTAGGAAGAGCCTCAACTGATTTGCAAATTGAAGCCTCCAGATTGGATGATAGACTCATCCAATCTAAGAAATTCATGGAAGATGATGATTTTATTAAATCATCTAAATTTAAAAGTTTATATATATAAAATTAAGCAAAATGAACTCACATTGAGCCTCATGCTAGGAGAGGATCCTAAGAAGAATAAGGAACTAGTAGATAAACTACTAGCATATGATCCAGATAGTGAGGCTATGACCCTTACAGAAGCTAGGGAGTTGGTGCATAGAAGAGACATGATTTTAGTGCTAGGATGGTACATAGAAAGGGCCTTTGTACTTGACCAAATTAGAAGGCAAGACAAAACAATTAGTTATGAAGCCAGTAATAGTGAAGGCTTGAAGAGAGAGTCAGGTTTTAATATAGACATAAAGACCCTAACTATATGGAGTGTTTCCCTTAACACCAAGAAACCCAAAATGATGAATATAGAAGAGATTGATTAGGGCAATATGATTTTCTGGACATTGGATAGTACCATTGGCAAAGGATTTCTAGCTTGGTTAAACACTTTGCACTCATGAATGAGGCAAAGGTGGATCAAATTGAGGATAAGCTTGTTGTTGCATATAATGAATGCTTAGATGTGAGAAAGTTGTATGAAGAAGAACTTAAAACTATCTATGTGAAAAAACAAAGAATAGAAGAGTTGGAGGGAAGAGTTTAGAGCCTGAAAGAGGAAGTTACATCCCTAAATGACCAACTCAAAATTACAATAGAGGTAGAAAATGCACAAGGAAATGTGGAAGAAGATAGGCACATTGTTGAAGTAGAGGTCTAAATAGAGGATATACCCATAGGGGTAATAGTGCCAGTGCCAATGCCTATGGTAAGTGTGGAAGCAGAGGTTTCTCAATTTGATAGTACACCAAAAATGGGTGTAATGTTGGGTATGTTAAATCATAGGATAGGCATCTTGAAGAGACTCTCTCAAGATGCATGTAATGTATTCACCAATTTGCAAGCTACTGAAAAAATTTTCAAAGAAGCAATAGGTTGTCTTGACCCCTTTTTTCAGCAATGGGGACCTTATATGAAATTTTTTGATAGATCGATACCTCTGCTAGCTAAAAAGCCAGACCTTCCTAATAAGGTCATTTTTGTTAAAGAGGGCATGTATAAACTAAAGGATTTGTGATATTTCTTTATAAGAAAATTGGCAATTATTTAGAATAAGATGAAAGTGTTGATTAATGGCTTTTATTCCTTAATTCTTTCAATCCTCAATTTTGATAACCAAATAAAATATTGGAATGAATGGTCTAGTTCTTTTGACCATACTGCAAACTTTCCATAGGTGATATCCATTTTTGAAGGTGATACTAATGAGTTTTCTTTTAATGAACTCATTAATAGTCTTTTCAAAATTGAAACTGAAATGAATAGATTCATCGCAGAAGGGAAGGTAGTTACAGATGCTAGGTGGAAAAAGTTTGTTGGTGAGTTAACAACAATCAAAGCATGAGAGTGGCCAAGAAAAAGAGAAGTTATTGTATGGGAGGAAATCAAAAAAATAAAGGCTTTACCAATATGAGGCAGTTAAGGAAGATGACAAAATTGAAGATTTGATACTCCAACTGTCATGTGCAATTGTTACTACTTTTTCTATTTATGTTAAGGATTCAAAGTATTTTGAGAAGTTTTTTGTTTCCCTTATTGTAAAAGGACACCTGTCAGTCACATTTTTCCCTTTTCTTGTTGCAACTCATGCTTATATAAATGAGTTTTCAAGGCATTGGGACATGTTCGAATGGCTTGTATAATTTTGTTTTCTTTCAATGAAAAGTGTATTCGATCTAGTTGTATGTAGTTGTTTTTGAGTTTACTTCCAATTTTGTACTCTTTGATAATATATAGAAATGAAAAAATCAACAAGATATTTTGGGCTTTTCATTAAGTTTCTATTGGTCATTGTATTAATCATCTAAAATGATAATACAAAGGGGTACTTACATTATATTTATGTTACAAATTTTTCTCTCCATTTTATGAGTTTGTTTATATTGGAATTAACAAGTGGGAAGATTTACTTCTAAGAGTGGGGGCGGGGGGGGTGTGAATTAGAAGTAACTAATTTTAACCTTTTCAAATTCTTTTAACTAATATCATCCATATGCATCTAATTCATCTAATAAACATGAAAGTAAAAGACATGCATGAAAATAGATAACACACAAATTTGGTAACCCAAAAGCCCTCCAAAATGAGAAGGTAAAACCGGGGTGGGGATGACACCCATAAAATATCACTGCAACAATATGTAACTATTCAAGGTTACAATTTTTGACCACTTCCAATGGTTTTCCCTATGAAAGGCCTATCCTATTAAAGACTTTACACCTTGTTAAAAGTGACCTGGTTAATGGATTTAACTACCTTGCTAAAAGTAGGCCTGGTTAAAGGATTTTAGTACATTCACTTGGAATGCCACCTTGTTAAAGGATTTATAGATGGCTTCTAGGCCAACCTAAGTCCATAAGATTTTTAGTCCTAATACAATTACTAAAGAGTATTAGAAGATTTTGACTTGATGACTTGCAATCCTCAATTGCTAGTTCTAGATCCTTGTTCTACTTTGTCTACTCTAATCCTTGCTTGATCTAATATGTTACTCTTTGAAGTTCTAATAATCTATTCTTGATCAACTAGATTCTGCAATGCTATTATGTTCCTCACTAAGTATTTACACCCTCCTACACTTTGCTATAATTCAACCATACACTTCTCTCTCTCGCATCCTCTCTCTTGCATAATGGAGTTTTGTTCTCCTTTTAAAGATTTTGAAGACTTAAGGTTAGGTATGAATCTACAATCAATATTAAATCTTCATTTCCAACTCATTTCTTGCACTTTTCCTATTGGTTGCATGTCTTCTCCATTTTTCTTATTGGTTGCATGCTGATTACATAAGTAATGCAAAAGATTTGATCTTATCTTCAAGATCCTTTGAGATTAATCCTACATTGACTTCAAAAATGGTTTAGATTTGAGTTTGTGAAGGCACAAACTCATATGATGATTCTATGTTACTTGACACTTACTAGTTGCTGATGCTCGACACATATAGGAAAACTAACCCACTCAGCTCCTATAGTAATTCTATTTCACTAGACATCTATAGTGACTTAGCATCTATACTTTTCTCAGCACTTGAACTTTTCTTAGCATCTGAAGCTCACTTGGCACCTATTGAATTCTTTGACTTGACATACACTATAGCTTAGCTTCTATATTATACTCAACATTGTCTTGAGAATTGGTTAAGTGTGTTGACACTCAATTGTCAAAACCAATCTGAGACTAACAATCTCCCCCTTTGATATAAGTGACAAAAACACTTAACTAAACATTATGAATCTGATATCTATGAGTATACTACATATTTTGTTCAACATATGTACAACATTACAAAAACTTGTCCAAAATTTTTATAACTCAAAATTTTAGTAACTCTCCTAGAGGTAATGTGCCACTTTTGTAACCAAAACTCTTGTGTTGAATTTGTCTCATGCTGATGTATCTGATACTCTTTGCCTTGTCTACCTTTGTTTCTTTATCTTTGTACTCTATTTTTGCTTCCTATAATCTATATATGTTCCCCTTTCACATCTTCTTTCAATTTTGCATCTTTTTTTACTTTTATTATTTCTTTAAAATGTGAATTTGAATATCTCTCCCTTTGGATATTCTTTATTACTTCCATCAAAAAATGTATTATCTCCCATTCTTATTCGCATCTCTCCCAAAACATTATATTTCCCCATTCTTATTAGATGCAATAATGAATTATCTCCCCCTTTTTGCCACTTATGTCAAAGGATTCTAAGAATGAATGGAATACTTTGCCAATTTTTTTTAAATTTACCTCCATGATCATCTTCAAAGAAGAATCCCAATTATCTGAAGCAATCTCCAATGATTTGTGTTGTATGGCTATCTTTGCTATAAGATGTACAAGGCATTCTAAAGTAGAAAGATTAGGATCTTTCCTTATAATAGTTTCTATATAGGCTTGTTCCTTATGGAGTACTTTTAGATGTGTGGTAATGGAAGATTGAACCTATATTAATTTGGCCTTAATATTGGCCTCTTCTACTGTTAATACAACTAACTCTTTCTATCTATGAAGTATAGTTGCAAAATTCTTCTCACTTTGAGCTAGATCTTTGGGTAGTTGTGTGCTAGAAATCTTGAGATTTTGTTCCAAGCTCAGTATCCTTTGGCTAGTTTCTTGTGTGAAATATGATGAATCACACAACTTGGTGTATAACGAGAATACATTCTCAAGTTCTATCTTTACTTTTTCAATCTTCTTAGCCAATTCTCCTTGTGAAAGTGCTATTTCACTTGATATTTTTTCATTCACTTTTATCTGAAACTTCTTTTCTAACCATTCTAATAATTTTACATTTGTATCAAGGTCCTCATTCTATACCTGGTCCACAATGTTGGACAATTTCTCCATGATGGGCTTGGTTTCATTAGGTACTTGCAAGTTGAAAGCATCAATAAATATATCTTTAATTTCCATCAGTGCTTACTTCTTTCTATACTCATTTCTAGGTATCTATTGTCTTTTCCTTGTCTCTAGTGCCTCTTACAGTTCAATTATTTGTGGTAAATTCATTGTCCTTGAGTCATAACTCAATATGACTATTTCTTCATCAAGTGTGGGGTCTCCATAGTGAAGTACCTATTGTCACAAAATTTTTCACCCTTGTCCAAAGTTTTTACCTAAGGACAACCTTGTGAAACATGGAAACAACCTCCAAGCTATGAGACTTGAACTATGAGGGTGAGTCTCTAGAGAAGGCTGGCTTCCTTTACTATCAGGGTGCACCTAACTACTCTTGGAGAGGAAAAGGGAGAAGGGATGCATAGAAGCAAATCTACCTATTCTAACCTAAGTGGGGTGATGCACCAAAAATAGATTGTTCAAACCAATCTCTACCCATACATGCACTATTGAACCATCATGACACCAAAAGATACACACATCCAGACTTTCTTTAATCTAACAGTCACATGTAGATTAGAAAAATCCAAATGAATGACACAAGGAAAGAGAGGATTCACTCATACACCATTCATAGGCCAAAAGAGATACAGTCATGCGAGATTGTAGATATTTATAATACACCAATGAGAGGCAAATAGTTCTTGCACTTCACATCAATGGCTGAAGGAGATAAGAATGTCATAAAATTCAGAGGCAAAGGGGATTAATAGTGAAATTATAGAGCAATATTAGAGAAAATAGAGAAGAGTCAACCTTAACAAAATCTACAAAAATTTCCTTTATAGCTTAGGCATAGCTGAGATGTTCTCTAACTAAAGTTACTCCACAACCACTGCCATTAAGTCTCTTTAGATATATGGAGAAAATCTAGTCTAGGTACAGATTTAGATACAATGAAATTTGATATTTTGTTGAAATAGGGCCCTATTAGAAATGATGCCATTAAACAATTCTGACCAAGTAGATGGATAAACTTGGGTGGTGGAGTGTTCTCTTTCTGTTTATTGGGTTCAACATTCATTTGAGAGTAGTTGGAATTGATCGTGAGGATCAAATCATGCAAGAAATCTTGATTTCCTTCATTTTTGTCTCGTCAATCAACAAAGTCAAAAGTCAACTAAATCCTACAACCAAAATTGGCCATGTGGGCCAATCATTTCATTTCATTTTGCCACCCTATCAAGTCTCCATGTGGTTGACCACATCTTCTCAATTAACTGAGCCACCTTCCCAACTTAACTGCGATGTCACATAATCATCAGCCTTAACTATTAATGACTTAGCTAGGCCCATAAGGACATGTGTCCTTCAGGTGCTTTCCTACATTGTTAATTACCTTGCATCTTCATAATGCGAGAAAGCTCTGATCATTTATCTCTATAAGATCAACGATCACGAAAGATCTTCATTATACTATGCCTACCCTTAATAATTTTGGGCCCATGAAGTACTTAGCATACACCTCAACATAACCTGGCCCCACTTGGAATCACCCTATGACTTATGAAATCAACATGACCTCACAAAGACACATGGAAGTGAGACACTTTCTCACATTCCTTAACATCCTTGCATCTTCATAATGTGGGAAAGTGCCCACTGTAGATCTATTTGCATTGGACGGTGGAAGGTACAAACTGAGAACATGTGGCAGCTTTGATGCCTAATTGTAACTTTTATTCCTTTGGGCCCATGAGGACACGTGGCAATCTAGTGCTTGCCTACATTGTCAGGAAGTCTGACAAAACACAAAATGTAGGAAAGCGCCCTCTAATCAAATTGCTAGCTCACCCAGTAGCTTCCCAACTTGTAGCCCATAAGAAGAACATGGACCCACTTGCCACACATCATGAAAATGCTTCCTTGCATTATGTAAAAATTGCTTGTTTTGAGAAAGTGGGAAAGTGCCCAACGTAGATCTATGCAAGATATAAAGGCATAGAAAGTTGTGGGCCAGGGGAAACAAATTTAAGAAAATAAGAAATACCATAAAATCTTTATTTGTTTATCTCTCATATTTCTAGGGAATTTAAATAATATTAAAGATGGTTAAAGACTATTGGGTGAGCCAGCATTCAAATTCAAATTTTTTGTGGGAGGCAAAAATAGGTAACATTCTGGTGACTCAGAAGGGACACAAGCCAGCTATGCATATGACCAATGACCTTATGCATCCATTGGGCCATAGAGTCATAAAAACTATAGATCAATGCATTGTGAAACCCTAACCTTACCTCTATGGTAGTAAAACACTAAAATCTCTATCTTTGCTCCTTTGCAAAGTCAACAAAACACATGTGCTCATGCACTTCTTGGAAAGCTGAAAACCAACAGAAAGAAAACTAAGCTACCTATGTACATGAAACCTCAACCCCTATTAGAAACATGGTTTGAGATAGATCCCATTGATTGGGATAGGAAAAATTTCACCACCAGGCTTGCTTAATTGAAAAGCATTAGCCTGCTTGTAACTGACAATCACACAGGGACCACTCCATAGTGAATCAAATTTTGAGTGTCTCCCTAGCTTTGCGCAATCTGCATCCCATTTCAAAACCAAATCAATTCCTCTAAAGATTCTAACCGTAGAATTCTTGTCAAAGCTCCCTTTCACATATTGTTGACGTGTTTCTAGGGTCTACATGGCCTGACTTGTTTTCTCTTCCAACTCCATTAGTTCTACCATTCTCACTGTCATGGCATCATCTTCAATTAGCTCTAGTTGATGAGATAGTTTTAGGGATGGGAATTCTAATGAAAGTGAAAACCTTGATTCTCTTCCATATACCAACATAAATGATGAATTTCCTATTGACCTCTTAGGTGTTATTCTATTAGCCCATAGTGTTGTCCTCAACTTTTGTTGCCAATACCTCCAGTTATCCTCTTTAGTTCCTTTCATAATGCTAATCAAGTTTTTTTTGGATGACTCAGCCAAACCATTGCCTTGAGGATAGTAGTTTGAGGATGTGCTCAAGTAGATATTATGGTCAACTACCCATGCACAAATTTGAGCTCCTACAAAAGATTTTTCATTAACTAAAATAATTGTTGAAGGGGCACCAAGCTTGGTCATAATTCCATCAAGGAACTCAACAACTGAAGATTTTGTGGCATCCTTCAATGCAACTACCTCTATCCATTTGGTGAAGTAATCTGTAGCAGCTAAAATCCATTTGTGACCAAAACTAGAAGAAGGATTGATAGGGCCTATGAAATCTAATCCCCATTGAGCAAAAGGCTGGTCCAACTGAATGGGATGAAGAGGAAGAGTTGCAAGCTTTTTATTACTAGAGAAGAAGGCACATTTCACGCTTCCTCACATACCTATAACAATCATAGAATAGGGATGGCCAGTAGTAACCAACCCTCATGATCTTCATTATAGTTGTCCTTACCGAGAAGTGACCACAATCAAGACCATCATGAAACTCTTTGATCATTCTTTCAGCTTGATCTATGTCAATGCATCTTAATAGGGCTCCATTAAAATCTTTCCTGAAAAGGATACCATCAACTATGACATAAGGAATTGACTATAATCTATACTTTCTCCTTTTAGTTCTATCTAATCCATGAGGATATCCATTGCCTAATAAGAAATTCCTCATATCATCCATCCAATTCCTTGGGTCATCATTTCTTATCTCTTGTTGTTCTGTTAGTATCATGGTGACTTCCTCATCTGATTCCTAATATGATATCATATGTTTACACAACCCCCTCCCTCTTACTAGCTTGGTGATTTGGATGTCAACATCATATTCCATTACTTTAGTAATCTAAGCAGCTCTCTTCTCACTAATATCTTTGCTCAAAAGGAAATCCTTCACACTCACATGGTGTACTAACAAATGATTTTTATTATGAGACAAGAGGTGTCTAAATTTCTTTAAAGCTCTAATGATTGCAAGGGCTTGCTTCTCTACATAGCTATATTTTTTTTCATACTCTTTAAGCCCTTCACTAAAGAAGGCTATGGGATGCTCTTCATCTTTATCATTTGTTTGAGTCAAGATAGTGAAAATGCTTGACTCACCACCTAGGGAATAAAGGATGAAATCCTTTTCAAAATTAGGATTAATGAGAGTAGGGGCTGAGGCTATGGCTACCTTGATCTATTCAAAACTTTCCTTCCCTTCCTTGGTCCATGCAAAGACCATACTTTTCTTGAGCACAACCATAAGGGGTTTTATCATGGTATTAATATTAGGGATAAATCTTCTCACAAAATTTATCCTACCAAGGAAACTTTGCAACCCTTTCTTATGTTTAGGAAGAGTTAGAGCAAGAATTTCTTTTGTTCTTTTTGGATCAATGGTTAAACCATCCTCAGATACAATGTGTCCTAATAATTTTTTTTGGTTGGTAGCAAAGACACACTTGCTTGGGTTAAGGGATACCCTAGACTCTCTACATCTTAAGAACACCTATCTCAAATGATCAAAATGATCTTCTACATTCTTTGAATACATTATGATATCATCAACATAAACTAATACAAAATTTTCAATCACATCTTTGAAGGCCATCTCCATTGCCTTCTAAAATGTAGCACCTACATTGGTTAGTCCAAATAGCATCTTACAATAAGCATAGGTACCCCATTTGGTGGTAAATGTAGTCTTGTACCTATTAGACTCTTTGACCAATGCTTGAGTGTAGCCAGAAAATCCATCAAGAAATGAAAACCTCTTTGAACCACTGACCTTGAACAAAATCTACTCCATGGAAGGGAGAGGATGGTGATCTTTAAGGGAAGCTTGGTTAAGGTCCCTAAAGTCCACACACAATCTAATTTCTCCATTCTTCTTCCTAACAGGGACAAGGTTTGCTACCCATGATGAGTGCTTGATGGGGAAAATTATATTGGCCTCAATCAATTTTGATAGCTCTTTTCTCATTAAGGGTTCAATTTTGGGATTCACTGGCCTCTTTTTTTGTCTTACTGATTTGAAATTATCAATTAAATCTATGGTATGTTGAAACAACCTTAGGTCAAAACCCTTCAAATCATCATACATCTAGGCAAATACATCATTAAATTCTTGACATAGATGAATAAAACTTTCTTGCTCAATCTTAGAACATACCTTCCCCATATTTAAGGACTTTCCATTAGCAACTATGACTTAGGTGTGATCGTCTTTGTCAATAGCTAGGTTCATGACTCTACCTCTTGCTTGGTCATTAGGATTGAAAATACTCTCTAAGGTAATGAGACCCTTAGGAAATTTATTGGAACTAAGATTAATGATTTGATCACCATACTAATCATGTAGTCTTGACTGGTTTCTATCTAAAAATTTTGCTTCATTCTGCAAGAAGCTTACAATTTTTTCATCAGATTCAAAGACTTGCCAATGGATGTTGTTGTCAGGGATGGTAGGCCTTACTACCATTTTGATTTGTTGCTTCTTCTTCTCCTCAAGATTCCCTAGCACATCATGAGATGAACCTATTGCTGCACGTCTATCAACATATCTATTTTCTTTTCTAGGGATGCTTTGAATATTAAATGAATCAAAACCGTCAAAAAAATCCCATACCCTATGTTTATAAGACTTGAGCAAGCCGTTCTTTGTGATATTCTAATTTCTCACTTGATTAACTACCAACTCACTATCTCTATATACACTTAAGGCTTGAATTCCTCTTTTCCAAGCAAGTAGGAGACCCTGAATCAAGCATTCATACTTGGCCATATTATTAGTGCAACTAAATTGGAGCCTAACGGAGAAGTAGTACCTTACTTGTGCAGGAGAAATAAACATCACACTTGTTGGTGTTTTAAAACTACTGAACAACAAAATATTCAATACTAGAATGATAACACTCACACAACCTAAGGATCAACTAATTCCCATAATCAGCTCTATGAGTAACTCATTTGGACCCAACTTCAACAAAACCAAAGAATGGTTTCCTACTCTTTTGGCTCTGCTAAACCAAGGCGGGTATACCTAGGGATAATTCTGATGCAATTGTGTATCAAATTATCTTAGTTTCATTCTGATTCTCATCTGTTACCCTCACATACATACATAGCTCACTTCAATTCTTCAATGCTCTCAAACTTATACACATCCCTTATCAGCAGATCTGGTCATAATTCTCCTAAAATTTACAAATATTCCTAGAAATAATAGCTACCTAAGACTCAAGAATTAGATATAAATGAATTGAGACCAAAATTTATAATTCTTGAATAGGATTGAAAATAATTTTGATTTTATAAGATGATTTGATATGCAGTAGCAACATTCATCCTTGTTTACTTCTGATTTATAGGACCAGTGCCTTATCCATTGGGCAAAAAATTGACTATTGGTGGGAGATCTAATTCAAATAACTTGTATAAGAATTAATCAACTGCAATCACCTATCTCCACTCTTATGCAATATCCCTTTTATGAACTCATAAACTATACTGATTTACTGAAGCATTTATGTAATTGCTTGAATTAAAAGAAACAATAAAACTAGCATACAACCCATCTAGATTGCATTCAACCAAATAAACCTTATCTAAATGACTTCAAAGTAAACAAATTGATAAACTAGAGACAAAAATTGATGACATAGATATAGTGTAAATACCCCTTTGTATTATCCTTTTCATATGACTAATACAATAACCAATAGAAAACCAATTGAATGCCCAGAATAGATTGCCATTTCTGTCATTTCAATTTGCTTATCAGAAAGTATAATGGAAGCAAACTCAAAACCTCTGCATACTATTGGACCAACTGTAATGTACTTTTCTTGAAAGACAAAATTTGCACAAGTTTCAGACCATCACAATGCTTTGAAAACTCATTTATATAGGCATGAGTTGCAACAAGCAAAGGGCAATTGTGATTGATAGGTGTCCTTCAAAAGAAACTTACATTCACCTATCATAAAAGGACAAAACTATAGATAACAAAAAGACAAAGACATCAAAAGTTCTTTTATGGGTCCTTTTTTGTTATATTCTCATTTGTTGAAACAAGAGTTTATGATCTAATTTATTTTTACTCTTCATCCTTTGAGTAAGTTATTAAGTTAGAAAGTGATGAGTCACCTTCAGTCACCTATTGTTGTTCTTTGTCCTGAGGATCCTCCTTATTTTCTTCATCACCTGTAGGGGTGGCAGTTACCTGAGCATCATCATCTACCTCATCACCCTGTTGTGTCTACTCTCCTGACACAAATTGATCCTTCAACTCATTAAAAATATCATCATCTGGCCAATCAAAACTCATGACTTCTCTTTGCATAGTTATTAAAGAAGTTACAATTGCCTTAATATCAACAAAATCTTTTTTAACAGTTTTTAAAACTACACTTTCACCAACTCCTCATTTTTTGTTGCCCATAACAAATAGCCTATTTCATTAACAACTTTATTTATTCTTTGACAAAAAACCTCATCCAACTCTTTCTTCCATTCTCCTTCTCAGAAATGCTCGAGATCTTTGTTTGCATAAGGTGGGATTAAGAAGAGCTTCTATGTTATACTCTATTTTTTCTCACATATGAAGCTTCCACTTCTCATTTATACATAGGGTGGCATCACCTTCTTCATTCAAATTCAAACTATAGATTTCTGAAAAATCCTACAATCCTAGGACATAAAGAAAAAATAATCCACGCTCCATTTGACAAGTTGGTAGTCAAACCAATGAAAACCCACCATGTGTATCTTTCCTTCCTTATTAGCACTTCAAAATGGACCCTACTAAACCTTGAGGACACATGTCACTTAGGCGCTATCTCACTTTCATAAAGAGTGAGCACCTTGCCATAACAACATAGTGCCTATCATTGATTTAAGATTAATCTAACAATCATAATCTCTCATATATTCTATGAATAGGGCATGGGTCCAATTGTTGATGATGTGGGAAAACTCTGCACTGTTGGTAGAAATAAAATCATATTATAATCTCAGTTATGTTACCACGCTACTTGGGTCCCACTGAATTTTATTTTTCGATTGGGCACTATGTCGCTAACGGTGAGAAACATAGATTTATCGATAGTGACACAAAGCCTTCTGATGACTTCTTAAAATTTTGGGGCCAGCAAGATAAAGGCAAGTGAGGTCATGATGACCCTCATCAATGGTTCTAACAAAGTAATAAAATCGCACATCCACTGTGCCACTTGGGAATTTCATGGTTGTCGAAAAACCTCAAAAAAGACTATTGCTTATATTTCTCGTGAAGGCACCATGTCACTAATGGCGGAACTTACAAATTTCTTGATAGTGACATAGCACCCAGTCAAGAAAATATGATTTTTTGTTGACACCTTCTAATATTTCAATATTCTACTATATCCCAGATTTGAATTTGGTCTATTGATTTCCCACAGATCGGACGACTTCATTTGAAAAGCAAAAACACCTTTAAAGATTTTAGTGGCCTGACCACATGGTGAAAGCCCGCTTGCCTGCATTTTTAAAAAACCTTGCAACTTCATAATCTAGGAATGCAGGCATCATTGATTTGAACAAGATCAATGGTGCTCAGAAAAGTATTTCAACCTAGCGCCTTTTAAGATAAAATATTGCAATTGAAACAACTCTAAGGTTTGTCATAAAGAATAAAAGGTATTTTGACTTAAATAAAACCCTAGGATGAACAAGCCTACCAAAATAGTTTTTGAAATAATACTTTTGAAAATTTTAAAACCAGAGCAACATAGAACAAAGGTATAAGGCCTTTCTCAGACACTTAGGTTTTTAAATTTTTTTTTATAGGTGAACTGAGAGACAAACCCTGAGAATTTAAAAGGATAACACAACATGTGAAATAGGGCACAATTAGGGTAATCTAAAGAATTTTTAGAATTACTTTGAAAGAAAACCCTAGTCTGCCTAATTTGAGGACTTAAATGATTTTTCACCCAAATATTAGGACTTTTCTATACTGTGAAAAACCAAACCAATAGTGGCTTTGTCTGGGGATGATAGACTACTTAAGTCTATGCAAGAATTTAGAATCTATGGAAGAGCGGACCACACACTTGGTGCAAACATGACAACTTCTTCAGAGAGTACAAAACAACACAAAGGAACAAGAAACCAAACTGTAAAAGGAAGCTCATAGGAATTTACAAAAATAAAGAATGTACAAGGGAGCCTAAGATTACTATTCATGGAAAATAGATACTTTTAAGAAAAGTACCTCTATAAGAATTGTCCATGAACTAGCAATTCAAGAATACCTCCAGTTAATTCCCTCAAAAAATATGAATCCTCTCCATTCTTATCATAGATGTTAAATGAACCAAGCCAGAATGGGTCAAATTTTCCATGTTTTCCCTTACCTTCCATGTTGGCATTCCACATCAGTACCATATCTCCTATTTCAAACTTTCTCTCAAAAGCCCTCTTATCATATAAGTGCTTCATCTGTGATTGGAGCTTAGCATTCTGAATAGAGGAATCTCTTCTTGCCTCCTCTAACTATTTGATGTCATCTAGTCCAAGTTTCATTTCATCAATGATATCATCTTCATATAATTAAATGAATTTATACATCTCCCTTAGGTTATTTTGGGGAAGTCTAGCTTGTATACCATAAACTAGGTCAAATGGGTCACAACCAGTGGCTTTTTTAATAGTAACCCTGTCAGCCCACAGGGCTAGTGGCAATTTTGAATCCCATGCCTTCTTGTTTTCCCCTAGAATTCTTTTGATAATATTTAATATGCTCTTATTGCTTGATTCTACCTGACCATTCCCTTGAGGATGATAAGGTGAGGATGTATATTCTGTAATGCCATATTTTTTGCAAAATTCTTTGTATTCATCAGATCTGAAACACATAGCATTATCAACAATTATCTTCTGTGGGCAACCAAATCTACTTATAATGTTGTTCAAAATGAAATTGATCACCACTTTACTTGTAGCATTCTTGGTAGGGATTGCTTCAACCCATTTAGTAAAATAATCAGTTGCCACCAGAATTCGTGAATGTCCACCACTGGACTTATTCAAAATTTCAACTATGAAATCAATTCCCCACTACTGAAATGGTGCCTGTACTTCTATAGTTCTTAATGGAAAATTCCCAAAAAATTTCAACTTTCCACTGAATCTTTGGCAAGGATCACATGTCTTAAAAAATTCATGAGTATCTTTGAAAAGTGTTGGCAACCAAAAACTAGATCTAAGGACTTTGTGGGCTATGGTTTTAGCCATGTAATGACCACCACAGACACCTTTATGCATATCTTTCAAAATCCTTACAGCCTTAGTTTCATCTACACACTTCAAAAGTACCCCTTCCATGCTCCTCCACCATAATTTTCCTTGTACTATAACATATTTTATAGCACGCAACTTAAGGGATCTTCTTTGATTATCAGTTAACTCTAGTGGGGACTTCATTGTTTGCAATAATAGATTACATCTTTGTACCAGTCAGATATGTCTATATCACAGAGATCTTCTCCGCAATTATCATCTAATTGGTTAATTTGATTTGCCTCTAGATTTGCATCTGCCATCAACTTGGCTAAACCTTGACCTCTAACCAATTTAGTAATCTGGATATCAATGTTGAATTCTTGTATTCTATTTATCCATCTACACCTCCTACCAGATACTTCTTGCTGTGAGAAAATGTCTTTCACAACAACAGTGGGGACAAAAGAAATAGCTATAGCACCTATTAAATAACATCTGAAGGCCTTAACTCCTTTGACCAATGCATATGCCTATTTTTCATTAATATCATACTTTAACTCAGTTGCTTGGAATGATTTGCTAAAGAATGCAATGGGTTGTTCATAACCCTCTTCATTTTTTTGTAACAGTACTATAGCCACAGTGTAAACTGAGGTAAAAGAAAATATGTGCATTGGTTTGTCATAATCAGGAGCTTTGAGAACAGGGGCATCATTAATGGCTTGCTTAATTTTTTGAAACACAATACTAGGTTTACCTTCCCATTTTATCTCAGATCCCTTTTTTAACATTCTAGATATAGGCCTACTGACTTCTGCGAAATTTGTCACAAATTTCCTAAGAAAAATTATTTATCCAAATAATGACTAGATACCTTTAACACTCTTGGGTTTTTGGATCTTATCTATTGCTTCTACCATTTTAGGGTCAATCCCCACTCCGTGCTTGCCAACTAGGTATCCTAACAATTTTCCTTCAGTGACACCAAAGTTACATTTCGTTGGATTTAAAGATATTCCATATTTAAGGGCTCTAATAAATACCTTCTCTAAGTGCATGCAATGATCATTTTCATCCTTAGAGTAGGCAGTAAGGTCATCTTGATACACAACCAGAAATTTATCAATGATATCAGCAAAAGCCACATCCATGGCCCTTTGGAAAGTAGCTCTAGCATTAGTAAGGCCAAAAGGCATCTTGACATAAACATATGTACCCCATGGAGTGGTGAATATAGTCCTAAATTGTTCTAATTCTTTGACAACCACTTGATTGTATCCTAAAAACCCATCCATCATGGACATCAATTCTGAACCAGTGACCCTTTGCAACATTGCTTCCATATTTGGCAAACCATAATTATCCTTTAATGAAGATATGTTAAGGTTCCTAAAATCAACACATAACCTTATATCTCCATTTTCTTTCTTACTCGTACTAGATTTGATACCCAAGAAGAATGTCTGATAGGCTTAACGATGCCATCATCTCTTAATTTAATCAGTTCTTCCTACATTTTGGAAGCCAAGGTTGGATTTATTAGCCTTTGCTTTTATCTGAAAGGCTTAGTATTTGATTTCAAAGGGATTTCATGTTGAAATAGATCTTCCTTATAGGCTTTTAGGTCATCATATGACCATGCAAACACATGTCTATACGTTCTTAGTAGACCTATCAAACCCTATCTTATCTTAGGAGACTATTTTTTACCACTATACACCTTCTTAGGGGTTTCTTTAGTTCCCAAATTTATCTCCTCCAAATCCTTAGCATTATATTCAATAGTATCCATTTGAGATCTATCATGATTGTTAAAGACAGTTTATAGGACAACTAAACCTTTTGGTATTATATTTGTTTTCAATTGCACAACTTCTTGTCCAAAAATAATGTCTCTTCCATCTATGTTTTCTACATATGTTGCACAATCAATTTCTTGCCCTAATAACATATACTCACAATTCAAAAACCTTAGAATATCTTTATCATCCTCAAATACTTTCCAATTTTGGACATTATCAGGAACATAGGGTTTGACTTGAGTTTCAATTTTAGATATACCAACAAATGTAACATCATCAAGTTTTATGGCTATATTTTCCAGTAGATCAGCCATCTTATTGTTAGATCTATCCTTCCAAATGATCCCAAATGCATCAAAGCACTCAATCATATACCATACCACATTTCTATACTATTTTAATCTTTTTTTCTTTTACACAAATATTTCTCACCTGAGATACAACTAACTCATAATCCCCTATCACATGTAAAAACTTTATCCCATGCTTATGAGCTAGTCTAAGTCCTAACAACAAAGCCTCATATTTTGCTATGTTATTAGTACAAGGGAAATTCAATGTGAAAGAAAATTTTTAGGTTATCCCAACAAGAGAGATTAATAAAATACCTGCACCTGCTCCATCTTTGCAATAAGCACCATCAAAGAACATGGCCCATAAGTCATCTTTATCTATCTTTGTACCAACTTCCACCTCTATCTAAGATCTTTGCTTGCTTTTCTTCAGAGTTAGGACCTTAGCTCTGAATGCATTGACATATGTATCCACAAAATTTGTCATATCATCCTCAACTTCCTCCACTATCATATATATGCTTTTTGGTTCTCTGTTGATCTTTACAAAATTTCCATCAATGTTAAAAGTAGTGAATGATAAATCACATTGTAAAATTCCTCCCATGGAAGCACTCCATTTTCTAGACAATAACATGCCATATTGAGGTGGTATGTCAGCAACCAATACACTCATGGTGAGTTCTTTGTCTGGATAGGCTATCAATCTATAGGGTAGAGCACTAATAGTGCCTATGACTATAACCTCCCTTTTATCCATGGCACAACACCTTCCTTGAGTAGTGTCAACTTTCAAACCTAATTCTTTCATTATCTCATAAGGCATGACAGTGCTAGAAGCACCATAATCAATCATATAATTTTTTAATGTCTTACCATTCACTAAGATGCTTAAGAAAAATGGCTCAACATTTCCCATGCATTCATTGACAGAGTTATCTAAAAACATCTAGGGAATCTAAGATACAACCACTTCAGTGTCTTGTTCCTTTATCTTTTTGTTTTTTTGCTCCTTAGGAACATGATTTTCATTGCATTGTTGGCTTGCCTTTACCTCAATGTTCCCCAACCATGCTATGGCTTTCTCTTGGTGTTCTGGGATTCTTAACAACTCAGACAGAGGAACCTTAATATTTATCTAGGACAAAATAGAAAACATATCTATAGCAAAATCATAAACATTATCATTATTCATAGTTCATTTCTCATCATGCTTACCCAAAGTGCTTAAGGGATTATGATAAGTCTTGTCTTGATCAGTGATATTTTGAGACATCTTTCCATCCCTTTTCTTGGAGGTATTATTTGAGCACTCTGCATTCTTTGTATTGCCCCTTTTCCTTGGTTCCCATTTTTTATTTGCAAATTTAACCTTCACAATAGAGGACTCTTTAGGTTTAACAATTTCTCCCTTCCTAAGATCAGCCCTTTTTATGAAGATACTGGCTACCTTATTATCTTGATCTTTCTGAGCCATGCTCCTAGTCTGAACCTAAGCTATCATATTAGCAGTAATTTGGTCAATTTCTTCTTTGGAAGGTTTTGTTAGTGTTACCTCCTCTTTAGTACTCACCATGTTACACACATTATCTTCAATATCACTCTCATCAGAGAATACTTGTTGTTGCATTTTACTCTGAAATTGCCTTTGTTCATTTACATCTCTATCATAATCTTCACAATTAGAGTATTCACAAGATGAATCAAACATATTACACCCTACATCATCTTGGTTTTCTTCATGTTCATGACATTCTTCCACTATATTCTAATTTCCAAAAAATGATAAAGCCACTGTACAATACTCAAGGGCATGAGGTAACTAACAAATAGAGCACCATGTAGGTTTAGCAGTAAATTCAGGATCATCCACTAAGTTTACAGAGTTTTTAGCTAGAGGATTTGGGGTCACCTTGTTATTGTTATTCTTAGGAGGAATAGTAGGCTGACCATTTTTCCAAGTAGTATTGTAAGGGAAATTTTGCAACCTATTTTGTCCATCAAAGTTAGAATGATAAGGGAACCTATTTTCAGTGGGATTCCTATCACTGTTTACTTGAGGAATACTTAGACTTTTTATAGCATTTAAAACTTGAGCTATCTCACTAGGCTCTTGCTTCTTCCCACCTACACCCTTTTTATCATGTTTCTTGTTTCCTTTATTTCCAAACAACCTAGGGTCATCCCTTTTACTTTCTAACCTCCCTGAGATCTTTAAGTTATTCTCTACATTTATAGCAATTCTAAAAGCATCCCTTAAGGTTCTAGGTTCTTTGTCCCTAAGTTGATATGCTATCTTACCATCAAATGCATTTTAGGCAATCTCTTGATATTATTAAATTCACTCAAAATGTAACTCAGATTTTGCTTGTCACCATATTGCTCTTTGAAACAATATTCAATATCCTTCCAATCCATAATAGACATTTTTGGAAGTCTTTTAAACCATTCCCTAGCATCTTCACAAAAAATTTCATGATGACATCTTCAGCTTCTACCTCATAGTCACTCATCATATCTAAGAAACTTCTTAAATGCTCTTCATAGGTGATAGCATTATTTCTAGAAAACTTAGGCAACCGTTTTCTAATTTCTTGAGGGATGGGGTTAGGAAAATGAGGGATTCCTTCAAAATAGATCTGCCTATAACCTTCTAATTGAACATGCCTTCTTGGAAAATCAATCTTGTGCTGATTGGGAACATTTCTATTAACATTACCCATGGTAGTACTAGTGCTAGCATCACCTGATGGCTTATTTAGATCTACCTTTTTTGAAATAGAGGATAAAGAAGAAATGGGTACCTTAACGGTATTCTAATTTGCATCATTAGATCCATCACCATTTTTTGGCAAAGTTGCAGATTGCTTCTTATCAATTTCCAAGAATTTGATTTTATTATTCATTTTAGCTATGGCAGCTTCACTCTCTGCAATCTCTAATCTATTAGGTAAAGCATCCCTTTCCTTTCTTCTCTTCTCTAATTAAATGTCAGAAGGTGACATAGAATCATGGATCTGAGTTGTCTTCATAGGTTGATTGATCTTAAAACCAATCTCCTTCTATTTTCCTTTATCTTTAGCACCTATAACAGGTTCCACAATTTTTACTCTATTATTATCAACTTCTTGAGCAGCATATATCCTAACTTGTAGTATTACAGGTCCCTCCATATTCATCTTCTAAGTTTCTTGCAAGTTCTACTCCTGTCTCTTAAGTTGTTCAACTTGTCCCACAATTTTTGGTTGCCAAGCACTAGCTACTATATCATTTTTCTTTTTTAAAGCAGCTATTCACCTGAGTAGATCTTGTTTCTCTTCATAGGCTTTCATGATTTTCTCTTCCATTTCCTTCTGAAACTTCTTATTTATGGCTTCTTGCTCAACAAATTGCATCTTCAAGACTTCAATCTCATTAGGATCAAGAATTGTAAAGTTAGAGCTACTAGTTTTTTCATCATTGAAACTTTCAGGTTCTAAATGTCTTGGTCTCACTTCTTTCAGAGAATAATCAGAGAGAAAAGGGTCTGTACTTAATTGGAAAATATTTTTACTATTTCTCTCATCCAAATTGGGTGCACTTGGCTGCTTGATAATCTCTTAACACACTAATTTGGGAGTACGAAAGAAGTCATCACCAGATAAATTGGGATGGGATCTCAAACCTTGGTAAGATAATTCCCTTTCCATAGCAGAAAAAAAAATATTTTCTTTCCTATTCACTTGTTCTTGAGGATAGTCCCTTCTATGCATCTGAGACCTCTTCACTGCCCAATTTTTTATTCCCCTAGGAGGAAGATCAGTTTGAAATTTAAAATCTCAAGTTTTTCTTCACATTTGCCCATGTATTCTTCTTATATTCCATAATTTGAGACAACAACTTCTTAAATAATGACACTGGTTAAAACCTTCTAAGTTGCCACCCACCCTAATATAATGGAAATGATTTGTGGAAAGATCGCAATCACTTTACTAGAATTTAGGCAAAATGTAAATAATTCTCAAAAACCATGGAAACACCCATGTGAAAACACTTATTTCAAACTCTATCCAAGGTGAACACAGATCTTAAACAACTTACTAGTTTATAAAAATATAGAATATATTCCCCAGCAAAGTCGCCATTTTGTTGGTGTTTTAAAACTACTAAACAACAAAGTGTTCAATACCAAAATGATAACACTCACACAACCTAGGGATCAGCTAATTCCCATAATCAGCTGTATGAGTAACCCGTTTGGACCCAACTTCAACAAAACCAAAGAATGGTTTCCTACTCTTTTGGCTCTGCTAAACCAAGGTGGGTATACCCAGGGATAATTCTGGTGCAATTGCGTATGAAATTATCTTAGTTTCATTATGATTCTCATCTGTTACCCTCACATACATACGCAACTCACTTCACTTCTTCAATGCCCTCAAACTTATGCACATCCCTTATCAATAGATCTGGTCATAATTCTCCTAAAATTTACAAATATTCCTAGAAATAATAGCTACCTAAGACTCAAGAATTAGATATAAATGAGTTGAGACCAGCATTTATAATTCTTGAACATGATTGAAAACAATTTTGATTTTATAAGATGATTTGATATGCAGTAGCAACATTCATCCTTGTTTACTTCTGATTTATAGGACCAATGCCTTATCCATTGGGCAATAAATTGATTATTGGCAGGAGATCTAATTCAAATAACTTGTATAAGAATTAATCAACTGCAATCACCTATCTCCACTCTTATGCAATATCCCTTTTATGAACTCATAAACCCTATTGATTTATTGAAGCATTTATTTAATTTCTTGAATTAAAAGAAATAATAAAACCAACATACAACCCCTCCAGACTACATTTAGCCAAATAAACCTTATTTAAATGACTTCAAAGTAAACAAACCCATAAACTGGAGACAAAAATTGATGACACAGATATAGTGTAAATACCTCTTTGCATTATCCTTTTCATATGACTAATACAATAACCAATAGAAAACCAATTGAATGCCCAGAATAGATTGCCATTTCTATCATTTCAATTTGCTTATCAGAAAGTATAATGGAAGAAAACTCAAAACCTCTGCATACTATTGGACCGACTGTAATGTACTTTTCTTGAAAGACAAAATTTGCACAAGTTTCAGACCATCACAATTCCTTGAAAACTCATTTATATAAGCATGAGTTGCAACAAGCAAAGGGAAATTATGATTGATAGGTGTCCTTCAAAAGAAACTTACATTCACCTATCATAAAAGGACAAAACTATAGATAACAGCAAGACAAAGACATCACAAATTCTTTTATGGGTCATTTTCTGTTATATTCTCATTTTTTGAAACAAGAGTTTATGATCTAATTTTTTTTAACTCTTCATCCTTGAAGTAAGTTGCCATTAAGTTAGAAAGTGACGAGTCACCTTCAGTTGCCTATTGTTGTTCTTCGTCCTGAGGATCCTCCTTGTTTTCATCATCACCTGTAGGGGTGGCAATTACCTCAACATCATCATCTGCCTTGTCACCCTGTGGTGCCTACTCTCCTAAAACAAATTGATCCTTCCACTTATTAAAAATAGCATCATCTGGCCAATCAAAACTCATGACTTCTCTTTGCATAGTTATTAAAGAAGCTAAAATTGCCTTAATATCAACAAAACCGTTTCTAATAGTTTTGTAAAACAATTGCACTTTCACGAACTCCTCATTTGTTGTTGCCCATAACAAATAACCTATTTCATTAACAACTTTATTTATTCTTTCACAAAAAACCTCGTCCAACTCTTTCTTCCATTCTCCTTCTGCTCATAAATGCTCGAGATTTTTTTTTCACATAAGGTGGGATTAAGAAGACCTTCTATGTTATACTCTATTTTTTATCACATATGAAGCTTCCACTTCTCATTAATGCACAGGGTGGCATCACCTTCTTCATTCAAATTCACACCATAGATTTCTAAAAAATCCTACGATCTTGGGACATAAAGAAAAAATAACTCACACTCTATTTGACAAGTTGATGGTCAAACTAATGAAAACCTTCCATGTGTATCTTTCCTTCCTTATTGGCACTTTGAAATGGACCCTACTGAACTCTGAGGACACGTGTAACTTAGGCACTATCTCGTTATCATAAAGAGTGAGCACCTTGCCATAGGGAGATAGCGCCGGTCATTGATCCTGATTTGATCATGCAGATGGCATTTGATGCATTACTTTAGAAAATCATGGTGGGCCATTTGTTGCTATGTCACTATCATAACTTTCAAGAAACTCTCCATAGCGACATAGCACCTATCATTGATTTAAGATTAATCTGATGATCATAATTTGTCATATATTTTGTGAATAGGGCATGGGTCCAATTTTTGATGACGTGAGAAAACCTTGCATTGCTGGCACAAATAAAATAATATTATAATCTTAGTTATGTTACCACGCTACTTGGGTCCCACTAGATTTTATTTCTTGGCTAGGTGGTATGTCGCTAATGGCAAGAAACATAGATTTATTGATAGCGACATAGCGCCTTCTGATGACTTCTCAAAATTTTAGGGCCAGCAAGATAAAGGCAAGTGAGGTCATGATGACCCTCATCAATGTTTTTGACAAAGCAGTAAAACAACACATCCATTGTGCCACTTAGGAATTTCATGGTCTGAAAAAATATTGCCGCTTATATTTCTTGTGAAGGTGCCATGTTGCTAATGACAGAACTTACAATTTCCCAATAGCAACATAGCACCTAGCTGAGAAAATATCATTTTTTATTGATGCCTTTTAATATTTCAATATTATGTTGTATCCTAGATTTGAATTTAGTCTGTTGATTTCCCATAGATTGGATGGCTTCATTTGAAAAGAAAAAACACCTTTAAAGATTTTAGTGCCCTAGCCACATGGCAAAAGCTTGCTTGCCCGCATTTTTAAAAAACCTTACAACTTCATAATCGGGGAATGCGGGCATTGTTGATTTGAACAAGATCAATGGTGCACAGAAAAGTATTTCAACCTGGCACCTTTTAAGATAAAATATTGCAATTGAAACAACTCTAAGGTTTGTCATAAAGAATAAAAGATATTTTGATGTAAATAAAACCCTAGGATGAACAAGCCTACCAAAATAGTTTTTGAAATAATACTTTTGAAAATTTTAAAACTAGAGCAATGCAAAACAAAGGTATAAGGGCTTTCTCACACACTTAAGTTTTTTATTTTTTTATAGGTGAACTGAGAGACAAACCCTGAGAATTTGAAAGGATAACACAACACATGAAACAGGGCATAGTTAGGGTAATCTAAAGAATTTTTAGAATTACTTTGAAAGGAAACCCTAATCTACCTAATTTGATGACTTAAATGATTTTTCACCCAAATATCAACACTTTTCTATACTGTGAAAAATTAGACCAACAACACTAGCCCCTGATCCATTCTTATTCCTTGATCCATGAAAGTACATACTCCATCACTCATATCTTCTTTAGTCTCCACAAGATTGAGAACTAGAGCATCCTTCTCTAATATACAATATGTACTGAGGCCTGTCTCAAGGGTTTCTGACATGGGATCAAATTGATATGCACTAACCCATTCATCTAAGAGAAAATTAGGTATTTCTAGTAGGAAAGTAGTAGGTTCATTCATTATGTCATTCTCATCCATTTCTAGGATAGTGCAATTCATGTTGATGAGATTACGGGTGTAGGGTTCAGTATGATGGAGGGCTAGAGGCTCTACTTTGATTGAAGCTTTGGTCCCATATCTTGTTCTAAAAGAAATATATGACCAATCAAAAGATATGTAACCACCTATTTGGGCAGTGAAGTGTCTTGACAGATAGATGGAAAAATGTGGCTTGACTTTAGCAATAGATATATCTTGAGTTATAGTACAATTGGGGCATGTATGTAGGGCCATTTCCACATTCCTAAGGATCCCTACAATCTTGATAGTACTACCATTCAACTGTAATACATCTCTAACAATGGGTTCATATTTCATTTCCAAAACATCAACAATGCACCTAGGCATCACTGAACTACTAGCCCCTAAATCAATCATGCAATTGTGGACTAGTTTACCCCCTATAATTAGAGAAACATAAAATTGAGGGGTTCTAACCTTTTTACTTGTTTCTTCCTCCTTTGATGGCTGTACTAGGCTTGTGGCACTTTCCATGTTGGTGGCTGACCCTTTGGTTAAATACTTTCCAATTCTTGTGTAGCAACCTCTTTTGCATGGGTATAGTAGCAACAACATAGCACATGGAAATATTCACATTTGTATTCTTTATTTTTTCTACCACACTAAATGGTGTAGTAGGTACTTTGGTAGAAGCCTTGGGAGCTACATTTTTAGGAGGTTGAGATGGAACAATCTGAGGATCACTTACATCCTTTCTACCATTATTTTTCCTTTTCTACTAAAAGGTATTTGATTGATCATTTACTGCTTGTTCATGAGGTATTACATTTGAAGTTGAGGCATGATTGGGAGGAGGAGGGGTAGAATCTTAAATAGTTCTTCTCTTGCTCCTAGTGTTGTGAGAAATGGAATCCTAGTCTACATTACAATGTTCCTCCACTTGATGATTCATTAAGCAACAATCACCTTGTCCTTGCATATATGAGGCATCTTTAAATTAGTCCTCCTTTTATGATTGTCCTATTATGGGATCTTGGATGGTCAAAGCCAAATAAGATTCAACCTTCTGACACATGCAATAGGCATAGGAGTAGTTATAGAAGGGACAAAAATCCGGGTCTTGGGCCATGTTGTTCTGAGGAACTATGGTCGTACTTTGGTTTACATTTGAGGTTGAAGCATGACTATTCTACCTATTCTGATCAAAAGAATTGTTCCCATGATTATGATTTGGAGGCCTACCACTATTCAAAGTTTGATATTGCAATTGATGAGCCTTACTACATTGAGCTTGCTATTTCTCTAAAGTCACCACCGTGTTGCTCACTTTCTACATCATAGAGAAGCTATCCTCCAACTTCTTCCTAGCTTCTTCTCTTGGCCCTACAATCTTTTATCTATGTTCTCTATGTTCACCATCATAGATTGCATCATCTCCTTAATTTCATCTATTCCATTTGAAGATGTGGAAGATTGAGTGACTAGAGCAAGGGATTGTGATGTGGAAGTTGTGGGAAGAGGAGCCATTGCTAGTTGGTGATTTGGAATGTTAGGGAAGAAAGGCATAGGAGGCCTTGGAGCTAGATTAATTCCTTGTATTAGGATGTTTTCTAAATTTATTGCTATGTCATAAGCATTAGGTAAGGTATCTCCTCCCATAGTTTGGATTGTAGTGGCAATGTCACTATTAAAAGCTTTGAGGTAATGCAAGAAGGCATTACTAGGGGTAGGCTTTACTGAAGTAGGTATTCTATCCCATGTCTTTTGGAATCTATAGTTGAAATCAGTCATACATTCATGGGGGGCTCTTTTTATAGTAGTCAACTATTCTAAAACTGACAAATGGTCACTTTTGTCCTCGAAGCATTTGCACAATCCTACTCCTAATCCATCCCAATCTGCTATAGAACCATGAGCCAAACCTCGATACCATTGTAGTGCTTTTCCTTTCAAGGATGAGGCTAGAAACCTAACTACAACATTATCTTCTGTAATACCATGGATATTGTAGATATTTGTAACTTCTTGAATGTGTTCTAAGGGAGAGATAGAATGTTCACCAGTAAATTTTGGTATACTTTTGAGTGCAGCTATTGGTATGTCATGTCTTTGGGCCAATAAAAGAGGACTTCCACCATTAAAGGTGGTGAAAGCATGAGATCTAGGCTGCACCATATAGACAAGTGATCTATTGATATGTGTTAATGGCAATCTAGGCTGAGATCTAATAGTAGGAGGAGTAGAGATGGATCTTGCAGGTGTATTTGTTACTATTGCACTCCTAACTAGTGATAAATATACTCTAGTCTTCCTTCTTCTAGGATTTGAAAATGAAAGCTCTTGGTACTAAAATTTACCTCTAGAAGATCCCCTTGTTTTAGCTTTGAGCATGAATTACTGCAACTTTGGTCCAAAACTAGATGTATTTGAAGCTCAGAGTCACCAGGTACTTGAAGAATGAATCCCTTGAAGGCTTGACCACCAAAGCCATTACTATCCCCATGGTGTTAATCTTCAAATCTTCTTTTTGACACTAGTAGACTTGAAATTTTTTGAATACAGTCCCACTGGACATGATAAAAACTGTTCTCACAAAAGTTTACACCCTTGTCAAAAGTTTTTACCTAAGGACAACCTTGTGAAACATGGAAACAAACTTCAAGCTATGGGACTTGAACTATGAGGTTGAGTCTCTAGAGAAGGCTGGCATCCTTTAATATTAGGGTGCACTTAACTACTCTTGGAGAGGAAAAGGGAGAAGGAATGCATAGAACCAAATCTACCTATTCTAGCCTAAGGGGGGTGATGCACCAAAAATAGAGTGTTCAAACCAATCTCTACCCATACATGCACTATTGAACCATCATGACACCAAAAGATATACACATCTCGACTTGCTTTAATCTAAGAATCACATGTAGATTAGAAAAACCCAAATGAATGACACAAGGAAAGAGAGGATTCACTTATATACCATTCATAGGCCAAAAGAGATACAATCATGCAAGATTATAGATATCTACAATACACAAATGAGAATTAAATAGTTCTTGCACTTCACATCAATGACTAAAGGAGATAAGAATTTCATACAATTTAGAGGCAAAGGGGATTTACAGTGAAATTGTAGAGCAATATCAGAGAAAATAGAGAAGAGTCAACCTCAACAAAATCTACAAAAATTGCCTTTATAGCTTAGGCATAACTAAGATGTTCTCTAACTGAAGTTACTCCACAACCACTACCATTAATTCTCTTTAGAGATCTAGAGAAAATTTGATCTAGGCACAGATTCAAATACAATTAAATTTGATATTTTGTTGAAATAGAGCCCTGACAAAAATGATGCCATTAAATCATTCTAACCAAGTAGATGGATAAACTAGGTCGGTGGAGTGTTCTCCTACTATTTACTAGGTTCAACATTCATTTGAGAGTAGTTGGAATTGATCATGAGGATCAAATCATGGAAGAAAACTCAATTTCCTTCATTTCTAGCTCATCAGTCAGCAAAGTCAAAAGTCAACTAAATCTTGCAACCAAAATGGTCCATGCAAGCTAATAATTTCATTTCATTTTGCCACACCGTAAAGTCTCCATGTGGTTGACCACATCTTCTCAATTAATTGAGCCACCTTCCCAACTTAACCATGATGTCATATAACCATCAACCTTAACTATTAATGCCTTAGCTGGGCCCATAAGGACACATATCCTTTAGGCACTTTCTAGCATTGTTAATTACCTTGCATCTTCATAATGCGGGAAAGCACTGATTGTTGATCTGCATAAGATCAAGTATCATGAAAGATCTTCATTATATTGTGCCTACCCTTAATAATTCTAGGCCCACAAACTATTTAGCATACACCTCAGCACAACTTGGCCCCACCTACCCTGCAGCTTATGAAATCAACTTGCCCACATTCCTTAACATCCTTGCATCTTGATAATGTGGTAAAGCACCCATCGTAGATCTATTTGCATTAGATAATGGAAGGTACAAAATGTGAAGATGTGGTAGCTTTGATGCCTAATTGTAACTTTTATTCTTTTGGGCCTGTGAGGACACGTGATGATCTAGTACTTGCCTACATTGTCAGGAAGTTTGACAAAACACAGAATGCAGGAAAGTGCCCGCCAATCAAATTGCAAGCTCACCTAGTAGCTTCCCAACTTGTACCCCACAAGAAGAACATGGACCCACTTGCCACGCATTGCGATGATGCTTCCTCACATTATGTAAAGATCACTTGTTTTGAAAAAGTAGGAAAGTGTGCACCATAGATCTATGCAAGATCTGACGACATAGAATGTTGCGGGCCATGGGAAACAAATTTAGGAAAATAGGAAATACCATAAAATCTTTATTTGTTTATCTGTTATATTTCTAGGGCATTTAAATAATATAAAAGATGGATAAAGACCGTTGGGTGAGCCAACATTCAAATTCAAATTTTTGGTGGGAGGAAAAAATAGGCAACAGAACCCTTGCAACCTTGGTAGAGCTTGAACTTGGTGCTAAAATCTGCAATGTTACAGAATTAGTGCTCCACTTCTTGGTAGGAGTCCTTGAGGTAGGCAAGTTTTCCTCATCATCCTTTTCTTTAGGGGTTTTCTCCTCTTCTTTCTCTTGTTCTCTACTGTCTTGATCAATAATGATGATTTTATGAGATGCACATTGACTTTGTGCAGTAGGAACATCTTGCTGTATTTGTTCCTTTGCTAGCTTTTATCATGTGCTTCTTTCTCTTTAGGTTGATCTGCTATAGCTATGGGAGGTTGTGAAGGTGGATCTTATGTATTCAGCTTCTCCCTAGTGAGTTATGCTATAAATTTCTACAACTCATCCACCCTCACCAAAATTGGATTAGTACATTTGTGATTACAGTTTAGTTTGGTGAAGGATCTTTTTGAGATCCTTTGTAGTCAATGGGTTGTTGTTCTAAGCTAAAGTGTTAGGAACATCATTTATGATTACTGTATCTATAGTATGTGGAGGACTTGGTGGTGGCAATTGGGTGTCTTGGAGATTCTGTTCTAGTTGCTGCTCTTCAGCTATTGCCTCTTCACCCTATGTTTTCTCTACTATTTCTTCTTCTTTTTCTTTCTCTCCTTCCTCATATTTCCCATTTTCTTCTTCTTCTTCATCATTTCTTCCTTCAAATGGATCTTCCTACACTTCCTTTATAGATTCCAATCCATAAATTAGTTTCCACATTTGTGTGGACTTTTGCATAACATTTTCTATTTAGTTCTGCAAAATACTAAAGGCTCTATATTTGGGTGCAAATTTTCTCCCATGTTTCTTGCTAGCCTTTTTTATTTGACCTTTAGTAAGGTCTAGAATTACTCAAGCCAATGTTGACTCCCTTATTTCCTTCTCCATTTTGAGACAGTAATGTCATTTATTCTCAACTAATGAGCTTAGCTCCTTAGGCATTGAGTTGTCTAGTTCATGTGGAGTGGTCTTGAACTTAGCCATCATAGTGTAGATGGACTCTTCCATTATGTTTTTTTGTTCTTTTGAAAACTTATTAAAATCAATGGTCTTTAGATTAGTTAAGTCAACATTGTCTCTAATGTTATTGCAAATGCTTTCCAATTTAGATATGGTAGAACATCTTACCAATCTGAATTTCTCTTCATTAGACTCTATTCTTCCTTCATCTGATTTAGGAGGTGCAACATATTTTCTTCTTTTCTTCTGCTCTATAGGTCCTCCTTTTTTTTTTTCCTTCTACTTTTTCTATTCCTTTGCTACCTAAGTTGTAGCCTTGGTATCATCTCTTGTAGTTTGCTTGGCTAGGCTTGGCTTTGTAACCTTCTTTTTTCCTTTGGGTTTTGCAACTGGCTATTTTTTATCTTTCCTTTTCTTTGGCTCAGCCTTTAGTGCTTCTTGCTTGGCACCTTCCTCCTCTTTTTCACCCTCCCCCATACCTTGGGTTATAGAAATTGGTCATTGACCTTTCTCTTCTTCATAATCCTCAACTTCTTCACCTTCTTCTTCTACTGCCTCTACAGTGCCTTCCCCAAATTTGGCTTTTAACTTCTTAACAAGTTTTTCTTTCTTTTTTAGAGTGGAGGTAGTCTTTAACTCCATATCCACTTTTGATCTCACCACATCATAGGTTCCAAAATGTAGTGCACCCTTGTCTATTTCCTCTGCTAATAATGTAGTTATTGCTACTAATGCTTCATCTATAATTCTTTCATAACCAAGAGGTCTTAACCATCTCACTCTTGGTATGATAGCTTGAATGTATGTATAGTCTATATCTACAAGAAAACATACATCATTTACGTGTTTCTCCACTAGTGACACTGGAATTCTTAGCCTTTTCTTCATTGACTTCTTGAAGTCTTCAAAATAGCTAGTCATTAAGGTCTCAAATTTAGCTCCCATCTGCTCTATATATTCATTGACTTGAGCAATTATTGACCTATTTGTCTTCCAGTCTACTTTACCAAAAGAAGGAAATTCATTCCAAACATAAAATAATATACAAATCAAAATGGCACCAAATTTACATTAGGATCCCTTGGTTCTTCTGATAGCTACTAGATTCTCATTAATTTGTTGCAGTTGCAATTTTGCAAGATCATAGGTATGATCCTTCTCCACCAATTTATAGCCTACATCCACTACAATGCAAGGCACGCTGTTGAGTCTACTAGATTGATATAATTTGTGTGCAATCATCCTAATAGCAAAATCAACAAGAGGGTCTTGATTGGTATCAATTCTCATTCCTCTCTTATTCCATTTGGCACAATATTTTTATCAATTGCCTCCTTAGAATCACTCCTAAGGGTCTTTGGCTGATCTAGGGTTGGAAACCCTATCACTCTATGAACAATTCTCTTTGTGATTTTTATTGGACCATCTTCCAACCATAAAATTCCATCATGTATTTAGCTAAGCACTAGTCTAATCCATTCAATTTTGAAAATGGTGAGGAATACTAGGGCACACGTTAAACCCTTCCTCTCAACAATCTGGTATTCTTCCTTTAACACTCCATTTTCACACAATTTTTCATAGGATTCCCTCATTTCCATGTCACCTATGGCTCCAATCTTGCAATTGTAACATCTCCTTACATCTTGAACCATAACAACCTTAGGGGGTATGATGGATAGGGCTCTAGCTGGGTCATTCTTATATGCTACCTCTAGGATTGAGAGGAAATTAGGTTGTTTGACCTCATTGGACACTAGCTAGACTTTAAATGGTTCTTTCTCTTCAATTTTCCTAGAGCTAGAAGCCATTTTTGCAATCTAGGATTTGTATGGAAAGAAAATATGAAATAGTGTAACTTGGCATAGATGTAAATATCTTGAAATCAATGAAATCAAGCTGAAATGCTATTCAAATATGCCTATACACTAGATTCTCTACTTTGAACTCACTCTGCGCTCTTTCTTATCTTTGTTCTTCATTTGTGATGAGGAAAAATGATTGAAAACATGATAATATACCCTATTTTCATTGCATTTGATGCTTAGTGCATTTACAACTGTCCACTCAACTTCTAAAGGATTTCTACACTACTCAACTTTCATTGCCTTTCCACCACTCGGCTTCCACATGAGTATTCTTTACTCAGCTTCAACTAAGATTTCTTCTTCACTTAGCTTCCTTTACCAACTTGGCTCCTACTATTTTAACAATCAACTCAACATGTATTAGATTTTTACTCAACATTTGAGGGCAACTCAACAACACTTGCAAAATCTTGAAATTTTAACTTTTCATCTTTGTTCATGTTGATCTCTTCTTTTTTAGTTCTTGCTTATTTTAGGAACTGATGTATGATAAAGCTTTGTAAATTAGTCCCTCATGACTTCTCTTTGCTTAATTTGATGAAGTGTGACCACTTGACCTATTAGGTGAATTGATCCATTCATCTTTCTTCTTCCATGTCTTATTCGTTTCTCCTTTGATTTGTTCAACATCTACCTTCTCTTTACCTTTTTTCATTGTTTGAGTTGGGTCTCTTTGACTTTGTTGGACAATTCCTACTGATATGACTAGTCTTCATGGAACTAACCATCTACTGTAGTTCCCTTTGAAATGTATCCTTATACAATTTTTAGGAATGTGTCCATATTCCTAACAGTAATGATAGCTATACCTAGTGTTGTAGTCCCAATTGTAGTGATGTCCATGGTTACCTTCCTTTGTTGCCTAATTTGGGGTCCACATAGGCTTTGATCCACACTCAAAAGCTCTATGTCCATACTTCTTACAATTGTAGCAATGACCTTCAAATTTTTGTATTCTGATAGTCTTAGTCCTGCAGTTGTGTGCTTGATGTCCTTGCTTTTTGCACTTATGACAATAACTTGCATTCTTAGGCTTCTCATGCTAATGTTCATTCTTGCTCTTGCATACATTAGAAGTATTTCCCTTTTTACCACATAAATGACAAGTATGTTTAGTGTCCTTACCTTTGTTACTCCTTTCTTCTATAGTTTCAGATGACTCTCCTTGTTCAATGCTAGTGTATCCTAGTCCTGTAGTATCATTGTTTGCTCTTGTTGATTTTAGTTGCTGTTCAAAGTACTTGATGGCCTCATTAGGTTTTTTGAAGATCTCTGAAATCTCCTCTCTTTTTAGGTCATTTTTCAATTGTTCATTTTGCATCTTTTGTGTAGATATCCCAATATCCTTGCCATTTAGTTCATGATGTGGATTCATCATCTAACTTAGAGTGTCTAGTTGCATATTTGAAATTCTTGCAAGCTCAATTAACTTTTCTTCTAGTCTATTGGAAAGGTTTCTCATCTTCTTCTAGCATAGCCTTGTTGTTAATGGCTCTTTTCTTCTATTTAGTCACCTCACAAGGCATCATGGCTTGTGATTCTTGTTCAAGCTTGAGTGTTTTGATTTCTTTTTCTTGAGCTCTATTCTTCTCCATCAGGTCTACTATTACTGCATCAAATTCTTTGGAATCTCTATCTAAAAATAGGTTTGAGGTGTCAATCTCCTTGTAATGTGTATCATTCTTAGCTATGGTAATCTCTCTTCTCCTCTTTAAGTATTTTCTTCGTTCTTCTCTAGCTTCTTCCAAAGCATGTAAAGAAAGTTGTATGTCAATTGCCTGATTCTCTATAATCTTCCCAAGTTTGTAGACTTCCATTTCTAGATCTTTTCTCCAAGATATAAGGCTCCTCCTTGTGAGAACTGAGCTTTGATACCAATTTTTGGAATTAACAAGTGGGATGATTTACTTCTAAGGTGGGGGGTTGAATCAGAAGTAACTAATTTAACTTTTTCAAATCCTTATAACTAATATCATCCATATGCATCTAATTCATCTAATAAACATGAAAGTAAAAGACATGCATGAAAAAAAATAACACAGAAATTTGGTAACCTAAAAACCCTCCAAAATGAGAAGGTAAAACTAGGGTGGGGATGTCACTGACAAAATATCGCTGCAATAATATGTAATTGTTCAAGGTTACAATGTTTGACCACTTCCAATGGTCTGCTTTGTGAAGGGCCTATTTTGTTAATGACTTTACACCATGTTAAAAGTGACCTGGTTAAAGGATTTAACAAACCTACTAAAAGTAAGCTTAGTTAAAGGACTTTAGTACATTCACTTGGAATGCCACCCTATTAAAGGATTTACAAATGACTGCTAGGCCAACCTAAGTCCATAGGATTTTCAATCCGAATACAATTGCTAGAGGGTATTAGAATATTTTGACTTGATGACTTGCAATCTTTAATTTCTAATTCTAGATCCTTGTTCTTCTCTATCTACTCTGATCCTTATTGGATCTAATATGTCACTCTTTAAAGTTTTGATACTCTATTCTTGTTCAATTGGATTTTGCAATGCTATTCTATTCTTCACTAAGTCTTTACACCCTCTTGCACTTTTATATAATTCACCCATACACTTCTCTCTCTCTCTCGCATCCTCTCTCTTGCATAATGGGATTTCATCCTCCTTTTAAATATTTTGAAGACTTAGGGTTAGGTATGAATCTACAATCAATATTAAATCTTCATTTCCTACTCATTTCTTGCACTTTTCCTATTGGTTGCATGCCTTGTCCATTTTTCTTATTGCCTACATGCTAATTACATAGCTAATGCAAAAGATTCAATCTTATCTTTAAGATCCTTCGAGATTCACCCTATGTCAGCTTCAAAAATGGTTTACATCTAAGTTTGTGAAGGCACAAACTCATACGCTGATTCTATGTTACTCAACACTTACTAGTTGTTGATGCTCGACACATATAGGAAAATTGGCTTACTCGGCTCCTATAGTAATTGTGTTTCACTTGCCATCTATAATGACTTGATATCTATACTTTGCGTAGCACTTGAATTTCACTTGACACTTGAAGTTTAGTCGACACCTATTGAATTCTCTAGCTCTTCATACATTGTAGCTCGACTTCTATATTATACTCAACATCATCTTGAGAATTGGGTAAGTGTGTTGACACTGAATTGTCAAAACCAATTTGAGACTAACAGTTTACTTTGAAGTCATTTGAATAAGGTTTAATTGATTGAATGTGGTCTGGATGGGTTGTATACTAGTTGTATTGTTGCTTTCAATTCAAGGAATTATGGAAATGCTTCAGTAAATTAGTAGATTTTATGAGTTTATAAAAGGGATACTTCATAAGAATGGAAATGGGTGATTGAAATTGATAGATTCTGTTGGTCTGACTTTTTGTGTAGTAGAAGTTTTCAGTTAAATCATAGAAAAGTCAAATGTTCTATTCCTAAGTGAAGCATAGGGTTTTGAATAAATCATCCATAAGAAATAATCATCATGTAAACCCTATATCATCTCTATTCATAAATTGTTGGGCGCGAAATTTTGAATTTTCAAAAGTGATGAATATGCTATCATATTCCTTTTCCTTTCTCCCGGGTTACCTTTCTTCCAATTTGTCCCAACCATTAGATCCGACTAGATCTACCGTTGTCGTTACCTCGCTATGAAAAGTTGCATGCTTATTAAGTATGGTGAGGTAACGAGTATTGATTATTTTAAGAGGCGAGACTGTAAAGTGAAGATACGACGATCGGAGATTTGCTTATTAAATGATTTATTGTGCAGGTACACTTTGCAAGTTACTGTCCAAAAAGGATAGGGACCCACTAGAATATTTGACGTCAGAGCCGAAATGATGGTTTTTTCGGACGTTCTGCCACCTCGCTATCAAAAAAATCAGGCACTTCACCATTAGCGAAGTAGCGAGGCCACGTGAAAATCTGAAGATGATGACATTGCATCTTGCTTGTATCATAATTACACCAGGTGGCATGACCAGTCATAAATACCGTTGTCAGAATCAGTTTTAATTAATAGAAGTGATTACTGGGTAACCCTTTCATTTTCCAGCACAAAATCCTTTTAAGTGCCGGAGCTCACTACCTCGCTATCGGAAAATTCAGATGCTTCACCATTAACGAGTTAGCGAGGCCTTGTAAAGTGGTAAAAGATAGGCAAGATCTTTTGTGATATGGAAAGACAAATGACTATGATAAATTTTGACATGTGCCAACTATGTAGAGATTTGATTCTCATTAATGCCAATCTGAATGAATGTACAAAAAAATCCTAAACGTCAGCTTGAAGTGGATCAACGGAGCTCGCTACCTCGCTATGACAAGTTGCATGCTTGTTAAGCCATGCGACATAGCAAATATAAATCAGGAGATCTTGTGTTTCTTCTTCACCTTTGATTTGGTAAGTGATCAATGGCTGTCGTCTCCTTGCTATGAAGAGTTGCTAGGGAGATAATTATAGCGACATAGCAAGTTGGGCCTGCCGCCTTCTTTCTTAAGAAGCCCTGTAGCATATCTTTCGATCATTTCTTGATCTAATCAACGATTGTCGCCGCTTCGCCATGGCAAGGTGCTCGTTCTTTATGCATAATGAAGTAGCGACATGCTGACACGTGTTCTCCATCATCAGTGGGTCCAAATATAAGCGCCATCAAAGAAAGAATTTTGTACGTGGCAAGTTCTCATTGGGTAAAATAACTGACATGGCAAATATAACTCCTAGTTGTTCTCTCTGTACCACATGATCGTAGGATCTTTGAAGATCGACGACGCAGTTTTAAATAAAAAATGTAGTGCCACTCTCTATATTAATTAGACAAGAAAGCTTCGTCTGTGAGGAAAAACATAGTATAATACAGAGAGATTTTATCAGTTTCATTTCACGCGAGAAAAGATTTGGAGCCATTCTTGTGCAGAAGCCATTACTGAAAGAAAAGTGTGCCAAGGTTTAATAAAAATTGTCAAGTTGTCTGTTCGCGGAAAATTTGCAGGAATACAGAGGAAAACAGAGATAGAATTCAAGTAAGTAAAACTACCATCATCTTTGTGAGCTTTTAAGTTCTAAAAAGATATCCCAAGATGCCTCTGAAGAAGGGATTTTTAGGTGCAATAAACTACTTGGATAGAAATGTGAGTCTACTGTAGAAATGGTGCAAGTTAAGAGGTTAACCTCACTGAAACCTAGGCTAAGGATAGCTGATGGATTTTATGATAAGGGTAATTGGGTTCAGGATGCTCAAACTTCTCAAACTGGTTTGAGTTTATTCAAAAAATGGTTTGCGGAAAGAAAGTTATATGCCCCTCATGCCAATATATGGAATTTTGATCTTGGAAAGCTTGTTGTCCCCAGTGTGTTTATGGATTTTGACCTGCTTGAAGCTATGGCAAAAAATTATGACCAAGCCAATAAGGTAGTGAGAAGAATGGATGGTGAGGCTTTAGTTACCATTAGTCTCGAGGAGATTAGGAAGGTTTTCAGTCTAGGACCTCTCACCATGTATCATGTGCCCATTAATTTGATAGAGTTAGAAAAGGAATATATATCCAAAAGGGATGTAGTTAGACAGGGTGCACTGAAAGCCCACATAGGCCGGATTGGAGGCCTCCCAACCATAACATTGTCTTCTAAAGAACCATTCAAGAAATCATGCTTTAATGCCAGGGCAGTAGAGATATATAGGACCCTGTGCAGAGTCTTCGGAGAGGGCGAAGAAGATTTTATTCCGGTGAGCTTCATGTATATGATCACCCAAATCTCCTCTTTTGGTGTGGAAATAATTTTTGATTTTGCATCGTACTTGGCTAATGAGATTCACCAGGGATTGGTGGGGATTGCAAAGGGCAAGGTGGAAAAGGTGTGGGGTCAGTACTCCATATTGATGCATATGTTTCTTTTTAAAGGGGCCACTTATTTTGGTAAAGAAATGGTTTTAAATAGGGAACAAGAGGGGGAGGCACTGCCAGTCCAATTATGGAGTGCAAACATGACTTGGGAAGCAGAAAATGCTAGCTTTGTTAGATTTGATAGGCACTTTGCCTCCAAACTAAGATGCTTCATATTGAGTGATAATCCCAGAATTCCTAAAGCATTAATGCATCTCCTTAGGCCTATGGACAAACCCCATAATCTAAAAGTTTCACATAATTGGGGAGATATTATCCCATATTCAGTCTCAACTGTCATCAGGGTCTATGGATTCAAAGGAACACCCCATGTACTACCCTATCAGGTACCTTTAAAGGTAGGGATAGCTGAATTTTTGTGACAGTTGGGAGGAGTGGAGGAGGCCTTTTTGCACAAAAGGGGGACAGGATCAATTTTTCCTACTTACACTATAGCCCACCAGTTAGTGATAACTAAAGAAGGGTGGATCTTTCTCCACAAAATTTTGGATCAATATAAGATGGCAGTGTCTCATGCTCATTTTTGTGATACAGAAGGTTTCTTTAACTCTGCTCTTAGATTTAGAATCAAGCTTCGTCCAGTTCAGCATGAATTCTATTTTCCTAAAGATATAATAAGAAATGAATATTCTCTCCATGAGCAAAAAATAAAGAAATAAAAATGGATATTCTATTCAAAAGTTTTGGAATTCATTAATTTTTTTGACAAAGATTATAGTCCTCTTAGTAATGCTGCAATCAATGCAGATAAGATAAATAAGCTCATGAGTACTTTCTCTGAGATAATGGAAGTAATGAATGAGAAGAAACAAAATTTTATTGATTCTTTTCCAGATAAATCCAGAGAGGTTATGAAAAAATTGGGCTTCACCCCCAACATTGGAATGGGTCTACTGGTGGTACAAAAGAAGACAGGATATACTATTGTTCCGCAGCAGGTGCCCATTAGACACAAAGAAAAACTCGTAGTTGAATCCACCAGTACTATCCTAGAAGAAAGACCCCCTGAACCTTCTCCCAAAAGAACAAAAATAATAAGGGAGGAAGAATCCCCTAATGAAGGTTACTCACCTTCTCAAACTCAAATGAGAATTGAGGAAGAGCAGCTCACCAATGAGCAATTTGAACAAATGGGGTCACAAGGAGAAACTTTTGTTACACAAGCAGAAATTGATGAAGGGAACCCCTAGGAACCTCCTGTGCCAAGTTTTGAATTAACTATAGTAGATTTCAGAGGAAGGGAATTGGACCCTATTTTGGAACACGCCAGTCAACATTTTTTTGTCTGATAACAGTTTTGTAAGATCTAGGGCTTTCCATCAGTTTGCATGGAGGGTAAACATACATATTTTTGAGCAAAGGTGTAACAATATGAAAATAGAACATCCAAAAATGGATGAGGCCTCCATCCAAAATCAAATAAAGGAAAAAATGGTGCAAGAGTTCCAAAATATAACCCTTGATGAGGGTAGACAGATGGTAAAAAATGCTAATGTTTTATTATTGCCCAATTGGGATATTGCTGATGCATTAATTTTTAATTTTGTATCAAATAATTTAGGACTCTAGGATCCAAATAAAGAGGAATTCTTGGGTACAACATTCAGCAATGATCAAGCTGCCCTTGTTATGTGGTCCCTGAGAAGAGGATCCAGGACTACTTCATCATAGCCTGATGATTCAGGAATAACAGGGAGTATCATTGTAAGGAGAGTTGCTGATACTTCAAATGTACAGGCGACCCACATGAATGTGGATTATTCTAAATTTGCCTTGGCTACTGCAGAAAGAGAAGAGAAGGAAATGATTGATATGCACAATAAATATGAAATAGTGGTGGATGCTTATAATCAAGAGGTAAAAAGGAGAATTGAGCTGGAAAATAGGGTATCTCAATTGGAGAAGGTACTTGGAAAGAGGAAAGTGGGAGAATCCAGTACACTAAGAATTCAATATCCTCCAATGTCATCTATGGGATTAACCCCTATTATTGAGATACCTGACACCCTTGAAAGACCCCAATTCTATACTGCAGAGGAATTTGAAGCAGAAAAAACCAAATTACATGAGTGGCAAATAGAATTTAGAAATCAGCAGGAAGAGAAATGGAAGCAGGGTGTGACATATTTGAGGGATAAAATACAATGGTCAAATTTTTATGATCAGTTGACAAGGATTGTAATCCTCATGGATGAGTTGAATAAAGAAAAGGATGGACTAGATTCTCTTGCATAGAAATGGAGACAAAGAAATAATGATGTTACAATTATATGTATATCTATAGTCCAAATGCCTTATCATCAGGTTGAAAAGATTTTTGATTTATTGAATAAGTTAGAAAATTTTGAAAATGAAAGAGATTCTTTACAGAGAAGATTAATACTCTATTTTTCAAAATATCTTGCTAAAAAATTCACCCTATTTCCTTGTGCTTTAGAATCTGTTGATAGAGTAAAGGAAAAAGAAAAATGGGAAAGGGAAATGGATGATTTATTCAATAATAGAATAATAAACATCATCAGTGAGACTGGCCATTGGTTTTGGGTAAAGACAAACGAGGAGTTGGTAAAAGTACAATTTCACTATACTGCTATGATAAAAGAATTTGATGATTTAGAGAAAAATGCAAATTCTTTAATAAAGATACAAAGAGAAACTCTAAGTTTTGATTGGCCAGATGATGATACTTTTAATAAGTGGAAAAATTAGTTTAGTGAACAGATGTCAGGAGACAATGAGGAAGAAGATGCAAAAGTAATAGTTACCCTTGTAATCAGCAACAATGACATGGAAAACCCCCAGGTTAAAGTGAGTTTGCAGGTAACAGAAGAGGATACATCACTTACAGACCTCATGGTTATGTACTCCAAAAGTGAAGAATGATTGTAAGGTCAGATCATGCTCTTGTCTCAACAATTCAGAAGCATAACAGAAAGGAACCCGCAAAGAAATGTTGCTAAATTTTCTGTTATTTTATTTTTGTCTTTCTTTTGAAAGGACACCTGTCACCTTCTTTAGCCTGAAGCTTGTTGCATCTCACACTATTTAAGTGAGATCCCAAGGCTAAAGAATGGTCTAATTTCTATTTTTACTAAGTATTGTGCTTAGTTCTATTTTTGGTCCAAACATTTGGAAAGCAAGTTTGTAGTATACTTTTTTGTCAAAATTTCTGAGATATAGATGAATGTAGAAAGAACTGTGCTTCTTTTCTAAAGGTCTTTCTGGGTCTATTGTAAAGGATATACCATTTTCAAAGGAAATGAATACAAATTATGAACTGTCCCCATATCAGTTCTTTATGAATTTTGTCTCCTTTTAAATACTTAGCTACCTTGATGTTGTGTGAATAAAAGCTTATGCAATTGATTGCAATATAGTAAGGTTGTACATCCATTTGTTATTGCTATTAATTCAATGGATTAAATAAAGGCTCTAATGAATGTGATGAGGTTGCTTAGGTGTTAAAAAGGATTTTTGAATGATAAATTCTGGTAAGAATTGCTGATAAGAATTTGTTGCAAAGCAACAAATTAGATTTGAGAATTTACTATAGACTCTGAATCCCCAATGGATTAGGCACTGATCGAAAGTATTTCAGCCAAAAGAGAAGTATATTATGACTGGTTTTTTCAAAGTACATCATAAAATCAATTTTTACTTTTATTTCCTGTAAGATATTCAAAGTTGGCCAGCACTTTCCTGCATGAATCATTTTAGCTTCATTTAGCCATTGCTGTTGAAAACATCTGCAGAGCTATAGAAGATTTCTTGGCCATATCTGTTCAAGGGATGTGTTTACCAATTCGGTAAGAGTTACGTATATGTTTGAGGATTTAGAAATGAGAATCAAAATGAAACTAAAAATAATTCTCATACAATTATTCCATTTTTGAACCATCCCCGGGTACATCCGCCCTGGCCATTACAGAGCCAAAAGAGTAGAAAACCGTCTAAGGTTTTGTTGAAGTTGGGTCCTAGTACTTTGCATATGCAAGTGATAATGAGAATTGGCTATTCTTTATGTTCTGTATGTACTGATATCTAGGTATTAAGCCTTTTATCGCTTAGTAGTTTTAGCACTATTTTAACATGATATAAAAACACCAACAAAATGGCGACTCTGTTGGGGACCTGTCTAACACATCTGTAAAAAGTACTGCAGTTGTCTTTAGTCTTACTGTGTACGTGTGTGTCGTGTGATCTTTATTTTTCCCATGGCTATAAGGGAATATTTAGTGTCAAACCTTGAGGATTTAAAGAAGATATGACCCAAGTACCATTGCTACACACTAACGCATCCAGCTTATCCAAGTGTCTTATCTAACAAGCAAGAGTTGTAGTCTTACAACGTCAATGATTGGTCTGTCTGTGCTGTATTTTTGTTCCTCCTTGTGTATTGTTTTCTTTCTGTCAGTAAAAGTGTTATTATATTTTTCCCAAAAGAGGGTGGCGACTCAGTCAAGGTTTTGAAGCTAGTGCTTATTGTAACAAAAGAAGAATATGGCTGACAAGAGGAAAAACACAAGGGCTTACATGAGAGCCAATCTTGATGTATCAATGTATATTGGTCTACCCCAAGGTGGTAGGAAGAACCAAAATAAGAAAAGAACTGATCCAAATCCTACCTGGAAGCCTAGAGGTAACGCCTTTGTAAATTTCCATTATCAACCAATAATAGCAAGAGAGTCATCTTCGCTTAGCTCTAAATCCGAAAATACAAGACTCTTAGGAGGTATTTTCAGTACCCCATTACCAGATGAGAGAGTTTTTCAAGACAAAGACGTATCTACTATGGGAATTGCTTCATTAAGATCAGAGCCTGTAGTAGATATAAATTGTAGGCTAGGATTTAGGAGTTCATCTGATAATCCTTTTAATCCTAGAGTAGCCCCTTATATGGAACCAAACCTTATAGATCTAGATGACCTTGCTGATTCCGAGGCAACCTCTGCTGACTCTAAAGAAGTGCAATCTGAAATAGGATTTTTGAAGAAATGGATTGCTAAGGAAGAAGCTAAATGCATCCATCTTGAAAAGGAGAGGGAGCGAGCCACTTTGGATGCAATAATAGAAAGAGATACTCTGCTAAGAAGGATGGCTACTTTGAAAGAGCAAAATAAAAAATTAGAAGAGAATACCACTACTCTCCATCAGGATGTCTTTGGAGATGTTGATAATCTAAGAGCTAAAGTTCAACAACAGGAGAAACGCCTAAATCAAAGGCAAGAACCAATTATTGCTCAAGTTCAAGCTTATAAACCCATTCAAGTTGATCCAGTAGAGCCCACTGGAACAGTTCCAAATAAAGGGAAAGGCAAGGCTATAGGAATCCAAATAAATGAGCCTCAAGCTATGCCGAGAAAAACCATACAACCCTCTATATCTAAACTAGATCTAGATCTAGAGAAGGCTCGAAAAGAGAGGGAAGACCTTGCAAAAGAACTTGAGAAGGTTGAAAATGAAGCTCAAGCTGCAGAAACCAAAAGGAAAATCCAATTCATAAAGTCTAATTCTGCATTGAATTCATGGTCTAGTTAGTCTATCCCACCTACAAATCCTGCACCAGTTAGTGGTCCCATAATCCCAACTCAGAGAGTACCCCAATCTGCTCCTACTTCATCTTCCAATATTGGCACTCAAGTCCCATTTGTCCCACCACAGCTGTCCCAAGCTGCTCCCCTGAGTCAAGCTAATACAACTAGTACTTCTAATGTTCCTGGTTTTCAGAAGAAACCTATATACCTCAAAAAATATAGACAAATATCATTTTCCAATATTCCTGGTGCCCCCCATCCCATATCTTTTGATTTAAGGGATAAAGTAGTTAAGTTTTCTGGAAATAATGCTGTTACTGGTGAAGAACATTTGAGAATTTTCATTGACATGCTGAATGATTATGAAGTTGAACATGAGGACATGGTGATGAAATTATTTGTGCATTCACTCATAGAGGATGCAAGGGATTGGTTCAGGAGGTTTCTTGATGATAGTATTACTTCATGGAGTGATTTGGAGAAATTGTTCAAAGAGAAATATGGGGAAAATACTAATGTAGGATTCATGTTGAATGAGTTCAACAATATCAAAAAGAATCCAAATGAATCCACATTCGATTTCAATGTGAGATTTCAAAAGGGGATGTACAAACTTTTTCAGTTTATGAGGTTAAATGAAGACATCTGTCTCACAACCTATTTAAATGCTTTTGATAGCAAAATGGCCTACCAACTGAGAGATAAGGATCCTAAAACTTTAAGAGATGCCTATAGAGTTGCAGTGAATATAGAAAATAATAGAAAGGCATCTGGCAAACTAGGGAGGAGGGATGATCCTAAGATTTTCAATCCTAAGAATAATAATAAAAGGGAGGGTGGCAAAACTCCCATAGGAAAAAAGCCTGAAGAACCTACTATAGGCCATGTTTTAGAAATGCTCAAGAAGATGAATCCCACTATTTTCAATAAGCCAAATGTTACTGAGAGAACCCCTATGAATAACAACAATTTCAATAGACAGCCTAGGATGCAAAATTACCCTTACACCACTCAGTGGAAAGATGGTAAACCAGTTCCCAACCAGACCCAAAATATGAAAGATAAGGGTACTCCAGACCCCCTGCAAAGGAACACTGTAAATATGAATGATGATGTACCATGGTGCATTATATGCCAATCACCTCATTCTGCTGATTATTGTGTTGTTGCCCAGTCGTTCGCCCAAGCTCAAGGAGTGCAAGCAGAAGAAGAAACTGAAGAGAAAAACCATGATGATATAAGCTGCAATATGGTGAACACATGTGATGATTTGATAGATTCTGATTTAGAAGAACCTGAGAATGATGTTACTAGCCAGAGAATTGCTTACTAGTTACATCATCAGCAAATATTTTCAAATGATGAAGAGAATGATACAGATAAGGTATGCAATACATTTTTTGACATAGGTCTCACAAATATAAGAATCCCCTCCAAGGAGGAAATTGATAGAATTACAGCCAAAATGATTTCACAAGTCCATAGTAATTATAATTTGAGAAATAGAGCAATAAATAATGATGCAGGAAGGCCATCTAGTGTGTTCATCAAAGACACCACTCATAAGACAAATGATCAACACAAGAAAGTCAGTATAGATGTGCCTAAGATCAAGGAGAACAAGGGTTAGAAATGGGAACCAAAGAAGAAGGTTTAGTTTCAGATAGGTGAAGCAACAAAGACAATAGTGCAACCAGAGAAATCAGAACCGGATGTTGTCAAGCAAAAAGTGGTGCTTACTACTCAAAAGACCCCGATTACAGGTACTATTGTAAAACCTACTATGGTTGAACCTATTGATATGATTGCCATGTTATCTCAAATTACTGTAAAAGTGCCCTTGTCTGAGCTTTTTAGAATTGAAGAGCATAAGAATAAGGCTTTGTCATGGTTGGGTGGAATAGAAAACAAAAATAGTATTGATGATCAAGCTGTAGCCCAACAGACCCCATTAATCATAGAGGACAATGGTATTATATCCCAGATTCCTCAGATGTTTTTAGATGATTCATCAGTTGCATTCATAGAAGATATTGATCCTTTTTTCCTTAGTCTAATCATAAAAGGAAAAACCTTAAAAAATTGTATGATAGACTCTGGAGCTTCCAACACTATAATGCCTTTCAAAGTAATGGAAGCCCTAGGATTGAAGGTGGATACTAAGAAAGGTAGATGTCGAGGGATGGATGCTAGAGAGGTTCTAGTAATAGGTACTATAAATGCCTTACCATTCAAACTGGCTGCATTTCCTAAGGTAGAATTAACCATGTCTGTCCTTGTGGTAGATATACCTCCACACTACGGGATGCTACTTTCTAGAAAATGGAGTGCTGCCATGGGGGGAAGCCTACAATGTGACCTTACTTATGCCACCTTCCATATAGGGGACAAAGCTGTCAGGGTAAATAGGGAACCAAGGGTTAACCACATCTTAGGTGAAGAAATTGACAAAGATACCACTTGTTTCCTAGACACTGGGATTAATGCTTTTAGGGCTGAATTAATTATTCAGGAAGTGGAAAACTTACCTGCTATCATTGAAAATGAGGTTGAATGTTGCATGAATTCACCAAAATTGTGGACAATGTTCTTTGACGGGGCTAGTTCTAAAGAGGGTGCAGGGGCAGGTGTAGTATTTGTGTCCCTTGAAAACAACACCTTCAGGTATTCATTCACCTTGAAGTTTGCCTGCACTAATAACATCGCTGAATATGAAGCATTGCTGCTAGGACTCAAAGTGGCCACACACCACAAAATTAAGAAATTGTGTGTCATAGGGGATTCTAAATTGATCATCTCTCAGATCAAAGGAACTTACTCCTCAAAAAATAGGAGATTAAAACAATATAGAAATGCAGTCTGGGATCAAATAGAATTCTTTGATGCATTTGGATTCTCATGGAGAGATAGGACCCAGAATAAGATGGCTGGCCTTCTGGCAAATGTAGCCATCAAACCAAAAGAAATATCATTTGCAGGAATCTCCTAGATTGAGGTCCAAAATAGACCTTCTATACCTAACAACATTGAAAATTGGCAGGTGTTTGAAGATGACAAAGATATTACAAATTTTTTGCTAAATGAAGACAAGTACCATGGTTAGGAGATGGACTGCAATGGGCTGATTGAAACCATAAATGGGAAAGAAACCATTCTTCGTCAAGAAATAATACAATTAAAAATAAATAAAATGCCGAAGGGGTTGGTAGTCTTGGAAAATATTTTTGATAGCCAAGACAGAGTAAAATCGGGAGTAAATGACCCCAAACCCCAGGAGCTAGAAGAAATAAATTTGGGTATGGATGAAGTTCCTAAAAGGGTTTACATTGGTCAAGGTTTGCCTGTTGAAATCAGAAAAGCATTGATTGACCTACTTAGAAAGTATAGGCATGTTTTTGCTTGGTCATATGATGACCTTAAGGTTTATAGGGAGGATCTTTTCCAGCATGTCATACCGTTGAAGGAAAATGTAAGACCTTTTAGGCAAAAACAAAGGCCAATCAATCCTACCCTTGCCCCAAAAATGCAGGAAGAACTGACAAAGCTGAGAGATGGTGGAATAATAAAACCAATTAGGCATTCCACTTGGGTTTCAAACCTAGTTCCTGTGAGAAAAAAGAATGGAGATATTAGGCTTTGTGTCGATTTTAGAAATCTAAACATTGCATCTCTAAAAGATAATTATGGCTTACCTAATATGGAAGCCATGTTACAACAAGTGACCAGTTCTGAATTGATGTCAATGATGGATGGCTTTTCTGGATATAATCAAGTTCTGGTAAAAGAAAGTGAACAGTTCAAAATAGCCTTCACAACCCATTGGGGAACATATGTGTATGTGAGGATGCCTTTTGGCTTGATTAATGCAGGAGCTACTTTCCAAAGAGCCATGAACGTAGCATTTCATGAGTATATTGACAAATTTATGGTTGTGTACCAGGATGATCTTACAGCATATTCTAACAAGGCTGAAGATCACTGCAAACACTTGGACATTTTTTTTATAAAAGCCCTGGAATATGGGGTATCTTTAAACCCAAAGAAATGCTCATTTGGGGTCACAGAAGGAAAGTTATTAGGACACATAGTGTCTAAGAATGGGGTAAAAATAGACCCAGGAAGGGTAATAGCTATTGATAAAGTCCCCAAACCTAAAAATGTGAAAGGTATACAGTCCTTTTTTGGCCAGGTTAATTTTTTGAGGAGGTTTGTTACCAATTTCGCTGAAATTAGTAGACCCATTTCAAAAATGCTCAAGAAAGGAGCTATTATAGATTGGAATGGTGAACCTTCACAAGCATTCTAGGATATAAAAACTGCAATAAAGAATGCTCCAATGTTGAGGACCCCAGATTATGCAAAACCCATGCATATTTTTTCTTTTGCATCATTCCATACTGTAGCTGTAGTTTTATTACAGAAAAATCAAGAAGGATATGAGCAGCCTATTGCCTTTTTCAACAAATCCCTGCAGCATGCTGAGCTGAAGTATGAAATAAATGAAAAACAAGCATATGCTTTGGTAAAGGCTATAAAAGCATTCAGAAGTTATTTGGTAGGTGCTACTATTATCGCTTTTGTACCTAGTGCTGCAGTTAAAGATATATTCTCTCAGCAGGAAGTGTCAGGAAGGAGATGTAGATGGATCAATAGAATCCAAGAATTTAACATTGATATGCAGATAACTAAGTTAGTAAGAGGTCAAGGTTTGGCCAAACTCATGGCTGAAACTAACCTAGAAGCTAATCAGATAAACCTGGTAAATGATGATCTCAGAGCTGACTTCTGCGACATGGACCAGTGTGACTGGTACACCAATGTTATACATTACTTGCAACATATGGAAGTTCCTCCCCATCTGCTTGATAATGAAAAAATGAATATTAAATTGCAAGCCATCAGGTATGTAATTGTTCAAAATAACTTATGGTGGAGAAACTTTGAGGGAGTTCTATTGAAATGTGTTGACAAAGAAAGGGCTAAAGAGATTTTGAAAGAAATGCATGCTGGAGTATGTGGAGGACATTACATGGCCAAAACTACTGCGCATAAGATAATGAGGGCTAGATTCTGGTGGCCTGTTTTGTTCAAAGATGCTCAAGTTATGGTTAAGAAATGTGATCCTTGTCAGAGATTTGCTGGAAAGCTGAAATTCTCAGGAAATACTCCACTGAAGCCAGTTGAAACTCAAGCACCTTTTCAACAATGTGGTCTGAACTTCATAGGAGAAATTTTCCCCAAGTCTAGCAATGGCTATTCTTGGATTCTGGTTGCTACTGACTACTTTACAAAATGGGTAGAGGCTATCCCTACCAGAAATGCAACAAGTAAAGTGGTAAATAATTTCCTATTGAATAATATTATTTCTAGATTTGGATGTCCATAGAGAATTGTCACAGATAATGCTATGTGTTTTAGATCTAAAGAGTTCATCAAGTTTTGTGATAAATATGGAATGACAAGAACATCATCTGCTCCATATCATCCACAAGGGAATGGACAAGCTAAGTCCACAAATAAAAGCCTATTGAAAATCATTAAGAGAACCTTGGATGATGATAAAAGGGCATGGGATTCCAAGTTACAGTTGGCAATATGGGCTGACAGAGTAACTGTAAAGAAGGCAATTGGGGTAGCTCCATTTGATTTAGTGTATGGAATTCAAGCTAGAATTCCCCAGAACAACTTGATGGGACTATACAATTACATCCAGTCATATGATGAAGATACTATTGATGAAATGAAAGAAAGAATGGATGAATTGGTAGGATTGACCAAAGCTAGAAGAGAAGCATCTCTGAGGAACCAAAAGTTGTAGTTGCAAGTCAAAACACTCTATGATAAAAGAACTGTAAACAAGAAATTTGAAAATGGAGACCTAGTCTTAATGTGGAATGCCAGAATTGAAGATAAAGGAAAACATGGCAAATTTGATCCCATTTGGTTAGGCCCATATCTCATTGAGAATGCTTGGGGTGAAGATTCTTACATAATCAAAGATATATTTGATAATATTCTTGAATTGCTAGTTCATGGACAGTTCTTGAAGAGGTATTTTTCTTGAAAAAATACTTATTTTCTTCCATGAACAATAGTTTTAGGGTTTCTTGTCGTCCTGTTTTCTATAAATCCTTGTACAGTCTGGGTTTTTGTTTTCTGTGTGTTGCTTTGTGCTCTCTGAAGAAGTTGTCACTTTACCGGATGTGTGGTCTGCTCTCCCATAGATTCTAAATTCTTGCATAGACTCAAGTAGTCTATCATCCCCAGACAGAGCCATTGTTGGTCTGACTTTTTGTGTACTAGAAGTTTTCAGTTAAATCATAGAAAAGTCAAATGTTCTATTCCTAAGTGAAGCATAGGGTTTTGGATAAATCATCCATAAGAAATAATCATCATGTAAACCCTATATCATCTCTATTCATAAATTGTCGGGCGCGAAATTTTGAATTTTCAAAAGTGACGAATATGCTGTCATATTCCTTTTCCTTTCTCCCGGGTTACCTTTCTTCCTATTTGTCCCAACCGTTAGATCCGACTAGATCTACCATTGTCGTTACCTCACTATGACAAGTTGCATGCTTATTAAGTATGGCGAGGTAACGAGTATTGAGTATTTTAAGAGGCGGGACTATAAAGTGAAGATACGGCGATCGTTGATTTGCTTATTAAATGATTTATTGTGTAGGTACACTTTTTAAAGTTACCGTCCAAAAAGGATAGGGACCCACTAGAATATTTGACGTCAAAGCCAGAATGATGGTTTTTTTGGACATTCCACCACCTCGCTATCAGAAAAATCAGGCACTTCACCATTACCGAAGTAGCGAGGCCATGTGAAAATCTGAAGATGATGAAATTGCATCTTGCTTGTATCATAATTACACCAGGTGGCATGACCAGTCATAAATACTGTTGTCAGAATCAGTTTTAATTGACAGAAGTGATTACTGGGTAACACTTGCATTTTTCGGCACAGAATCCTTTTAAGTGCCAGAGCTCACTACCTCGCTATCCAAAAATTTAGGTGCTTCACCGTTAGCGAGTTAGCGAGGCCTCGTAAAGTGGTAAAAGACCGGCAAGATATTTGGTGACGTGGAATGACAAATGACTATGATAAATTTTGACATGTGCCAACTATGCAGAGATCTGATTCTCATTAATGCCTATCTAACTGAATGTACAAAAAAATCCTAAACGTCAGCTTGAAGTGGATCAACGAAGCTCGCTACCTCGCTATGACAAGTTGCATGCTTGTTAAGCCATGTGACATAGCAAATATAAATCAGGAGATCTTGTGTTTCTTCTTCACCTTTGATTTGGTAAGTGATCAATGGCTATCGTCTCCTCGCTATGAAGAGTTGCAAGGGAGATAATTATAGTGACATAGCGAGTTGGGCCCGCCGCCTTCTTTCTTAAGAAGCCCTGTAGCATATCTTTCGATCATTTCTTGATCTGATCAACGATTGTCGCCGCTTTGCCATGGAAAGGTGCTCGTTCTTTATGCATAACGAAGTAGCGACATGCTGACACGTGTTCTACATGGTCAGTGGGTCCAAATATAAGCGCCATCAAAGAAAGAATTTTGTACGTGGCAAGTTCTCATTGGGTAAAATAACTGACATGGAAAATATAACTCCTAGTTGTTCTCTCTGTACCACATGATCGTAGGATCTTTGAAGATCGACGATGCAGTTTTAAATGAAAAATGTAGTGCCACTCTTTGTATTAATTAGACAAGAAAGCTTCATCCATGAGGAAAAACATAGTATAATACAGAGAGATTTCATCAGTTTCATTTCACGCGAGAAAAGATTTGGAGCCATTCTTGTACAGAAGCCATTACTGAAAGAAAAGCGTGCCAAGGTTTGATAAAAATTGTCAAGTTGTCTATTCATGGAAAATTTGTAGGAATATAGAGGAAAACAGAGACATAATTCAAGTAAGTAAAACTACCATCATCTTTGTGAGCTTTTAAGTTCTAAAAAGATAGCCCAAGATGCCTCTGAAGAAGGGATTTTCAGGTGCAATAAACTACTTGGATAGAAATGTGCAGGATGATTTGCTTGAGTTACTTCCTGAGTCTACTATAGAAACGGTGCAAGTTAAGAGGTTAACCTCACTGAACCCTAGGCTAAGGATAGCTGATGGATTGTATGATAAGGGTAATTGGGTTCAGGATGCTCAAACTTCTCAAACTGGTTTGAGTTTATTCAAAAAATGGTTTGCAGAAAGGAAGTTATATGCCCCTCATGCCAATATATGGAATTTTGATCTTGGAAAGCTTGTTGTCCCCAGTGTATTTATGGATTTTGACCTGCTTGAAGCTATGGCAAAAAATTATGACCAAGCCACTAAGGTAGTGAGAAGAATGGATGGTAAGCCTTTCGTTACCATCAGTCCCGAGGAGATTAGGAAGGTTTTCAGTCTGGGACCTCTCACCATGTATCATGTGCCCATTAATTTGATAGAGTTAGAAAAGGAATATATATCCAAAAGGGATGTAGTTAGACATGGTGCACTGAAAGCCCACATAGGCCGGATTGGAGGCCTCCCAACTATAACATTGTCTTCTAAAGAACCATTCAAGAAATCATGCTTTAATGCCAGGGCAGTAGAGATATATAGGACCCTGTGCAGAGTCTTCGGAGAGGGTAAAGAAGATTTTATTCCGGTGAGCTTCATGTATATGATCACCCAAATCTCCTCTTTTGGTGCAGAAATAATTTTTGATTTTGCATCTTACTTGGCTAATGAGATTCACCAGGGATTGGTGGGGATTGCAAAGGGCAAGGTGGAAAAGGTTTGGGGTCAGTACTCCCTATTGATGCATATGTTTCTTTTTAAAGGGGCCACTTATTTTGGTAAAGAAATGGTTTTCAATAGAGAACAAGAGGGGGATGCACTGCCAGTCCAATTATGGAGTGCAGACATGACTTGGGAAGCAAAAAATGCTAGCTTTGTTAGATTTGATAGGCACTTTGCCTCCAAACTAAGATGCCTCATATTGAGTGATAATCCTAGAATTCTTAAGGAATTAATGCATCTTGTTAGGCCTATGGACAAACCCCATAATCTAAAAGTTTCACATAATTGAGGAGATATTATCCCATATTCAGTCTCAACTATCATCAGGGTCTATGGATTCAAAGGAACACCCCATGTACTACCCTATCAGGTACCTTTAAAGGTAGGGATAGCTGAATTTTTGTGGCAGTTGGGAGGAGTGGAGGAGGCCTTTTTGCACAAAAGGGGGACATGATCAATTTTTCCTACTTGCACTATAGCCCACTAGTTTGTGATAACTAAAGAAGGGTGGATCTTTCTCCAAAAATTTTTGGATCAATATAAGATGGCAGTGTCTCATGCTCATTTTTGTGATACAGAAGGTTTCTTTAACTTTGCTCTTAGATTTAGAATCAAGCTTCATCCAGTTCAGCATGAATTCTATTTTCCTGAAGATATAATAAGAAATGAATATTCTCTCCATGAGAAAGAAATAAAGAAAGAAAAATGGATATTCTATTCAAAAGTTTTGGAATTCATTAATTGTTTTGACAAAGATTACAGTCCTCTTAGTAATGCTGCAACCAATGCAGATAAGATAAATAAGCTCATGAGTACTTTCTCTGAGATAATGCAAATAATGAATGAGAAGAAACAACATTTTATTGATTCTTTTCCAGATAAAGCCAGAGAGGTTATGAGAAAATTGGGTTTCACCCCCAACATTGGAATGGGTCCACTGGTGGTATGAAAGAAGATAGGATATACTATTGTTCAGCAGCAGGTGCCCATTGTACACAAAGAAAAACAGGTAGTTGAATCCACCAGTACTGTCCTGGAAGAAAGACCCCCTGAACCTTCTCCCAAAAGAAGAAAAATAATAAGGGAGGAAGAATCCCCTGATGAAGGTTACTCACCTTCTCAAACCCCAATGAGAATTGAGGAAGAGCAGCTCACCAATGAGCAATTCGAACAAATGGGGTCACAAGGAGAAATTTTTGTTACACAAGCAGAAATTGATGAAGGGAACCCCCAGGAACCTCCTGTGCCAAGTTTTGAATTAACTATAGTAGATTTCAGAGGAAGGGAATTGGACCCTGTTTTGGAACAAGCCAGTCAGCATTTTTTGTCTAATAATAGTTTTGTAAGATCTAGGGCTTTCCATCAGTTTGCATGGAGGGTAAACATGCACATTTTTGAGCAAAGGTGTAAGAATATGAAAATAGAAAATCCAGAAATGGATGAGGCCTCCATCCAAAATCAAATAAAGGAACAAATGGTGCAAGAATTCCAAAATATAACCCCTGATGAGGGTAGATAGATGGTAAAAAATGCTAATGTTTTATTATTGCCCAATTGGGATATTGCTGATGCATTAATTTTTAATTCTGTATCAAATAATTTAGGACTCTAGGATCCAAATAAAGAGGAATTCTTGGGTAAAACATTCAGAAATGATCAAGCTGCCCTTATTATGTGGTCCCTGAGAAGAGGATCCATGACTACTTCATCACAGCCTGATGATTCAGGACTAACAGGGAGTATCATTGTAAGGAGAGTTGCTGATACTTCAAATGTACAGGCAACCCAAATGAATGTGGATTATTCTAAATTTGCCTTGGCTACTACAGAAAGAGAAGAGAAGGAAATGATTGATATGCACAATAAATATGAAATAGTGGTGGATGCTTATAATCAAGAGGTAAAAAGGAGAATTGAGCTAGAAAACAGGGTATCTCAATTGGAGAAGGTACTTGGAAAGAGGAAAGTGGGAGAATCCAGTACACTGAGAATTGCATATCCTCCATAGTCATCTGTGGGATTAACCTTTATTATTGAGATACCTGACACCCCTGAAAGACCCCAATTCTATACTGCAGAGGAATTTGAAGTAGAAAAAACCAAATTACATGAGTGGCAGATAGAATTTAGAAATCAGCAAGAAGAGAAATGGAAGCAGGGTGTGACATATTTGAGGGATAAAATACAATGGTCAAATTTTTATGATCAGTTGACAAGGATTGTAATCCTCATGGATGAGTTGAATAAAGAAAAGGATGGACTAGATTCTCTTGCATAGAAATGGAGACAGAGAAATAATGATGTTACAATTATATGTATATCTACAGTCCAAATGCCTTATCATCAGGTTGAAAAGATTTTTGATTTATTGAATAAGTTAGAAAATTTTGAAAATGAAAGAGATTCTTTACAGAGAAGATTAATACTCTGTTTTTCAAAATATCTTGCTGAAAAATTCACCCTATTTCCTTGTGCTTTAGAATCTGTTGATACAGTAAAGGAAAAAGAAAAATGGAAAATGGAAATTGATGATTTATTCGATAACAGAATAATAAACATCATCAGTGAGACTGGCCATTGGTTTTGGGTAAAGACAAACGAGGAGCTGATAAAAGTACAATTTTACTATACTGCTATGATAAAAGAATTTGATGATTTAGAGAAAAATGAAAATTATTTAATAAAGATGCAAAGAGAAATATAAGTTTTGATTGGCCAGATGATGATACTTTTAATAAGTGGAAAAATCAGTTTAGTGAACAGATGTCAGGAGACAATGAGGAAGAAGATGCAAAAGTAATAGTTACCCTTGTAATCAGCAATGATGACATGGAAAACCCCCAGGTTAAAGTGAGTTTGCAGGTAACAGAAGAGGATACATCACTTACAGACCTCATGGGTATGTACTCTGAAAGTGAAGAATGATTGTAAGGTCAGATCGTGCTCTTGTCTCAACTATTCAGAAGCATAACAGAAAGGAACCCGCCAAGAAATGTTGTTAAATTTTTTGTTATTTTGTTTTTGTCTTTCTTTTGAAAGGACACCTGTCACCTTCTTTAGCCTGAAGCATGTTGCATCTCACACTATTTAAGTGAGATCCCAAGGCTAAAGAATGGTCCGATTTCTGTTTTTACTAAGTATTGTGCTTAGTTCTATTTTTGGTCCAAACATTTGGAAAGCAAGTTTGTAGTATACTTTTCTGTCAAAATTTCTGAGATATAGATGAATGTAGAAAGAACTGTGCTTCTTTTCTGAAGGTCTTTCTGGGTCTATTGTAAAGGATATACCATTTTCAAAGGAAATGAATACAAATTATGAACCGTCCCCATATCAGTTCTTTCTGAATTTTGTCTCCTTTTAAACACTTAGCTACCTTGATGTTGTGTGAGTAAAAGCTTATGCAATTGATTGCAATATAGTAAGGTTGTACATCCATTTGTTAATTCAATGGATTAAATAAAGGCTCTGATTAAATAAAGGCTCTGTTAATTCAATGAATGTTTTACTATGTACATCCATATAGAATTTACCCTGAATCCCCAATGGATTAGGCATTGATCGAAAGTATTTCAGCCAAAAGAGAAGTATATTATGACTGGTTTTTTCAAAGTACATCATAAAATCAATTTTTACTTTTATTTCCTGTAAGATATTCAAAGTTGGCTAACACTTGCCTGCATGAATTGTTTTAGCTTCATTTAACCATTGCTGTTGAAAACATCTGCAGAGCTATAGAAGATTTCTTGGCCATATCTGTTCAAGGGATGTGTTTACCAATTCGGTAAGAGTTACGTATATGTTTGAGGATTTAGAAATGAGAATCAAAATGAAACTAAGAATAATTCTCATACAATTGTTCCATTTTTGAACCATCCTCAGGTACACCCGCCCTGGCCATTACAGAGCCAAAAGAGTAGAAAACCGTCTAAGGTTTTGTTGAAGTTGGGTCCTAGTACTTTGCATATGCAAGTGATAATGAGAATTGGCTATTCTTTAGGTTGTGTATGTACTGATATCTAGGTATTAAGCCTTTTATCGCTTAGTAGTTTTAGCACTATTTTAACATCATATAAAAACACCAACAGATTCATTTACAAGTTATTTGAACTAGATCTCCTGCCAATAGTTAACCTTTTGGCCAATTGATAAGGCACTGGTAATATAAATTAGAAGTGAGAGAGAGTAAATTCTATCACTACATATCAAATCAATTATAAAATCAAAATCATTTTCATTCCATTTTGTTCAAAGTTATAAATGTTGGTTACCACTCATTTATATCTAGTTTCTAAGTCTTAGGTAGCTGCTATTTCCAGAAATATTTGTAAACCCTAGGAGGATTATGACCAAATCTGCTTGTGAGGGATGTATATAAATCTAAAAATATTAAAGAATTAGATAAACTGTGTATGTGTCTAAAGATAGAAGATGAGAATCAGAATGAAACTGAGATAATTTTCATACAATAGTTTGCACTTGAATCATCCCTTAGGTATATCCACCTTGGTTTTGTAGAGCCTAATGAATAGAAAACTATTTATGGTTTTGTTGAAGTTGGATCCAAGTGGTTTTCACATGTAATTGTTAATAGGAAGTGGCTAATTCTTAGATTATGTGAGTATTATCCCTTTGGTATTGAGAATTTTTTTGTTCAGTAGTTTTAAACACCAACACCCTAGTCAACATATTTGGTGTATTTGTCTATTTACATCTTTTTATGGTTGTTGTTTACTTTGATTGAATGCTTAAGTTTGTTTAAAGAAGATAGGTGTTTCAATTATTGCATAACTAATTCACCCCCCCTCGTTTCCCTCCCCCCCCCTCTAGTTATCTTGGTGGATTATTGTTTCTAACAATGCAAAGTTGATAATATTTGTAAGTGACCAAAGGGATTAGTGTGGTGGAAATTTGAAGAGCTAGTTTTGAGATTTGAGAGGGTATTTGGTGCAGTTTGGGTATAGTAAGAGGATAGAGAAAGAGTTTGAGTTGTGGGTATCAATTTGATTTCTATTATTATGAAAGGAATAATATAGAGACTAGTTGGATAGTGAGTTCAATGGTCTTTTCCTTGAAGCTTTTTGGATAGTGGGTCCATCTTCCTTCTACAAATCCTAACAGGATTGGAATCTCCTAACAATGATTCAAAGTCTCCTAACAAAGACTGATATGTACTAAATGTATTTCATTGGCTCCTAATAGAGTTCATCCTCTTACAAGGAATTTATTTATTGGTACATCATATTGTGGATAACATGCCCACTAGGGTTTTCCCTCTGATCAAGGTTTTCCCTAGTTAACATATCTAGTTTTATTGTGTATGCGTATCTTCTTATGGTTGCTAAAATATTGTTTACATTCTTAAGGTTTAATATGGTTGATAAAATTTATATTTTTCTAATAATTGATTCACCCCCACCTCTTAGTTATCTTGGTAGATTTTACATTCTAAAAATTGGTATCAGAGCATCAAGTCCTTGAAGGAAAAGCTTAATAGCTTTAGGAGATAAATTTAGGGTCATTTCAGAAAAGAATGTCCTAAGTTTGATGGAGTTAAATATGTTAGCTATAAAGAGAAGATGAAGATACATCTACTATGCATGGGTCTAGGATATTTTTTGATGAGAAAGAATGAGAAGAAGATTGTGAAAGAAAGAAAACTTGAAGAATGTATTGAAACTAAAAGAGATCTATTAATGTGCAATATGCTTGCTAGAGAAGAATTATTTTTAGATCTTCTTGAAAATGAGTACAACTAGGTAAAATCCTTAGAAAAATCTCATAAAATTTGAAGAACTTTGGAATATAATTTTGAAGGTGATAAGAATTCTAAGAGAAATAGATTATGAAATTGGATATGTTGTTTTAAGATGCTAAGATGATGGAAGATGAATCTATAAGTAGCTATAGTCAAATATATGAAATTATAGTAAAAATTAAGTCTTTTAATGGATCTAAAGATGAAGAAGATATTATATGGAAGATTTTGAAAACCTTGACACCACCATTCAAATAGACAACATAAATGATTGAGCAAGTAAAATCTTACACCAAGAAGTTCACCAAAGGGACTCTTCTTGGAAGATTCAAAGTAGTAGAAGTGAGCTTGAAGTAGGTTGGAGAAATTCCTAGAGTGGAAACTTATTTTAGTGAGTTAATTGTTTTCCCTTCCTTGTCAAGAAGTGCAAGCACCAGTGTAGACTATGCTAGTAGGAATAGAACCAGATCTAAGAAGGATAGAAGGATTTGAGAAGGAATTTCCTTTCTAGTAAGGAGAGAACCAAAAAATAAGAGAATCTTTAAATGTTGGAATTGTAATGAATTTGGTAATTATTCTTCTAAGTTTCCTAAAAGAGAGAAAAAGTTTAAAAATTAATTTCCTATCTAGAAGGCCTAGAGATTGTTTATAAGAAAATGAAGTTGATGACTATAATGAGAGAGTTCATAGTGAAAGTGATGACAAGTTAGGATTTCTGGCTATAAAAGAAGAGAATCCTAAAATAGAAGCTAGAGAAGAGAAAGCCCTAGTTTTATAGGTTAAAAATAAATTTGATTAGATAATAGATAGTAGTTATTCACATCATATGACTGGTGATATGAATAAATTTTTTAAGTTTAATAGTTAGGATGGAGGTATTGTCAGAGTTTGTAACAATGTAGCTTGGCATATCAATGAAATATGATCCATTACTCTTGATGGGAAAACTAACAAAAATGATGTTTACTTTGTTGATGTATTAAAGAATAACCTATTTAGTATTGGGAGGCTGATTGATAAGGGATATCAATTACAATTATAGAGAAAACATGCATTATTAAGGATAAAGTTGATTGTCACTAGTACAAGATCTAGAGGTAATGTTTTTTAGTTGAAGTAGATGACATGCTTGATTGTAAAACTTTATAATAAGTGGATGTGGCATAGAAGGTTTATTTCATATTAAATTTGATAATATTGTGAAGGCTGGTAGTACATTTACTATTAGATTTTAATTGAAAATTTTGAAGCCTACTAATGTTGTGTGCAAAGAATGTATTATGGCTAAGTACAAGAAAAGATCATTTCCTAGCAAGAAGTTTACTACATCAACAACATTGGAGATTTTTCATATAGACTTGAGTGGTCCTACTAGGACAAGAGGATTATATGATTAAAGATACTTCATGATTATTGTTGATGAATTAACTAGGATGATGTGGGTAGCATTACTTAAAGAAAATAATGAATCATTTAAGAATTTTATGTTGTTTAAAAATAGATTTTAGAATGAGTTTTGATTAAAGATTAAATTTTTAAGATCAGATAGAGGTGGAGAGTTTACCTCAAATGAGTTTAACACTTTTTGTGAAGTGAATGACATTAAGAGACAACTATTGGTATAGAGCTCTCCCTTAAACACCAAAATAATTGTGGTGTAGCCTTAGGATTCTTCCAAGAACTCCAAGATAGAGTCAAGAGAGGGATCAATGCCTTTTAAATTACTTTACCTCAAAATTTAATCTAGGCACCAAAGTTGGCCAACTAGGCTACAAAGCACAAAACTACTAAAATTGGGTTTTTTCTTAGATATGGAACCTATGAGTTGAAAGTGAGGTGGAAAGGTTCTTTATTGATCAAAAATTCCAAATTGGTGAGTTTGGTATGCCCATTTTGTTCCCAAAGGTCTCAAACAATCATATTGCCTATTAGGCCAAGGAGTCCCTATTAGCCCTATCAATAAGATAATTAGGAATTCATTTAAAAATCATACGAAGGACCCTAAAGAAAGACAAAATATATGCATACCATTTTGGGAAAAATATAATATTCCAAACTTGTAGACTGTAGACTGATCAGATGATGCCCTAACCAAAATTTTAGCAAATTCCTTGCTTAAGCCTACTTGCTAGGGTTTGCAAAGGAAACACTAATTAGAAGTTTGGAAAGGAAAAAATAATAATGAGGAAATATGTAGGGAACTATTAGGCTTCAATATAAACCAGTAAGTTGGCTTCATCCACTCCCCAAGTGCCTGCAACGCTCAACATCTGGTGTTCTACACCAAACACATAGAGATGTTTGGGTTAGGGCTTGCTAGAAAATGAAGAAGCCTTGAATTAAATCTCTAATTCATTAGGAATTTTATATTACAGCTTACTAACTTTTATTTGACCAAGTGGTTTGGAAATCCCACAGTGGAAATGCAAGTTAGTGCCTCATTTTTGAAACTACCCATGAAAAGGAGGGTTTTGGTGCACTCTGGGAAGATCTTCTTATAACTTGAGTTCTAGAGAACTTTAGACCCTCAAATAAATTTCATAAATCAGTTATAATGTTCAAGATTCTAGAATTATAGGTTTTTCACATGTGCCAATCCATACATGTTCATACACTTAGGAATTACAACATTTTACAAGGAAAAATGAGATCTTTATTTGATTTCAAAAGAAAAATTACATTGCCTCTGACTTCCACCTATCTAAAATGGATATTTGAAGTCTTTCCCCAACTATTTCAACCAAAATTCAAAGGTTGTGAGCACTGGGGGAATTTTTTTGCAAAAGTTGTCAAGCAACTTTTTGCAAAAGTTGTCAAGCAACTTTTTGCAATTTTCACAATTTATGCAATCTAACCCTCCTAGGACTTTTAATTTGTACCCTAGAGGCCTAGAATATGTTTAAAAAAACCTAAAGAAATTCCTATCCTATGCTAGATCTAAGGAATGCCTCTTGACTATGGTCAAAACCCATGGTTTGTAAAGTACCAAATGGGGACTAGGTCTTACAATTAGGCTCAAATTATTGAATAGATATGGTGATCCTATTATAAATGTCTCTTAGGCTTAAATGCGAAGAGTTAAAAATGTGGATTCCGTGGTGAATGGAGAGTTAGGTGCTCCTACAACATACCCCCTTTCCTAAAAAACTCAAGTCCCACTTGAGGATAGTTGTTCAATAGACGTGCCATGCTTGGAAATACATTCTTCATTCATCCATGTAGCATCAATGTATGGTAGACCCTTCCATTTTACCAAATAGTTAGTATAGGTCTTCTTCCTTTTCCTCTTAGCCACCCTTGAATTAAAATTTTTCTCCAACTAAAGTGGTTGACTAGGTGGTAGGTCTTTGATCCATTTTGCCTAAGTTTCATTAGTATCCTGTTGAGATAATGGGCGTTGCACACATTGCATAATATTGTTATTTTATTATTTTATTTTATTATGTAATGTTGTGCCTAGATGGACGTGCAACATGTAAAGATTCCCATAGAATATTCTTGATGAGTTGTATTGTAACATTGTGATAATATTTGATGTAATTATTTAATATTGGGGAAAAGAATTAAATGCCCAATATTAAATGTGGGGTCAGTGGGTTAGGTAGCACATGGTTTTAGCACATGGTTTATGTAATACCACTTAGTGGTTTTGTGGGACTTGCTACTATATAAGCAGCCACAAGGGTAGTTGTTGTAGAAAAAAGAGAGAGTGACAAGGAGAAGACAAAAGGCAAGAGTCGAGCGGGACAAGGCTTGACAGGTTAGCCAAGGGAGCATTTGTGAAGGTTGAAAGCATGGCATGGGATGTGTGGATTCATGCTTGTTCACATAGTTTGCTCAGTTGTGGCTATGGCCATGAAGGCTTCCATGGTTGTATGGCAATGGTATTTTTGCTGAATAATACATGGTGATGGATGCTTTTGGAGGCTGGGTTTTTCCCTCAATGAGGGTTTCCCAGGGTATATCTTGTGTCACATTTTATGGGTATGTTGTCTATTCTCTTGCATGTGGATTTTAATTCCGTGTTTATTTTAGATCTATTATGGGTTATGTGGAAACGGTTATATTCTTTATTGCCAAGTTTCCTTACATATCCTACATGTCATCATTATACCCTGCATCACCTTTAAAAATGGTGAGATCAACAATATTAAAAATAGGGGAAATTGCTATGTTAGGAGGCAATGAAATTTCATAGGCATTTTCTCCATATTTGTGTAGTATCTGACATGGTCCAATCTTTCTCATCTATAGTTTAGTGTGTCCTCTAGAAGTCTTTCTTTTTTCAAATATGACCAAACTTGATCTCCTACATTAAATGATACATGCCTTCTTTTCTTATCTTCCTTCTATTTTTAGTTTGTAGTGTTTTGAGTCAGAGTATCTCTAACTTGATCATGGATCTATTTTATCCATTTTGAGAATTCCTCACCTTCTGAACTGGTTCTTGCATCATTAAGTGAGTATCTTAGTTCCATGACTCCTATAGGATGGATGCCATAATTGATTTGAAATGGAGTTTTCCCTATGGATATATTGACTAAATCATTGAATGCAAACTTTACTTGAGGGAGAATTACATCCCAAGTTTTCTCATGTTGTTTGCCTAGGCACCTCAAAATTTTTCCCAATGATATGTTCACCACCTCAGTCTACCCATTAATTTGTGGATAGTAGGAAGAGCTAAATGAAAAGTTAGTGCCTAATTGTTTCCATAAGGTCCTCCAAAAATGACCCTAGAATTTAACATCTCTATCACATATTATTGGTGTTGACACTCCATGTATCGTAAAAAATTCCTTAAAAAAAAGTTAGCAATATGAGAAGTATCATTAGAGCTCTTATAAGGAATAAAGTGGGGCATTTTTCCAAATCTATCAACAATGACAAAAATACTATCAAATCCCAATCTTGTCCTTGGAAGGCCTAATATAGAGTCCATACTCATACTATCCCATGTCTTTGTTGGAATAGGTAGGGGTTGGTAATGTCCCTAATTTTTCCTTCCTCCTTTTCCTCTTCGGGATATTGTGTAGCATTAAACAAATTTCCTGACATTGGTAGGTAGTTTAAGACAAAAATAGTTTCTTCTTACCAATTCCAAAGTTTTATCAATCCTAAAGTGCCATAGTGCTTCTCTTTCATTAGATTTTCCTTCATGGAGCACTTAGGAATGAAAAGTTGTCCTCCTCTAAATAGAAGGCCATTCTATAAAAATCACTTTGAATATGTAGTGTTATAGACATCTGATAATGTAGAATAGACCTTGTGAATCTCTCCAAAATTTGGATCATCTGTATACAAGTTTTAAAAGGCATTGATCCCCATATTTTGCATTTGATCTTCTTCCACCAAGATTATTCTCCTACTTAGGGCATCTACTACTTTTTTAGTAGTACCTTTCTTGTGTTTGATGGAGAATGTAAATGCTTAAAGTTGCTCCACCCATTTCATATGTCTGCAACTCAATTTTTCCTGGCTATTGAAAAAGCTTAATGCATGGTTGTTTGTATAGAAAATGAACTCCTTAGGAAGAAAATATGATGCAAAGAAATGGTATAGTATGGTTCCCCTCTTGATTTTATTAACTCCCTATATGAGAGAGGACACTCCCAAGGCTGTACACCTTTGAAGGGGTTCTAAACATCAACCCAATCCTACTTCAAAAGAATTCCCTTATGAGAGAAATTCTCAACTCCACAATAGTACATCTAGTTGGATGAATCCTTAACTATGAGTGAATATGTGTAAGGGTTTGGTTTACCTTGAATAGAGATCAAAATCCTACTTTTAAGGGCCTTCTAACTTAATTCTAGGCACTTCTTTGTGAAATAAAGCCCACAATAAAATGACACCTTCACAACATTTAGGAATAACTAAGTAGGTTAGAGAGTTGTTAGAAAAATGCCTCATAGAAAAGAGCATTAGCCCTTGTGTAGTACTGTAAGTGTTGGCTCCAAAGAAGGGTGGCAAATGGAGACTCTATATAGATAGTAGGATAGTGAATAGAATCACTATCAAATATAGGTTCCCAATCCCAATGGTTGAAGATCTACTAGACTAGTTAGGAACTACATCCTACTTCTTAAAAATTGATCTCAAATCTAGCTATCACCAAATAAGGACAAAGCTAGGTGATAAATGGAAAATAATCTTCAAAATAAGAGAAGGACATTATGAATGGCTTGTCATGCCATTTGAGTTAAGCAATGCACCTTCTACAAGTTGATGATCAACCTAGAAAATTATACCTTCCTATAGAAAGAATTGATATTATTGGGATTTGTAATATCAAAAGGCACCTTGAAGATGGATCCTACTAAGGTTGAAGCAATAGTCAACTGGGCACCAATAAAAAACAAGGTAATGTAAGAAGTTTCCATGTAATGGCTACATTTTATAGGAAATTTGTCAAAACTTATAGCCATATATGTGCATCTATTCTTGTAATAGTTAAGGGTGGAAGAAAAACTAAGTTTGAATGGACAAAGTAAGCTAATGATGCTTTTGAATACTTGAAATCTAGAGTGGCACAATATCCAATATTGACTCTTCCTTATTTCAATAAAGTTTTTATAGTAGAGATAGATGCAAGTAACCTTGCTATAGGAGCAATCCTAAGCCAAGATGGAAAACTAGTTGCATTCATTTCAAAAAAATTAAATGATGCTAAAAAGAGGTACTCCACTTATGACCTAGAACTCTATGCAATGGTCCAAGCCCTCAATAAATGGAGGCATTATCACTTAGCCAATGAATTTGTATATTATACTAAAAACCATGCATTGAGTTACTTGAATTTTTAGGACAAATTAAGTGTCAAGCACATAAAGTGGATACAATAATTGCAAGCATACTCTTTTAGCATAAAACATAAGAAGGGCCAAGCCAACAAATGGGCTAATGCATTGAGTAGGAAAATCAACTTGACATAGAAAATAAAATTTTAAAGTATTGGCATCAATGACCTCAAAGAACTCTATATTGGTGATTCAGACTTTGGTGAAATTTATCAGGTGTGCACCACATTAATGGATAAGTACCATACTAACTTCTCTATATATCTAATCCAATGTGGCTTACTCTTTAAGGGACATCAGCTCTACATCTCAAAGAGCTCAATGAGAGACAACATTATCAAGGAAAAGCATTGCGGTGGGATGAGTTGTCATTTTTGTTTCGATAAAACACTAGAGGTATTTAGGAGACACTATCACTAGCCAAAATTGTACAATGATGTCACAAAGTATATAAAAACTTGTGTCATTTTCCAACAAACCAAAGACACCTCAACCAATCAAGGACTCTATCAGCCTCTCCCTATACCATCCCAACCATCTAAGGCAATATAAATTGATTTTGTAATGGGGTTCCCAAGGAACAAAGAGGGCTATGATAATATATTTGTGGTTGTAGACTATTTTAGAAAAATGGCACATTTTATCCCTTGTAAAAGCGCCCATGATGCATCACACATTGCACAATTATTCTTCAAAGAAATTGTTAGAATTCATGGACTACCTAAATCTATTGTCTTAGATAGGGATGTAAAGGCATATAGAATCATCAATAAGACCCTTGGAAACCTTCTAAGATGTATGACAAAGTAATACTCAGAAATTTTAGATCTTGTACTCCCACAGGAAATTTTTTCATTTAATGACTCTCTCAAAAGGTATATAGGGAAAACACCATTTCAAATAGTCTATGGAATCCACCATAAGGGACAAATGGAGCTAAGAGAGCTCCCTACTAATTTTAAAACTAGTGGCAAAGGTGAAGAACTAGCATAAATGATCAAATAAGTCTAAGAGTAGGTGAAAGATAACCTAAAATAGGCATCTCAGAAATACAAGGCATATGCAGACAAAAGAAGGAGATAAATACATTTTAAAGTTGGTGATAAAGTGTGGACCTATCTTAGAAAAGAGAGACTCCCAAAGACCCAACACTCCAAACATCAAATGAAAAAGGTAGGGCCCTGCATCATATTGCATAAGTTTGGCCAAAATGCATATGAAATTACACTCCCACCAACTCTTTCAATCTCTCCAATATTCAATGTTTTTGACTTAACTCCTTTCAAGGAAAATATAGACATGGTAGGTGCTTCAACTGATCCTATAGAGATACATGATGATTGAGTCAAGAATCTTCCCCCAAGCCTACCTCTTTAATTAGAGAATATACTTGAAAGAAAGATCTTGAAGAAAACTAAGCATAATACCTATCTCCAATACCCAGTAAAGTGGTAGAACCTACCTAATAATAATTCCACTTGGATGACTAAACATGATATCCTTTAGCATAGGTACAGTTTGGAACAGTTAGACTCAAGTGGGAACTTGAGTTTCAAACAACTTGGGTAGTATGGTATAAGTGCAACCCCAAAACATTCAAATAAACATATTAAGAATTGATGGGGTGTCCAAGACCTTGGAGAATAATCTAGACTCCTAGGGCTTTCTCTAATTGATTGAGGTCCTGATTGTGTGAACATTTTGATAGTCAGGTGACTATATAAACCTATTGTCTAAAGAGGTCATAAGGACCATTATTATACTTAGGATCTTAGGTATGGGCCCTTTAGGCTCTAGGGTCACTTAAGGTCTTTGGTTTTGTGTTTAGGAATTCAAGTCCTTAATTTATGTAAAAATTTGTCATGAACAAGAAAAATTGCTACGTGCAAAAAAAAGTTGCTATGCAATTTTTAGCAACTTTTAGAAACTTGGCCTAATTTGAAGTTTTTGTTTGTAATAATCTCCCCAAAAATAACAACTATTATATTTTGTTTGGAATAGTTGGAGAAAGCCTTCAAATAGTCCTTTCAAGAAATTGGAACGCATTACTATGTACTTTTTCTTTGAATTAATACAAATAAACAACTATTCTCTAAAATTTCCTTGCATTTTCTATTGACTGTGTGGATGGTACAGACCTGACAGAAGGAAGACATAGTGTGGATGAAAGTCTATTATTTTAGCCTTTATTTTCTTCTAGCCTAAGGTCTTGAAACACTTGGAATCAAGAGATATCCTCAAAATAGTGTAACTTACTTCTAAACTCTCACCAATTAAGGTTTCAACACTCTAATGTATATATCTCTCATTCTAACCATGAAAAAATTCTATTGCTTGGTAGAATGAGTTTTATGTGTGTGTACTTTAAGATTTTGGAACTTTCTTGTAGAGGTTAGTTGGTTTCCATACAAATGGATCAATTTTGAGTTGGAATCTCTATGTGACAACTCTTTGACAAAAACAAAGATGGAGTGAAATCAATTGCCTTGGGGTTGAACCTACACATTAAACCTTGGAATCCATGTATTTGAAGTCCAAGGACTTAGCCTAAACCATTGTATTGGTTCCGTAACTTGTTTGGAGGGTACTTCCTTTGAAACCCAACCCTCATTAGAATTTTTTAAGGTTAAAATTTGGATTCAAGACTGATGTAGGAGCATCTTGGGTTGCACTACTATCTTGCATGTTTTTAGTTTTTGTCTTACTACTAAATTTGGGTTTTGCTAAAGCTGTGTTTTCTAGTTTCTAGGCACCTATTGTAGACTATATAAATAATTTTCCATAATTAATGAAGGTCTGTGAAATTCAAGGATGGATGAGGGCCTAGAGTAATATCTATGTTCTAGATAAAAAGTCCTAACTCTTTATAGTTTGAGAGATATGATAATTCTCCCAAAACATCAATTTCTGGTAGTTTTGCGTAATAGTTTTTTGTACTCAAATTTTAGAATAGATGTGTAATTATAATTGATGAATCATACATTATATACTTAAGGGGTTGTAGAGGACCTAGATATCTACCTAAAATTTGAAGCATGAGTTCTAACTCAGTCAGAGCTTGGAGATATTGTGATTTTTCTCGGACATCAATTTTAGGATAGTTAATTATTGATGTAGACCAACTTGTGTATTTAATTTTGGTTTATTTTAATTTAATATTTGCTGAGAGCCAACTTTTGGCTTCTCCATGTTCTAGAATGATCTATAAGCCATTTTGGATAGTATAAATAGAGTGTTTAGGCTTAGAGCTAAGTAGTTTTTAGATAGTCAAGTTTTAAGAGTTTTTAGCCAGTTTTGAAGAAGATTGCAAAGCAAAATTAGAAATTGTAAATTTACTATTGGATCTTTGAATGTGAATGTATTTGTACTTGGATATAAAATAGAAGGCCTTAAAACTAGGAATGCATGAGGATATTTTTATGAATCAATAAAATTATTTCTCTCTTCTTCCTCTATTGGTTGCTGTTCTCTGTTTACTTTTTTTGTGTTAACTGTTGTAGGGTGGTTTGGAGAGCTAAGTGTGCCATTGGCCCTAGTTTTCGCCATCCTTACTTGCATCAAAGACCTATCATTTGGGGTTTTAACACATCTTTATAAAGGGTATTTGGAAGTTACACTAGTTCCCTCAGTCCTTTGGGAATCCTAAAGGTTTGACCTCAAAACCTTGTACTAAAAGGCCACTAGGCCAATGCACCATTCTAGAAAGTAGTCCACATAGTTGCAGGATCAGTTTTTCTTTGAGGAGTTAGAAGTACCTTGAAATTAGGATTTCTAGCCCTATTCAAGGTAAACCAACCCCTTACACATATTCACTCAAAGTTAAGGATTCATCCAAATAGATGTACTATTATGGAGTTGAGAATTTCTCTCATAAGGGAATACTTTTGGAGTAGGATTGGGTTGATGTTTAGAACCCCTTGAAAGGTGTAGAACCTTGGGAGTGTCCTCTCTCATCTAGGGAGTTAAGAAAATCAAGAGAGGAACTTGACTATACTAGTGCTCTACATCAAAATAGTGCCTCCATTTCTTTAAGCCCTAAACCATAGCATATAGTTCTAAGTCATAAGTATTGTACTTTTTCTTGCTATCATTTAATTTCTTTGAGAAGAAAGCAACTCATCTCCTATCCTAACCAAGAATTTCTCCTATGGCAAGGTTTCTAGCATCAGTCTCAACTATGAATAGCTTGTTGAAGGTAGGTAGTTCCAAGATAAGATATTATGCTACTCTACCTTTCAAATACTCAAATGATGTATCTGCTTGAGTGGTCCATTAGAATTTTGTTTTCTTGCCTCCTTTGATGGTAGCCAAGAGAGGTATGCAAATGTGACTAAAGTATGGCCAATATGGTGAAATTTCTATAAAATATGGCCAATCCATGAAAGCTTCTAACTTTTCTAGATGTCTTAGGTGTTGTCTATTTAAGGATAGCCTCTATGTTTTAAGGATCCATCTTCAATGTACCCTTTAAGATGACAAAACCCAAGAAAGTCAATGTTACCTACATGGATGAGTATTTTTCAAGGTTGTTTTTTAATTTTTTTATTCGGTAGCCTATTGAGGACTTGTTCAACATGTTATAAATGTTCCTCTTTACTAATACTAAAGATCAATATGTTATCAAGATAGACAACAACAAACTTGCCTATGAAATCTTGCAACACTTCATTCCTTAATCTCATGAAGGTGATAGGGGCATTTCTTAAACCAAATGGCATGAAAAGCCATTTATACAACCCTTATCCAATTTTCCACTCATCTCTAGGCCTGATCCTTATCTGATGGTAACTTGATTTAATGTTTATTTTAGTGAAATAACATGCTCCTCCTAGTTGATCAAGTATATCTTTGATTCTAGGTATAGGGAACCTATACCTAATAGTTATTTTGTTTATTGCCCTAGAGTTAGTACATAACCCTCATTCTCCATCTTTCTTAGGGTCTAAGATACTAGGGACTGCATAAGGGCTAAGACTCTTTTGAATGAGTCCTTTAGACAATAGATCATTGATCTACCTTGACACCTCTACATTCTAATTAGGGATCAATTTATATGTAGCCTTATTAGGAAGAGAGGTGCCTAGTATGAAATCAATATGATATGAGTGTTAACATATTAGTCAAGTTTGTTATTAGTGACAACACTTATTCAAATTTTGTATGGCTATCGAGCTCATTAAACAATCTACAGTGTTTTCCATGTAATTTAGTAGCCACCAAACTCTATAGTTGCTACTGAGTCTTATGGACTAATTAAAATTTCTACCAAGCATTCTAGTGGTTACCAAGGAAATTTAGTTAGTGTGAAGTGCAATAGTTCAAACCAAGTAGAATTAGGCACTGTGAAGTCTATCAGTTCAATTTGAACAATTCAGTGGTTAAAGAGCTACATAGTTTCTGTAGACACCTAAATTTGATTACACTGCTTTGGTAATCCTATTTAGTTATCTCTAAAGGCATCATTAATTAAATTTTTATTTAATTAATCCTTTTCCATCCCTAATTGATTAATTTAATTAATCATCTATAGTCCTAATTGATAAATCAAATAACCTATTATTTATCAATTAAATCCTATTCTTCTATCTAATTCCAAAAATCCCCATTTATTAAATAAATCTATTTGATAAATAAAATCCTCAAATCCAAAAACCCCTAACCTATCCCTAGTCCATCCAAATCATCCACCCCATCCACCCATACTAACCAAGCTTAGCCACTAACTCACCCACCCTAATTAATGCCATCCACTTGCACATCTCTAACATCTCTAATCTAATCCTAAACCCAAACCTAATCCACCCCCTAATGTTGTCACATTCCTTAAACAAGTTTAAGAATTTCCTAATCCAAACCAAAGTCTCCCCTCAAAAATCCCAACCACCAAGTCATGAGTGCTCTGACAAACCATAAAAGACTCTTACAAACCCACTCATGACTCTTATATCCATCTTCCACACTCTTCCCTCTTCCACACTCATTCCTCTTACATTTCTCTTACATACTCAACCCCACTCATCATGCCTTTAACCAACCCTTTACCCTACCCTCTCACACTCATCCTCCTTGTGACAAGTGTCACCTTCCCATTGGTGCTAAACATGCACAATCCATGTGCTCTCCTTTCAGTGCATCCTAGCCCTCCTTAAGCCTTCATCTCTCCTTGCATCTTAGCCCTCCATCCCTCTACCCCTTAGCCTATAAATTGAATCCCATCCCAAGCCATTTAATCAAAAATATTTAAGCTAAAGTTACCATGCTATTTTGAGAACCAAAGTCATCAATCTTAACCTTATAATGCCAAATTGAGATCTCACAAAGCTATCAATTTGCTATTATCCATCTCCACCATTGAAGAAACTTTGAGCAATTGAGCATACATCGACATCAAAGGACAGATCTTAAAAATCAAGGAAGCATGGAGTGTTTCCTTTTTTGGGTTTGCATTCCTTAATTGTTTCCTTTGTCTAATCTCATATGTGAATATAGTTTTTAGTTTGTGAATGTTTGCTTTAATGTTAATGTTCTTTGCACACTAAAATCTTGTTCTACAGTTTCTACTGAGTTCATATTTTATGGAATACAAAGCTAGTGTTAACCAAGCTATATGATGATTAGTATTTACTAAGTCATTTAGTTTATGACAAGTGAGACAGTATTTACCAAGTCACTAGTGTAGACCAAGTTTGAGACTACTTAGAGGTGATTAGTATGGATCAAGCTTCTACTTCTACCAAGTGCATGATGATGCCAAGTAATGATAGTAGACGTCGAGTCTCAAAACTTCACCAAGTCAGTCTTTAGAACTTGAATGTCTTCATATGGGTTGACTTTGTAATATTGGTGTTAACTTGTATATTGGCTAATTTTTTCAATTTTGTAAATTAGATTAGTATATATGTATTGTATTGTATCATATCCAATGTGCATGCAAATATGTAATTCATGAATAGAAGTGTAAGAATGTGAATATGATCAAGCAATAGATAAGGTATATATTAAAGGCCATATCAGAAAAGGAGTAGTAGAGACATATCCATCACAAAAAAGTGATCAGTACTTCAAAGAATCTCTATCAACAAATTAGTTGTAAGTTAGAGATCTACTATTTCATTCTAATTATTGAATTGGTCTAAATCCTTTCACAAGGTAGACTTAATAGTCTTTCTTAAATCTCTTAACAGAGTGCATACTTTATTGCGTGTTTGTAAATCCTTTAGCAAGGCGGACCTAGTAGTCCTAATTGCTCCTAATAGGGTAGATCATCAGAAGTGGTCAATGTAATCCTTAATAGGCCAACTTTATGTTGCAGTATTGAAGTTTTGTGGGTGTCATCCCCACCCTTAGTTTTACTTTCTATTTGGAAGGTTTCTCAGTCACCAAATTATTGTGTTCAAGTGTTATGAATGTTTTATGTTTTTAGTTTCACATGCATGCAATTAGATCAATAAATGATAATTGGTATATTGCTATAAAGTGCTAAGTGTGATAAAGTTTTAGAGGTTACTAATTCACCCCTCCCCTCTCAGTAACCTAGCATAGTCTTGAATATTTCCCACAATTGGTATCAGAGCTTTGTGGTTCTTAGGAGAAAGTTTAATAGCTTGAGCAAAGATAGAGAATATGGAGATATTCAGACTTGATAAGGCAATTGACAATGAAAATTTGGATCTAGAAATGGCCATTACATAACTCAAGAAAGCTAAGGAGAAACTTTCCCAATGCCTGAAAGGAAGAAAGGAACTTGCAAATCAAATGGATGGTCATTAGTACATTGAGGAAATAATTGAAGAATTTTTCCCTTAAGGTAGTTCAAATGAAGAAAATGATGCAATCAAAGAACTACTAGAGAAGAATGGTTCCCTGCAAGAAGAAGTAAGAAAAATCAAAAGAGAACAAGAAATTTAGACAGTAAGGCTATGTAAAATTTTGAAATAGAGGAACAAGATGAAAGAAGAAATGGATGGAAGAAACAATAAAATCCAAAACCAATCCCTTCAACATGTAGATATTATGGACCAAATCTCCAATTAAAATGACAAAATCATGAGCTAAAGATAGATAAATGAAAGATTAAGAAATGATCTAAATTTGGAAAGACAAATCAATGAAAGAATAAGAAATGAGTTGAGATCTAAAAGGAAAATTAGTGAAAGATTGAAAAATGACCTAAACACTAAAAAAAAAGGCAATGAAAGAATGATGATATCCCAAGCATACATGAATCAACTAAATCAACTGAATGAGCAGAGTCTCTATAGGAAAAAAGGAAAATCAGGAATTGGATACAAAGAAAAAGGTGAATCCTCTAAACAAGGTGCTCAAAGGAATCAAAGACCTACTTGCAATCACTATGGTAAGTTAGGTCATACATCAAAAAAATGTTGGAGTAATGGAAAAACAAAATTCAATGGTAAATGCTACAATTGTAGTTAGCATGGTCACAGGGCTAATGAATGCAAAGAGAAACCAAAATTTGAGGGAAAGTGTCACAAATGCAAGAAACAAGGTCACAACGCATCAGATTGTAGAACTAAGTCATTTAATCCAGCAGAGGAAATTGTGAAAGCAATATTTGGTTGGGACTACAACATGTGGTGTAGATTTGATTTCTATGGAGAATATGGACACATTGGCATGAACTATGTTAAAAATCACACAAGGAAGAGAGATACCACCATAAGATGTTTCACTTATACCAAACTTGGTCATCTAGCCAAGAATTCCATGAATATAGGTAGAGTTGAAGATAAAAAGAAAGAAAAAGTAGATAAAATTTGAAAGTAGTTGAGGCAATAATGGATTCCTAACTCTACCAAGGTTGCTAGTTCAAGTAATTATGGTCATGTCACTCAAGAAGTGGGTGACTCCACCATTTTCAACTAGATTTTCAAAGGAGAACTAAAATTGCGCTATCATGATCACATTCAAATAGTTCCAAATTGAAAGGTGACAAAGATCCAAATTAGTATTCAAGATGTAAAAGGTTAACTAAGTAATATTGATATCAGTTATCACTATGTTACCTTCTCTACTAAGTAAGGTCGGGTCATAGACTCTACCGAGCAAGGTCAGGAGTGGCAAGTCACTCATGGTTATCTAGTCACAAAGCTTTCATCGAGTAATCAATTGAATAGTGGATGATATGCTGTCCCACATACTATTGAGCATAATTTCAAGCATGATGTCAACCTAGCTACCTTTATATCAAGCATTAATGGAAATTTTTTTACAAAAATCATGAAATCAAATTTATTTTTCACTGTGAAATCTAAATGCTATTGTGAAGAAACGAATTCTAATGCAATCAAGTGAATTTACAATAAGATGTTCAAAGAATTTTGATAATTTATCATGTAATCATGGCATCTAGCAATAGAAAAAACAAAGCAAAGAAAGGGTTTGAGATGTTGGTTTGAGGAGTCAAGTGGAAAGTGCTAGACTTCAAACTTGTGCCCACAATCACAAAAACCCTTGACCCAAGTGGAGCTCAATCACAAATCCCTTATAAGGTACTCCTTATTAATGATATTTGAACTCATTTCAAGTGTTCTATTCAAGAAATTGAAACCATAGAAATGGATGATTGCCTAGGTGAATTATATGTTAATGGAGTTCTCAAACCTGAACATAAAAATTTAGAAGACAAAGGTTTGACCCACATTCCTCACATGTCTTGAGGTTTTCAAATCAAGTGAATCAGATATATTCTAAGCTAGGTGCATAACGGTTAGCTACAGCTTGACCAACCAATTCTAATTATTGAGAAAATGATTCATCACATCACCAGCCTTTCCATACTCACTAAAGCCAAAACCACCAAAACCCTAGATTGGGCTGAGCTAGAAAATAAAACCCTAGCCGAGTGGGATGGATGAAGCATTAAAATTAGTAGTGTAACTGATGTAGAACTAAAATCTAGGATACATGTGATAGCTCACAAGATATATAGTTCAAGTTTCCTCAATAATGTATCATGTGAAGCTATGGACTTAGCCTACAAAGTTGTAAAGAACAATTTGTCTTATGACTTGGCAAATCTATTGTTAAAACAATTCAACAAGAAAATGGAAAGTATTCCGACTTCCAAGAACAACCCTCATAAATTTGTCTCTTTATTGATTTGTTTTTTCTTCTATGTTCAGAAGTTCTTCCCATCCAAAGGCACAATAGTATAGAGGAAAGATGTGCCTATACTATATTAGATTAATGAATACATTATAGAAATGGGAGATAATTTTGTTAGCATTATGGATAACTACTTTGAAGTTTTGAAGAAGAAAATGAATAATAGATTTAGAATACCTAAGAAGCTAGTAGAAGGTTACAAAGAGGATATATGCTTCATGGTAGACTATGACAAAGTTTACATTCAAGTAGCAAAACCCAAAACTATATGGGTAAAACCTCTACCCTATGAGGTGAATATATATGAACCAAAGGACATAATTGAAGCTCTGATTAATGAACCAATTGATCCAAAGAAATCACACTTTGTGGAACATATGATGAGGTAAAGGCAAGGATAGAGCTAGAGATAAAGCTCCCACAAGTGGTTAACAAAGGTAAGAGGAGGATAGCAAAACTAAAATCAAGCACACCTCTATTGTTAATTGAGGGCAAAGAAGAAGATATAGATGAAGAGGCATATGATGAGTTTAAAAAGGAAGAAGAACCCTTGAAGAAGAAAGGCATGGTGATCATCACCAAGCCACCTAAGCCATCCACTACAATTTTTACAAGGAGGTCTAGGAAGAAAGGCATTAAAATTGTCTTTAGCAAACCTCCTACTAAGTTCCAAGAAAAATTGAAACAATTGGAAGAAGGTGCAGGCATAACAAAATTCAAATCCTTGAAGAATGAAACAAGATCAGAGGCATAAAAGAAACAGGTTGAAGAACTAACTTGTTAACCAAAATGGGAAAATGGAAGTATTTGCCAGATCAAATAACCTCCCAAATCTCAAATGAATTATTAGAGAAAATAAAGTGAAGATGGGACTTTGATATGAAAAAAACAAAATATATTTATGCACAAACTATGAGGTAGTTTCTACCTAGCATGATAGATGCTGAGGTAAAAGAGCCCTTTAAAAAAATGAAGATAAGATGACTCTTAGATTTAATACTTGTTTAATTTTGATTAAGGATATAGAGCATGTGGTTGAGAATGTCATGAAGCATTTGGAAGAATTTTTATCATTTGTATAAACAAAGTGACTTCCCAATAGAAGTTAATAATGATGATAGTGACAATGAGGAAGAAGAAACTTGATGACAGTGGCAATGAGGAAGAAGAAACTTACACTGAGCCCACATATTTTGACAATGAGGATATTGAAAAAGATAAAGAGGAAGAAGCTACCGAGGAAGAAAAATAAGATGATGAGGAGACTAACCCTATAAAGATAGTAGCTATAGTCATTTCCTCTCTTCAAGCAAACCAGCAGCCACATCAAGCTTGAAGACAACTTCAGCAAGTTTGATTATGACAACTACAAGTGCTTATAACATCCAATCACTCTTCACCCCCACATATCTCAACACATCATTGATAGAAGTGTCTACCACTTCATCTACCAAGTTGCAACCTTCCTCTTCTTTGGCTCTCGAGATGCAGTTATTAGGCATGAGTACAGTGGCTTCTACAATTTTGAGCTCTTCAACAATAAGCACTTTAGTTTTGAAAGCTACGGTTTTGTCTACTTCAATTTTGGATTCAAAGAGAATTCTTATTAGTATCCCATCAATAATTACTATATCAATTTTCATAGAAAGTTCTAGTATATCTACAATTGTTTCCATTTTAGATACAAAGCATTAAGTACAAGGACAGTTGAACCCAAGGTTCAATCAAGTACAAGATTTTTGAGTAGAGTAAAGGAGATAGAAGAGGATATAGACCTAGATGAGAAAATAGAAATTCCCAAATGGGACTTTGATAATCTCATTGCAAATCAAATGCATATAGCTGGTCAACTCCTCCAAAAGAAGGCAAAGTAGAAGAGATTGAGAGAGGAGACAGATAGAGAATATAAAATTATTGATGATGCCAAGAATATTTTTTCTAAGGCTATGGGTATTGATGTTGATACTTCTCAGCCTATTTTATTGCAATTAGAAGAGGTAATCCAAAAGTTTAATGAGGACTCTAGTGGTCAAGATAAGTTAATTGAGAAAGTTGAAAATAAATTTGATAATAAAGTGCTTGAGCACATTGCTCAAAAATTTTCCATTCAACAAGTTGAGCTTTCCTCAATTTTGACTAATCTTGAAACCTCTTGCACTAATGTGACATTAATTTTTGTGAAGTTATGTGATGTTACCAAATTCATAAAAGAGTTAAAGAGAAAACTGACAAAGATTGATGAGGATCTAAAAGCCAGTGCATAGCAATTGCAACTTGACCCTAGTTAAAGCTCTACACATCATATGAAGATCAGATTTATATTAGACATGTAGGTAGAGTTGTTGAGAGAATAAGTAATCATTTGGTCTACATTGATAGATATTCAAAATATGATCCTTCCTATCATGGATACAATGCAAAAACATATTTTTTATTAAAAAACCTTGATCCATGACAATAAATTCTCTATTATAGATGACATGATAAACTCTCTGCAAAAGTGCAAATTGCTCTCCATACATGCAAGATTTTGCAAGAGAATTGGGATAAAACTCTAGCACTTATAGTTAATGTATATTCTGAGTTTCTATTTCAAATTGGTGTCTCCATGTAAATAATTTTTGAATAAATCTTTGGCATTATTGTCAAAAAGGGGGAGAGACTATGTATATTTTATGGGGGAGAATCATGCAGAGGGAAAAATGTATATAGCAAAGGAAAATTTCGCAAATATGTTGTATAGTATACTATATATACTTACAAAGATAAATTTTGAAAAATCTCAAAATAGAATATTCTACTAAGCTAGTATCACATGGTGATGTGTATAAGTTTTGGCTAATAAGTGTTTTTTTCACTAATGCCAAAGGGGGAGATTATTAACATATTAGTCAAGTTTTTTATTAGTGACTACACCTATTCAAATTTTGTATGGCTACCAAGCTCATTAAACAATCTATAGTATTTTCCATGTAATTCAGTAGCCACTGAGCTCCACAGTTGCTACTGAGTCTTCTTGACTAATTCTAGTTTCTATCAAGAATTCCAGTGGTTACCAAGGGAATTCAGTTAGTGTTAAGGGTAATAGTTCAAACCAAGCATAATTAGGTAGTGTGAAGTCTAGCAGTTCAACTTGAGTAGTTCAATGGTTACCAAGCTTTGTAGTTTCTATTGACTTCACAATTTATGGAACATAAATCTAGTGTTAATGGAGCTACATGATGATTAATATTTACTGAGTGATTAAGTTTATGACAAGTGACACATTATTTATTGAGTCATAGTGTAGACCAAGTTCAAGACTACATTGATGTGATTAGTATGGACTGATCTTCGACTTCTACTGAGTGCATGACGATGTCAAGTAATGACAATGGATGTTGGGGATTAGAACTTCACCAAGTTAGTCTTCAAAACCTGAGTGTCTTCATATGGGCCGACTTTGTAATATTGGTGTTAACTTGTATATTGGTCAACTTTGCTAATTTTGCAAATTGGATTGGTATATATGTAATGTATTATATCATATCCAATGTGTGTGTAAATATGTAATTCATGAACATAAGGCTAAGAATACAAATATGATCAAGCAGTAGATAAAGTATATGTTAAACACCATATTAGAAAAGGAGTAGCAGAGACATATCCATCACAAAAAGGTGATTAGTACTTTAAAGAATCTCTATTAGCAAATTAGTTATAAGCCAGAGATCTACTATTTCATTCTAATAGGTAAATCAATCTAAATCCTTTCACAAGGTAGACTTGATAGTCTTTCTTAAATCTCTTAACAGAGTGTATACTTTATTGTGTGTTTGTAAATCCTTCAACAAGGTGGACCTAGTAGTCCTAATTTCTCATAATAGGGTAGATAATTAGAAGTGATCAATGTAAGCATTAACAAGCCAACTTTATGCTGCAGTATTAAAGTTTTGTGGGTATCATCCCCACCCCTATTTTACTTTCTATTTCAAAGGTTTCTAGGTCACCAAATTATTGTGTTTAAGTGTTATGAATGTTTTATGTTTTTAGTTTCTCATGCATGCAATTAGATCAATAAATGATAATTGGTATATTGCTATAAAGTACTGAATTTGATAAAGTTTTAGAGGTTACTGATTCACCCCTCCCCTCTTAGTAACCTAGAATGGTCTTGAATATTTACAACAATGAGATGTCCCTTAGAGATAGGAGTTCATCTAGTGTGTCTCTTACAAGAATTCCTTTGTATTTCTATATTAGGTTATTGATCTCTTTTGGTACTTCTTGACTATTTGTATTTGTCTTTAGTTTGAGGACTAGTGCATACCCAATTTGAGAGTCCTAAATAGTTTGTAACATTTCTTGTTCACCTACCATAACTACTAGTTGTTCCTTGGGCTTCTCTTGGTGAAGGTCAAGGTTGGGGAGAATATTTTCACAATTTGGTATTTTTTTGTGACCCCATCATGTTTTACCTTGAGTTCATACTCCCATGGATCACCTAGAAGAAGGTGACATATGTCCATGTCAACAATATCGTAGAGAACCATATCCTTATAGTGTTTGATTAATAAATCTTCCCAAGCTTGTTCATTAATTAGGGTCTGTTGGCAAAGATGGGAGAGGTTTGGATGGGGTATCATTTCAAGATTCAACTTTTCTATCATTTCCTTAGAAACAATATTTTCAATAGAACCAGAATCAATGAAAACTTTACATACCTTTACATGGCTTTTGTAGTTGGTCCTAAAGAGAGTAATCCTTTATGGAGGTTCCACTAGCATAGATGCTTGAATCAATGTACTTTTCATCATGAGAGTAGCTCCTTCTTCACCGGTGCAATCTCTAACTCCTTCATCATCATCATCTTCTTGAACAATGTTGGTCCTTCTTTCTCCTTGGCTGATCTGCTTCACAAGACACTTATTTGTGTAGTGGCCCATCTAATTATAATTATAGCACTTAATCTACCCATTATTCCTTCCACCATTTATATCTCTTCTATTACCTCCCCTACCTCTAAATATTCCCCTTGAACTACTTTCTCCTTGGGTATTCTCCTTGTTAGAGCCTTGAGGTCTATTATTTTGTGATCCTCTTCCTCCAAAACTTTTACCTCTATCATTATTTCCTTTGTTTCTACCACCTTGTTCATTTATTCTTTTGAACTTCTCCTCAACTATAAGTTCCAATTGATAGAATTTATTTAAAATTGTAGGGCTTATCAAACTTAGTTCATTTTGGATGGCAAGCTTTAATCCTTGCATATACCTTTCAAGCATTACACTTCTAGGTTCAACAAATTTGGATTTCATCACCAACATCTAAATTTCTTCAATATAAGTAGGGATGCCCATATCCTTCTACCTTAAACTCATTCTTTTCTTATGAAGTTGAACTTCATAATCCTTAGGGACATATGTCTTTCTAAGTAGAGCCATCATCTTCTTCCATATGGTAACTGGATTCTTCTCATTCTTTACCTTGTCATCTTGGATGAAGTTCCACCATGTGAGTGCAGAGAATTTTAGTCCAGACTTAGCAATTTTCACCCTTTGGTTTTTAGGGATATCTTCACATTCAAAGAAATAAGTTAGAGGATCCACCCAATCCATTGTAACATTTGGGTCCATCTTCCCAATGTAGGTAGGAAATTCAAACTTGGCATCCATGGTTCTTCTCTCCATAGATTTGAGAGTCCTCATTCAAAATATTTGTTTTTTAGGGTATTCTTCTTCCTCCTCCTCAAGGGGTTATTCATCACTCCCTTTTCAAATATCTTCAATGTTTCTACTACCTCTATTCTTGAGTTCTTATCTAACCTTGTCTACTTCTTGCATCATCAACTGCATCTCCCTATATCTTTGTTCATCTTGTCTCATCTTCAAGGTATTTTACTATGTTTACATTGGTCATCCTTGAGGATGACCCTCCGTCATCTTATTTTACCATGGTGTCAACAAATTTATTGGTCTAAGGTATTTTAGGTATGCTCAACCACTTGATGCAGAGCTCTCCCTTAAACAACAAAATACTCATGGTGTAGCCTTATGATTCTTCCAAGCACTCCAAGATAGAGTAAAAAAGGGCTCAACACCTTTTCAAATACTTTACTTTAAAATATAGCATAGGAACCAAAGTTTCCCAATGAGGCTACAAAGCACAAAACTACTAAAACTAGGCTTTTTCTTAGATATGGAACCTATGAGTTTAAGGGGAGGTGGAAAGGTTCCTTAATGATGAAAAATTCCAAACTAGTGAGTTAGGTATGCCCATTTTGTTCACAAAGGTGTCAAACAATCATGTTGCCTATTAGGCCAAGGAGCTCCTATTAGCCTTATCAATAAGGTAATTAGGACTTGGTTTGAAAATCCTCCAAAGGACCCTAAAAAAAATCCACATATAGGGATACCCTTTTGGGAGAAATAAAAGATTCCAAACTTGTAGACTCTAGACAAATTAGATGATTCCCTTACCAAAATTTCAGCAAATTCCTTAATTAAGCCTACTTCCTAGGGGTTGTGAAGGAAATTCTAGCTAGAGGTTTGGCTAGGAAAAAATACAATGAGGAAACATGTAGGGAACTATCAAGCTTCAATATCCACCATTAGGTTTTCTTCATCCACTCCCCAAGTACTTGTAACACTCAATATCTGCTATTTTGCATCAAACACATAGAGATGTCTGGGCTAGTGATTTCTAGAAAATGAATAAGACATGACTTCCATCTCCCATCCTCTAGGCATGTTATAGTACAAATTCTTAACTTTAATTTTACCAAGTGGTTTGGAAATCCCACAGTGGGAATGCAAGTTAGGGCCTCATTTCTAAAATTGGCTACCAAAAGGAGGGTTTTTCTAGGACCTTCAAATTAATTTCAGATATCATGTAGGATGTTTAGGATTCTATAATGATAGGTTGTTCACATGTGCCAATCTATACCTGTCTATGCACTCAAAAATTGTAATGATTTATAAGGAAAAATGAGATCCTTATTTGATTTTAAAAGACAAATTACATTGTCTTTGACCTCCACCTTCCTAAAAGTGCTATTTGAATTCCTTCCCCAACCATATCAACTGAAATTAAAAGGTTTTGACCATTTGGGAAAGTTTTAACAAAATTTGACAACTTTTTGTAAAAGTTGTCAAGCAACTTTTTGCAATTTTTACAATTTGCACAATCTGACCCTTTGAGGACTTTTGTCTTATGCCCTAGAGGCCTAGAATATGTTTCAATAAACCTAAAGACATTCCTATCCTATGATAGATATAAGGAATGCCTCTTGACCATAGTCAAAACCCATGGTTTATAAAGTACTAAATGGGGGCTAGGTCCTACAATTAGGCTCAAATTATTGAATACCTATGGTAATCCTATTATAAATGTCTCTTAGGCTTAAATTTCCTTGAGTGTAACTCATGAAGAGTTAAAAATATAGATTCCATGGTGAATGGGGGTTTAGGTGCTCCTGCACCAACTATTATCTCCTAAGACTCTTGAGAAAAATGAATTTGCTAAGAGAAGAAATAGGTCTATAACAAAACCAACTAGATATATGATATTTGAGAATGAAGTATCAAAGGAATTTTAGAGAGAAGCAATAATACATCAACATATACAATAAACATAGTAAAAATGAGAAAAGGTACAAACAAGACACTTTATGAACTATGGTTTGGACATGCACATTATTTTAGAGTTTTTATAAGTAAATTCTATATTTGGCTTGGAAAGTTGTAAGAATTTTGGTTCAACTATGATAAATGGTAGACAAGTTATTTAGAAAAGATGAGACATATAAAGATGAAATAGATGCTAAAAGATAGTGGGATAGAGTTTACATAATCTATTATCATACATTGTGATAACACACATATAGAAAGTATTTCTAAGAATATTGTGTTACAATATAATACTAAGTGTATATTGATAAAATATCATATTTTGAGAGAGAAATTTGTAGAGAAAAATATCATATTAGAGTATGTGAATACAAAAGACCAAATTGAATATATTTTTATGGAGCCTTTGTCTAAGGATACTTTGAGTATTTGTGAGGTATAATTAGGGTTATATTCTTGGCTACTTTTGAATAAATGATGTATTGAGTGCATTACTCTAGTGGTACAAAGAACTATTGTTTATCTAGATTGAATGCTGATACTTCTTATATGCAGGAGTATGTGTGGTTGAGAAAAGTTATCAAGGACTCTTGGTAGCTAGTATGAAATAGTGTCTTTGGACACTTGAGCTAGTTGAAAACTTTGAGAAGATGATCAATATAATGATGCCTTTTTCATTGATATCAATGGGGGAGATGTTGCATGAAAAACATCTGCTAGTAGTATATGAGAGATGTATGTGGGAGAGAGAATATATGGGATTGATTTTTTCATAGAATATTGATGTCAATGGGGAAGTATATCAATGGGAGAGAAGTGTAAACAATTGATGCCATCCATGTAAGAATTAGGAAGCACAAATGGAAAGTTGTTCTTATGAGTTTTAGATTTGATTGATGAAGAGGATTTGAAAAGACAAGAGCAACAATAAAAATAAAGTTTGATTTGGTATTCTTGGAGCTTAGATATTATATATTTATGTTGCCATCAATGCTAAAAGGGGAGATTGTTAGCATGAATTCTAATGGTATTCCTTTGTGGGAGTATCCTAAGCATTTCTAGAACACTTAGGGAGAGTTTTAGCATGATTGACATGTTGCATTCATGACTGTGCTTGTCATTGATGTCAAGGGTATATGCAACATCATGGTGTACGAAAAAGTGGCAATGTGAAAGTATTTAGTTTTGAAAAGTCTAAAAGAATTTAAAAATATGCTTTGACTATTTTCCCACCCATCCCAGTACCAAACAAAAAATTTAATACCTTGCCTTATCAGGTACCTGATTTTAGAATGGGTATCCAATTTGAGAATGGATATCCTATTTGAAAATGGGTACTTGATTTCATAATTGGTACCCAATCTATGCACCCAAATCATAGAGTCAAATTCAAATGTAAAGGGAGTGAGGACCATTTTTAAAGATAAATATTGATTTTTATTTACCAAACTCAAATGGGGACCAAATTTTAAGTTATATCAAGTCCAAGTACAATATATTTATATCATAATTTATGGGCGGACCAATTATTATATATAGTTACAAAAATTTATTATATAGTATTAAATAATACTAATTATTTTATATATAGTTAGTCCTTATTATATATTTTTATATTGTTATATATCATATATATTATTATAATATAGTATATAAATTAGCAACCTAAGTTAATAAACTATATGATAATGTTGTAAGAAACTACAATCCACCAAGATAACTAAGAGCGTTGGGGGGGGGAGGGGGGGTGGTGAATCAGTTATCCAATAATTAAAAAAATTATCAACCTTAAACAATCCTATCTATTCAACCAAAGTAAACAAAAACCATAACAAGATTTACATACACAATTACACTAGATATGTTAAATAGGGAAACCCTTGATTAGAGGGAAAACCCTAGTGGGAATGATGCCCACAAGATGGTGTACTAATATAAATATTCCTTGTTAGGAGTATATTACAATATTTAGTACATGTGAGTTCATTTTAGGAGACTTTGAATCCCTATTCAAAGATTCCAACACTATAAGAAGTTATGCCAACTCTGTTAGGAATTGTAAGAAGACTAAATGACTCATTATCCAAACAAATTTTGGGGAAAGATCATTAAAATCACTATCCAACTAATCTTTCAACTATCCTTTTCAAAATAATTTTATGTACTTTACTATAACTTCTTTCCTTTTTCTTGTCAATTGGACCAATCATTTTCAAACCTTGTAGACCAAGTCACAAACCTTAGATCCAAGTATCCAACTTCAGATCATACAATAAAACATCAGCAATGAAGTCTTCTTCACCTTTTTTCTACTCTACACAACTTTTTATTTCACACTTTTTGCTACTTACAATCATTCATACATTCACATATTTCACAACATGATAATGGAAAATATCCTTCCTTTATACTGGGTGTATAAAATAATTATCTGAGTTGGTTGTTACACTTTCTCAATTTATTATTAGAGGACCATATTAAGAACATATTACACTTAGTGATAACATTAATCTTCTTCCTTGAAACTTAAATAACTTTCTGTACACATGTCATTATGATGAGCAAGCTTGAATGGGTGGTGGAGTAGAAGAAGATGATGAAATTTTGAATGGAAGTGGCTAAATTTGAGGTATTCCTCTATCACTACATGGCTTATGAAAATGAGTAAGCTCTAGAAATTCTTGGGCACTTGGTGAAGATCTTAATGCTCACTGGAATGGGGATCTAGGATCAATATCTTCTAGTTTGTATCAATTCTGGGAAAAGCACACCTTTGTAGAAGTACACTTCCACACTTCTTCTAAATTTTGTGAACCATAGAGTTCTGTAGAGCTGTAGAATTACGGATCTACGGACCTATGGATCTGCGGATCTGCAGACCTATGGACCTGTAGACCTGCGGACCTAAATTTTTGAAAATTTCAAAAGTGATTTCTGAACTTTTTACATAGTGTAGATTATTGAAAGGGTGTAAATTTTTTGAAACTTGATCAAACCTATCTTGTTTCCAATAGTATGTTCTTTGTAAGCCCTCCTTCTAGTGCCACTTCTATTGGGTGTTCATTTTGCACAAGGTCAACGGCAGGAATCCATAGTGTAATTCCTCTCTTGAAAAGAAAATCTTTTAAAGGATCTGCTCCAAGGTTCAGTGTTTGTCTTGCGATGTACCAAAATTTGATCAGTAGAAGATAAATGTGAATGTTCACGAGGAGGCCTTTGCTGGTTCCAAAAACTCTTTTACCTTGGAATCAAGTAAAATCTATTCACTGTCTCAAAATATCACACCAAAAGAACAATATTTTTGTATTTTCTATTTTTTTTCAATGAATGCAACTCTAACAATGCAGCTATTATGAGGTCTTATTCTAATAGGGGGGTTAGCAAAGAAAATAAAAAAATTGAAAGTAAATAACATGAAATCAAATAACTTGAAATTGAAATTCCTAAATGGACATAAGCTACAGAACACAACATGCTGCGAGTTAAACATTTGAAGAAATCGGTAGGAAACCAATGAAAACAGAAGCAGTGCTTCCTAGAATCCACTGATGCAAGCGTCCGTGAGAATATTTAACAAATCGAATGATGTTTCACTCTTTATCAAATTGCAAGGCCACGAAAAGTGCACTCATGCAAGACAAAAAAATGTGTAGACACAATTGGGTGATTTTTTCTCAAGCTCATTACGTCAACAGAATTCATATATCTATAGCAAACACTAGAACTAAAAGATCGCACAACTAGAAACAATGCAATAAACCTTTGGCTCAATCACAATCTCATGAATAAATCCACAAAACAATGACACATTCAAGCAAGAATAACTACAGTCCAAATGCTAGCACCAAAAGCATAACTTTATTGCATAATAACGACAGCCTTTTTTATATTTTACAATGGCGTATTTATAAGAAATTGTCTCCTCAATTTGTCTTGAGAATGAGAGATATCTTAATGCAATAAAATGCTTTTAAAACATTAAAACAAACTAAATATATACAAACTAGTGCTTAGAGGGACTCCATCCATAATTTATTCATTAATTAGATGCATGACCCCTTTACATGTCAAAAACAATGAAAGCATGAGAGAGAAAGTAGGAGGAAGCCATCATTCGAAGTAGAAGTGCACAGAGACACCAAAAATAGAAGCTGGCCCTTCACTTGATGTGTGTCGAAGTTAACCTGCCATCAAAATGCATTTCCAATGCATGTAAAGTGCTATTTTTGGAACTGGCAGTCAACTGTCAATGCACCTTTGAATTGTGGAACTGCGGAGCTATAGACTTGCAGAGCTATGGACCTCAACTGAGTCAAAAAATCTCAAAATTTTTCTAAGTGTCAAAATTGAAATTCTGTCATCTGGGTTTCGTTCATCTTCATCCTAAAGATATGTTTGGATGTTTTCCCTTGAATTTTTCTATAATCTAAGTAATCTTAGTAACATCAGGAAGATCCAAAGCCTCATACTTATCTCTGACCTTCTGTTTGTAGTTGTCCACCTCAATTTGAGTTTTTCCAAAATCCTCGAGTTTGGTATCCAACTCTAACAATGCTTCTTCTATCCTAAAGGCTTGTTTCATGTCTTCATCACTGGATGCTTCCTCTAAAGTCTTTCTAAAGTTTTCTAAAACTACCTCAACTGGTAAGAGCTTCTCTCATTCTTCATCTTTAATAATATCCAAGCATGCATCACTATATAACTTTTCTTCTTCCAAAATTCACTCTTGAGCTTGGTCCTTGAGCCTATGTATCTCATCATGCAATGTTTCCATCACTTTGTTTCCCTCTTTAATCTTTTCTATCCAATCATCTATCATGTCTAGTTCTTCTCCAGTATATACATCAATCAGAATGCGGTACTTTTTTCCTTTTATGGCTTGTAGAATTTGCAAATCTTTACTCCAAACCCATACCTCATCCATAATGCTAAAGTATTACCTCAAAATTGCCACGATCTTATCAACATTGTCTTGTGTAGCATGTAATAATTTCAAACTTCATATAATTATAGTGACACCCCTATCCTCAAGTTTGTCTCACCAATCCTGACAAGATCTCAAGAATGGACTGAGATGTACACCTTCCCCTTCTTTAAGAATGGTAGTCAAAGTCTCCTCAAGGTGTTCAAAATCAAGAGGACCAATAACTTCAGCTAGATATCCTTTCAAGATCTCAACTTGCCTTCAAAGTGCTCTAATTTAAATCTCATCACGTTCCATATGGTTAAGAACCTCTTTGACTCCCATAGTCATCATCTATTGAGAAGTATCCTATTTAGGTTTTCGTAACATGATATCCTTTACTTCATAGTCCTCAAGGCTGATAGCTTCTTCATTTGTTCCTTTCGAGGAATGGGCCACTTGTGCAAAAAATTCTTGATTTCAAGTAGTGGTAATGAATGCAAATGGTGTTGCATCCTATAATGGAGAGTCAGGCTTGCTCAAAATCTCTGCAATGTCACAAATATCATCCTTTGAAGTAAGGAATTGATGCTTAGCACTTCTCATTATTTCCTTTCGAAACCATCTCAAGATATGTCCTTCTATAACCTTGGCTCTAGATGATGAAGGGATGTGTTCAACTACCCCCTTCCCTCTGTCACTTTTGCTTGGAGTTTCCTATTGTGAGGGTTCTTCTTCTATAGTCTCGTTTTTTGTAGATCCTATAGTTTGATCCTCAACTTCCTGGGAAGGCTGTTGTATACATTCCATCACCTGTGCCTCTTTTGATGGCTCGTTAGTAGTCCTTGGTTCTAGTTCTCCTTGTAATGATGATTCATTTTGAACATATTCCTCTAAACTCAGAGCTGGAGGTGTCACTAAAACCTTATCTACCATCATTTCTTGAGGTGAAGATGGGGGCATTGGATGTGGACCTTGTGTCTCAGGTGGCATCTGCATCCAATCTTGCTGATGAAATTCACCTGTAGGAGTATCTCTAATATTATCTCCAACCAATTCTGTACCCACTGGCATGAAATCAAAATATGGAATGGAGAAAATATCATCACCTAGCTCTCTTTTATCATTCACCCATCATTTTACTTCGTCTTTTGAAGAAGAGAGCTCTACCATTTCAGCTTGGGTGGGTGGTGGGGATAGTTCTCCCATTCCCACTCAAAAGATATTTTTCGAGAGGATAGTTCTTCCATTCCCACTCGAAAGTTGAGATATCCTACTTTCAATTTACCTGGTATGCTCCTATTACAAATGGCCAATCCCAACAAGGTCTTCATTGTTTCTTGATCCTCTCATAAGTTGATTCAATTTGCCGAGAAATTTCCATTAGAACCAACTTGTCACTTGGGTACCTTGGGAGCTTCTTTGGATGGATAGATGCACCACCAACTCGAATGTATGTGAATATTCAAAACTGGATAAAATATGCACTAAGAGCTATGATCTATGCCTTCGCCTCATCAGACAATCTCTTTCCATAATTGCCTACAATGGATTGAATGATGGCAAAGATAAACGCATCATTCACAATCATGTACTCTTTGCTTTGTGGTGAGAGATTCTTCTTAACTACCTAAGGGTAAACTATTATGGCTATGCATTAGGGTCCTGCATATTGCCCTTTTTGTACAACCTGGGATAGTTGGTGGCTCTTGCTACAAGTAGATAAACCACATAAGAAGTCATATAAAACTTCTTCTTGTCCTTTACTGTCCACAACTGATCACACACATTCTCACTAAGTGTGGTGGCCCAATCCAATGGCATCTTTGCATTTTTGATGGTTTCAATGAAGTTAACCATGAATGGAGCAAGATAACCCATTGCAGGTAATCCCATAACTCTGCTCCGGAGAATGATTGAATATCTAATGTCATCCTTCATGTATCCTCAAGCCATATCTACTCTACTAATTGTCTTTCCTCGAGATGGCTTCTCAATGAAGTATGAGGAATATATGATGTCGATGGCCTCCTAGTGATGATCCTTATGCCACCTCTCAGCTACTTCATATGAAAGCCTGATAAACTAATCAGCTCTAAGTAAGTGAAAAACTCTCTCGATATTATTAGGTCATAGATCTAAAACCACTTCACTAGTGATGCTCTTTACCACCCTTTTCTCGAGAACAAAATGTTGAGATAAGGTCATAATATATTTAACTGACTGAATGGTCCCAGGATGTGATGCCGCATTTACAAATCTAGATCGGATTAAGGTAGATCTCAAAGAAGATCTTTCAGCTGGGTTGTTACAAACCCTAAAAAATTCTCCCAAGTCCGTGTGTCCAAGTTCTGTGTCTTTGGTCTCAGAGTGTTCATTGTGCAATCATGACTTCAAGGTTAGGCCTTGGAACTTTTTATACAATATGCTTTGCTGTTGATCTAGATGTGGATGCCATTTGATTATATTACCTGTACGTCACAAAGAAAAAGAATGATTAATTACTGGATATATAAAATAAAAAAATAATATTCTAGAACTTTTTAAAAAATTTTTTTTTTTAGGTTTTAACTATACATATAAAAAAGAACAAATAATAAAAAAAAAATGGGGTTTGAAACATGGTGGCGTGCGCATCCGAGAGGGGCATGGCTGGGGCCACAAGCATGTCCAGAAGGGCATGGCGGCTGCCATACACTTGCATCCAAAAGGGTTCCACGGTGGCGGCTACACGTTGCCCAGAAGGCATGCATAGCGGCGGCCGCACGCAGTCCTAAAGGTGCACACAGTGGTGCACTGTCGTGCATCCATCGGCCCAAAAGGCGCGTGTAGTGGCGCGCAGCCGCCCGACCCAGAAGGTGCGTAGTAGTGCGGCTTGCATGCACGGCCCAAAAGGGCACTGCAAGAGTACAATGTGTGTGTGTCCATAAGGGTGCGCACAACACCATGCCGCGTGCTTCCTCTTTTGATTGCACGCGCGTGAGCTCTAGGTCTGTGTCGAAGGTAGAGGGGAGAAGGTTTCAATACCTTTCCCTCCTCAGCTCTACTTCTTCAACATCAAAAAAAAAAAGGGAGGGGGGGGGGGGGTTATAACTTCCCTTCCTCCTTTCTTTGCATGCGCACATACCTCGATATGCGTGTGCATGAGATTTTTTTTTCTATGATTTTCAATTTTTTTGTGATTTTTGGACTCAACTTTCAAACAAAAATTCTTCTCCTGACTCGAATTGTGAATCCAAGAGTTGAAAAAAGTAGGAGGTCCCCATTCCTAGTAAGGAATGGGGTGTGTGTTGTGGAAACCACAACAAATAGCCCCAAAAAAAGGAAGAAATGAACAAGGCATTTCTTCATCAGCAACCATTCCTCTAACGTGTGTTAAACACCAACCAAATTTTGAACACCTTGAGCGTATTTCAAATGACTTTGCAATCAAAATCTCAGAAGCCAAAACCTTCAAACTCAGTGTGTGCATTGTGTATTCATTCCCTTTGATGTGTTAGGATGTAATTAATCAGAGTTTTTTGACAACTCAAAACAATCTTCCACTCCTTTCAGCTCATTCATTCAGAATCTCCACAAAGTCTCTTTATCAATCAATTACTTGACCAGATGAGAGAATCAGTTCGAGGGCTCTTAGTGGGATGTCATGTTCTTTTAATTTTTGGCCTTTTGCATGATTGCTCCATGTAATTCAACATGTTACTTTTGATGAAACAATACTTTTGAATATAAGACACTTTGTTTTGCATCGTATCTTTAGCCATTTCAGATCTTTAGAATCCTTCAATCTTAACACTATCTTTTTTTTTTTGAATTCTGTATCCTAACTATGCTTAGATTATGTAGTTAGAACATTAGTGTCATTTCTTGGATTTGATCTCTTATGAACATCCCTTGTGTTCCTCTTTTAGAACTTTTTAGGAAACTCTTACACCAAACAATGATCTTAGTAACCTTTTGAGGAGACCCCTCTTGTTTGAACTAGTCAAAGTTTGGATCATTTCTCATCATCTTTGACTTGAAATTGAACAACAACTAACACAATCAAATCTTTAAATTTGCAAAGTGTTGAGAACTTGTTGATCCAGACTTCTGATTTCCAGACTGAAAGTCCCCTATTTCCATAAGAAATGTCGGTTGCTTGGTTGGTATAAGACACACAATCATCCAAATGTTTTGACAAAGAAATACCTCCTCCTGAAATTGTGACCAAAGAGTGGTTAGTGAAATCTCAAGAAAATTCCCAAGTACACCTTACCCCCTAGGACTGAGTTGACTTTAAAAGAAAACACACGACTGAAAGCAAACACACAACTTAGAAAAAAGGAAACACAGTTGCAGAAGTAAACACCATTGCAGAAATAAAAATTTAATCTATGTGCGAAAATGAAACCTAACTAATGTTGTTTTTTTTTTTTTTTTTTTTTGTGCTATTTAGGCTTCAAAATAATGTTTCAAAAATTGCCCATTTATGGGAAAATGTAGAAACTCCCCTTGTAAGGAACTTAGCCCAAATGTGTTTTCTTCAAAAATTTTTGCAGTTTGATATGGGCCTGTCCACAAGCGTTGAAACTTGGCATGGCTTCCCGACTTTTCTTTTGCCTTATCCCAAAGTAGGACTAGGTTAGAAATCTTGAAGGATTTTATTGTGGCCCTCTTGTCAAACCATATCTTAACAATGGCTTGATGTTTAGCCATGTGTTATAATGTAGTTGTTCATTTCTCATCCATTTCTAGAAGATTCATCAATCAGATTTGTACTTTGTCATTGTCATCAACATACCCACTCATGAATTTTAAAATAGGAATCTTGAGGTTGAGCGGGAATATCAGTTCTTGCCCATAAAAAATTAGATAGGGAGAAGTACCCAAGGCCTTTTTCACTCTAACTTGATCTGTCCACAAGGCGTATTTCAATTGTGTATGCCAATCCTTAGGGTTCTCCTTCAGGAGTCATTTTATCACAATGATCAAATTTTTGTTTGTAGACTCCGCTACCCCATTTCCTTGTGGGTAGTAATTTGAAGAGAATCTGATGATGACTTTATTTTCAAATGCCCATTGTGTCAAAAATGCAGATGCAAATGTAAATCCATTGTCGCATACAGGAGCAAATGACATTCCAAATCTAGTAACAATATGTTCTTTCAAAAAGTCTATCACCACCTTAGCAGTGCAATTTTTGAAAGTCTCAGCCTCCGTCCATTGTGTGCAGTAATCTGTAGCTATAAGGATGAATGCTTGTCCAGTTGATGATGGTGGATTTACTAGACCAATGAAATCTAGTCCCCACTTTGTGAAAGGGCGCACCTCATATACTAGTTGCAGTGGCATTTCTAGGTGCCTCTCTTTGTTAGCACTAGTTTGGCATGTATGACAGGAACGTACATGTTCAAAAGTATCCTTAAATATTGAGGGCCAAAAATAACCTGATCTTAAAATCATGTGAGCTGTTGCTTCTTCTGAACTATGTCCCATACAATACTTATCATGAAAATGTTCCAGGACATCCTTAGCTTCTTCACGTCCTAAGCATTTCAAATAAATCCCTTTGTAGTTTCTTTTATACAACTTGTTACCAAGTAACTTCTAAGACTCACATTTTATCTTAAGTCCCCTATGTTGTGAACTGTTCATCCACTTGGGGCATTGATCTAGTAGGAGATAATAGACAATATCCTAGTACAACACATCTGTCACCACACCTTGATTGATATCAACTTGTGATACAACCATCTTCTATTGATCATCTTCATCAATTTCATCATCAAATTTGAATTCCTTTTGATTTCCTTCTTGGTTGTTAGTGATCATTTTGGATAATCCTTGGCCTCTGACTAATTGCATAGGTTGAATCTCTAGATTGAATTCTTGAAGTATTGCCATCCACTTTCCTCTTCTTTCACCAAGTTCATTTTGCATCAAAAGTATCTTTACCGCTGGGTCAGGTACAATTGCATACACCTTACTTCTGAGTATATAGTGATGGAACTTCTTTACTACCTTGATCAATGCAAAGGACTGTTTATCAAGATTTGAATATTTCAACTTAGCATTCTTTAAAGGACAACTCATGAAAGAAATGGGTCATTTATCCTCCTCTCTTTTTTGCGTCAAGATCCCTACGCAAGAATGTTCAAAAGAAAAGGAATAGATCTTGAAGGGTAACCCTTAATCTGGACTTACCAAAACTAGGGCTATGGAAATGGCAACCTTGATATCTTAGAAGGATTTCTTTATCTCTGGTACCCATTCTGTTTTAGCCCCTTTTTTGAGAAAATCATTGAGGGGGCAGACTATCTCTGCGAAACCACTTATGAATTTTCATAAAAAGTTTATCTTTCCAAAGAAAGATTTCAATTCCTTTTGGCTATAAGGAGCCGCTAACTTCAAAATAGACTCAAATCTATTTGGATCAATGGAAATTCCAACTTCAAAAATGACATGTCCCAGGAGCTTTCCTTTAGTAACATCGAATGAACATTTCTTGGGATTGAGCGATATGCCGTACCTATGACATCTATTGAATACCTACCTTAGATCAGCAATATGAGTACTTTGATCCTTCAAAAAGATAGTCAAGTCATCCATGTAGATGAATATAAACCTATTTATCAATCCTTTGAAAGCTTCATCCATTGCTCATTGAAATGTAGCTTCTACATTAATCAACCTGAAAGGAATCCTTCTATAGGCAAACGTTTCCCACTTTGTTGTGAAAGTAGTCTTTAGCCTATCTTCTTCATCAACCATCACCTAGTTATATCCTGAGTAACTATCCAAGAATGACATCATCTTTGAACCATTAACAATTTGTAACACTTCATCTAACAAGGGTATAGGGTAGTTATCCTTATGAGATGCCAAGTTCAATTTATGAAAGTCAACAAAAAGGTGAATCTCTTTGGTCTTTTTCTATATAGGGACCAAATTTTCTACCTAGGTGGAATGACAAATAGGGAATATGATCTTAGCATCTAGTAGTTTTTTGACTTCTTTCATAATCAGTGGTTCGATTATCGGATTTACTGGTTGTTGTCTTTGCCAGAAGGGTTTAGCAGCTGATTTCAATGGGATGTCATGTGTGATAATCTTAGGATCATAAGTCTTTAATTCTTCATAGCTCCAAGCAATAACATCTTTATACTTGGTGAGCAACTTGAGCATGTCATCCCATTCCTTTTGATTGCATGCTTTTCCTATTTGCACCATTTTTGGTTCTTCATCAGTACCTAAATTGTACGAGTCACATTCTTTGATTCCTTTCTCTTGAGTTTCCCTTCTATTGAGTGCTGATTCGTCATGGTCAAAGATGCATTCAAATTCAACCATCCCTTTTAGAATTCTATTGGTTTTCAAATTAAGGATTCCATCATCATCCTCAAGCTCATCATCTTCAAGCTTATCTTTAGGTGTATCATCAATCTCTTGTCCTTGGAAATGGTGACTGCACATAATGAACCCAAGTATATGTTGATCATCTTGGAAGACCTGAAAGTTTGTGATATTGTTGGGAATGGCATGAATGAAAACTAATTTAACTGAGAATCTTTTCAACTTTGTTCTTTCTACTAGTTGTAAAGTGTTGACTGAAATAGCAAGGGCGTCTGCTATCACATTCTTTCTTCTTGGAATGGATTTGATGTTTAGAGCTTCAAAGTCATCCATTATATCCCATACCATTTTCCTATAAGCGATTAATCTTTTGTCATTGCATGAGTATATGGATTTTACTTGTCTTATCACTAGTTGAGAATCCCCTTCAATTATAAGAGCAATGACTCCCTTTTCCAATGCAAAGAGAAGTCCTCGAATAAAGGCTTTGTATTCTGCGCCATTATTAGTACATGTAAACTACAATCAATATGTAGCATAGAAATACCTGCCTTTTGGGTTGATTAGTTCAATACCTACACCGGCTCCTGATTTGCATCTGAAACCATCAAAGCGGAGTGTCCAAATTGCATTTTCCTTGGGTTTTCTAACTTTCTTCTTATTCGTCCTTAACTTTTCTTTTACTTGAGCCTTGAATGATTGTTTCTTGGGTACCCATTGTAACTTTTCTTGTGTAGGGTTTGATGAATCTCCTTCATACCCCATGGATAGAGGAAGAGTGTGTTTTTCTTGCTTCTCATGAATTTCCCTTATTAGCTTAGTGATTTGTTCAAATTTAGGTTCAAGATGAATGACTACTAAGGTCCATCCTTTACCTTTAACATATCATCTTTGTCTCTAAATTTTAATCATCCTTGGAGGAGGAGAAGATAAACCTCCAAAATTTGAAGAGGTATCGTTGTATGATGCATTTAAATATTCACTTTCCTCCTCAGTTTTCTCAATAAGGTTGGATGAATTCACTAAACTTTGGGTTTGGATAATTTCATCACCGGAGGTCTTTATACTTTTGTTTTCCATTATTTGTGTCAAAAATTTTGCTACTACTTCTTGGCATGCTGAACATTCGAACTCTGAATGACTAACTTTGTGCAATTGACAAAATCTTGGAAGGAGGAGGATAGTGGGGTCAGCTTCCTCTCCTAAACACTGTAGATTAATCACCATACTTTCTATGAATTGTGTCATAGTCTCACTTTTAGGTATCAATACCTTAGGTTCTTCATTCTGATCTTGAGATGTATTGTTTGGAACCATGTTCAATGCCATTACTTTGTATGAACCAAAATTAGATTGTAAGAATGCTACCTCGTTCAGGGCGTTGTAATCCATAATCATTATTTTTAGTTTGGGCTCAGTATCTATCTTCATTTGATTGTTCAAACCTTTCCACGGTAACCATAATTGAGTGAAATCTGTAGAGAACCATCCTCTAAGACATTTTGTCCATTCTTTGCTCAAGAGTAATCTGTATGTTTCTAGGATGTCAACCACATGTATGTCAACAATATCTTGAATCTGAGGATCAATTGTTAGTTGTATCCACACATCTTTCAATACTTCAATGAATTTTACCTCTATTTTATCCAACTATATTACTACTCAGTTAGAGGGTTGAGGATTAACTCCTAGCCTTTGAGCTATTGATAATGTCATCACATTACACGAAGCTCCTGAATCAATAAGACAATTGTGAAGATTCTTTCCATATATATTTATGCTCAGCAAAAATGGGGGTACCTCAACTTTGTCCTTGAACATAGTAGGCATTGCTTCTATAGCATTTACTTGTTGCGGCACTGTCTTTTGGGGCACATTATTCATATTATGGGAAACCTTTGTATTATCCAGTGTCTTCATGAGTGCTTCTCTTTGTTGTGAAAAATTTTGCAACATGTTGAACATGGACATATTGGATTTTTTTTCTTCAGGTCTTCAACCGCATTATATTTTTTAGTAGACCAAGCAGGGTTCTTTAGTATTGTCGGTATGTTTACTTGATTCTAATACTATGGTCCTCCTTGGGCTGGCCTTACTAGTGGTGGATTGTTGCTTTCTCTAGTATTAGGTGGGGTTGGTTGCAAACCAAGAGGAATTCCATCGATCAAGGGATCCTTTTTATTTCTGTGATTATATGTGTTAAAAGGCAAACATCTCATCGTGTTGAAGGTCAGGTTCTTGACTAAAAGGGAACAAGAATTCTTCATTTGCTTGTTGTTCCACTTGTACATTTTGTGTAGAATTGTAAGATACTAATAGCATTGCATTGAATTGAATAGGAGGAGGATTATCATTCATTGGTGGGATTTGATTCACATCCTGATTACCATTGTAGTATGCACCATCGTTGCTAGGCATATTTTGGCTATCATCATACTGATTAATGTCGACATACTGAATGTTGTTGTTATCAACAGGAATGCTTCCATTATTTGGTCTAGTGTTCCATTGTCAATTTTGTCTTTGGAAGCCATTGTTGCAATCAGGAGGATTGAAGTTTTTTCCTACATTGTTGTTACCATTATTGTTGAAGTTCCTGTTGTAATTCTAACCAAAATTGTTGTTGTAGGGGCCAGCATTGTTTCTCTGGAAGTTGTTATTTTTTCCTTGAGACAATCTAAGATGAGTCAATTCATTGTTCATTTGTGACATGTATTTCTTCATCTGAAAAACTTCTAAAAGGAGATTGTTATCTGCTTCCATAGGGACCGTTGCCTTTTGTTCAAAGAAGGTTGCTTTTGGGGGCTCATACCTTGGATATGTTATTGCTTGAGTTTGTGGAGTGGGTACCTATTGTAATGGAACTAGGTTCATAGGTATGAACTAACTAGGTATAGTGGGTGCTCCCATAGGAACCGTTGGCATAGTAGGAACTATTTGCATAGGAAGCATCATTCCCCCTCCATTAGGATTAGCTTCCTTTGTGAACGTGATTGCTTCTGCAAAGACTTTGTCCAATGTGTCAATATTTTCTGCAGGAAGTCTTCTTAGAAAAATAGTAGTAAGAGGATCCATGGCATTGAAATAAACTTGGATGGCAGCTTCAACCAAAATTGTGTATGGTGTTTCAAACTTGTGGTAGGCCATATGAAAATGATGATTGAAGCATGAAACTATTTCAGCTGGGTCCCTTTTTATTGAGATGAATTGTTGATGTATCACTGCTAGATTGATGAATGTTTTGAATTGTTCCAAAAATGATTTTTCAAAAGTGTCCCAGTCTCCAATACATCTTGGTGGTAGGTTCACATACCAATTGAAGGAAATTTCCCCCAAAGATTAGGGGAATAAACGAAGAACCACATCTTCATTAGCAATTTTCTTTTGGTTGCAAATTTCCTTAAAAATTTTGACATGATCTTTGGTGGTTCTTGTTTCTCCATAAATAAACCTTGGAAAAAATTTCTTGGGATTCTTAGGGAGGTCATGGAGGACACCTCTCAAGCTAAGGGGTGAATCAACTATGTTTCCGAAAAAGGCCATTGGAGGATTTTGTGGACATAAAGGTGGCTGGAATGGTGATGGGAGTGTTAGAATATGTGGAGGTCCACCTGGTGGTTGAATGGGTGGTGGAGTAGAAGAAGATGATGAAATTTTGAATGTAAGTGGCTGAATTTGGGGTATTCCTCTGTCACTACGTGGCTTAAAAAAATTAGTAAGATCTAGAAATTCTTGGGCACTTGGTGAAGATTTTAATGCTCGCTAGAATGGGGATCTAGGATTAATATCTTCCAGCTTGTATCAATTCTAGGAAAAGTGCACCTCTGTAGAAGTACACTTCCTCACTTATTCTTAATTTTGTAGACCACAAAGTTCTATGGAGCTATGGACCTGTGGAGCTACAGACCTATGGATCTACAGATCTACGAACCTGCAGAGTTGCAAAGCTGCGGACCTGCGAAGCTGCAGACCTGTGATTCTGAATTTTTGAAAATTTTAGAAGTGATTTCTGAACTTTTTACATAGTGTAGATTATTGCAAGGGTGAATTTTTTTTTGAAACTTGATCAAATCTTTCTTGTTTCTAGTAGTATGCTCTTTGTAAGCCCTCCTTCTAGTACCACTTCTGTTGGGCATTCGTTTTGCACGAGGTCAATGGCAGGAATCCATAGTGTAATTCCTCTCTTGAAAAGAAAATCTTTTAAAGGATCTACTCCAAGGTTCAGTGTTTGTCTTATGATGTACCAAAATCTACTCAGTAGAAGATAAATTTGAAAGTTCACGAGGAGGCCTTTGTTGGTTCCAAAAACTCTTTTACCTTGGAATCAAGTAAAATCTATTTGCTATCTCAAAATATCACACCAAAAGAACAATATTTTTGTATTTTCTATTTTTTTTCAATGAATGCAACTCTAACAATGTAGCTACTATGAGGTCCTATTCTAACAAGGGGGTTAGAAAAGCAAATAATGAAACTAAAAGCAAATAGCATGAAATCAAATAACTTGAAATTGAAATTCCTAAATAGACATAAGCTACAGAACACAACATGCTACGAGTTAAACCTTTGAAGAAATCAGTAGGAAACTACTGAAAATAGGAGCAGTGCTTCCTAGAATCCATTGATGCAATCATCAGTGAAAATCTTTAACAAATCGAATGATATTTCACTCTTCATCAAATCACAAGGCCACGTAAGTGTGCTCATGCAAGACAAAAAGCTATGTAGACACAATCAGGTGATTTCTTCTCAAGCTCATTATGTCAAAAAAATTAATATATCTGTAGCAAACACTAGAACTAAAAGATTGCACAACCAAAAACAATGCAATAAACCTTTGGCTCAATCACAATCTCATGAATAAATCCACAAAACAATGACACATTCAGGCAAGAATAACTACACTCAAAATGCTAGCACCAAAAGCATAACTTTATTACATAATAACGACGACCTTTTTTACATTTTACAATGGGGTATTTATAAGAAATCGTCTCCTCAATTTGTGTTGAGAGTGAGAGATATGTTAATGCAATAAATTTTTTTTAAAACATTAAAACAAACTAAATATATACAAACTAGTAATCTAACTGGTGCTTAGAGGGACTCCATCCATATTTTATTCATTAATTGGATGCATGACCCCTTTACATGTCAAAAACAATGAAAGCATGAGAGAGAAAGTAGGAGGAACCCATCAGTTGAAGTAGAAGTGCATGGAGACACCAAAAATAGAAGCTGGCCCTTCACTTGAGGTGTGCCGGAGTTAACTTGTCATCAAAATGCATTTCCAATGCATGGAAAGTGCAATTTTTGGAACTAGAAGTCAACTGTCGGTACACCTTTGAATTACAAAGCTATGGACTTGCGGAGCTACAGACCTCAACTGAGTCAAAAAATCTCAAAATTTTTCTAAGTGTCAAAATTGAAATTCTATCATCTGGTTTTTGTTCATCTTCATCCTAAAGATATGTTTGGATGTTTTCCCTTGAATTTTTCTATAATGTTAGTAATCTTAGCAGCATCAGGAAGATCCAAAGCCTCATACTTATCTTTGACCTTCTGTCTGTAGTTGTCCACCTCAATTCGAGTTTTTGCAAAATCCTCAAGTTTGGTATCCAACTCTAACAATGCTTCTTCTGTCCTGAAGGCTTGTCTGATGTCTTCATCACTGGATGCTTCCTCTAAAGTCTTTTGAATTTTTCTCCAACTACCTCAACTGGTAAAAGCTTCTCTCATTCTTTATCTTCAAAAATATCCAAGCATGCATCACTATATAACTTTTCTGCTTCCAAAATTTGCTCTCGAGCTTGGGCCTTGAGCCTATGTATCTCATCATGCAATGTTTCCATCACTTTATTTCCCTCTGCAATCTTTTCTATCCAATCATCTATCATGTCTAATTCTTCTTCAGTATATACATCAATTAGAATGTAGTACTTTTTTCCTTTTATGACCTATAGAATTTGCAAATCTTTACTCCAAACTCGTACCTCATCCATAATGCTGAAGTCTTGCCTCAAAATTGCTACGATCTTATCAACATTGCCTTGTGTAGCATGTAATAATTTCAAACTTCCTATAATTATAGTGACACCCCTATCCTCAAGGTTGTCTCACTAATACTAAAAAGCTCTCAAGAATGGATTGAGATGTACACCTTCCCCTTCTTTAAGAATGGTAGTCAAAGTCTCCTTAGGGCATTCAGAATCAAGAGGACCAATAACTTTAGCTAGATATCCTTTCAAGATCTCAACTTGCCTTTGAAGTGCTCTGAGTTCAATCTCATCATGTTCCATATGGCTAAGAACCTCTTTGAATCCCATAGTCATCATCTATCAAGAAGTATCTTTTGTAGGTTTCCCTAACATGATATCCTTTACTTCATATTCTTGAAGGCTGATAGCTTCTTCATCTGTACCTTCCGAGGGATGGGCCACTTATGCAAATAAGTCTTGATTCTGAGTAGTAGTAATGAATGCAAATAGTTTTGTATCTTGTAATGGAGAGTTAGGCTTGTTCAAAATCTCTGCAATGTCACAAATATCATCCTCTAAAGCAATAAATTGATGCTTAGCACTTCTCATTATTTCCTTCTGGAACCATCTCAGGATATGTCCTTCTGTAACCTTGGCTCTAGATGATGAAGGGACATGTTCAACTACCCCCTTCCCTCTGTGACTTTTTTTGGGAGTTTCCTATTGTGAGGGTTCTTCTTCTATAGTCTTAGTTTCTGTAGATCCCATAGTTTGATCCTCAACTTCCTGGGAAGGTTGTGGTATACATTCCATCACCTGTGCCTCTTTTAATGGCTCATTAGTAGTCCTTGGTTCTAGTTCTCCTTATAATGATGATTCTTTCTGAACATGTTCCTCTAAACTTGGAGGTGGAGTTGTCACTAAAACCTTTTCTACCATCATAGCTTGAGGTAAAGATGGGGGCATTGGATGTGGACCTTGTGTCTTAGGTGGTATCTGCGTCCAATCTTGCTGATGAAATTCACCAGTAGGAGTATGTCTAATATTATCTCCAACCAATTCTGTACCCAATGGCATGAAATCAAAATTTGGAATGGAGAGAATATCATAACCTAGCTCTCTTTGCTCATTCACCCATCATTGTAATTCATCTTCTAAAGAAGAGAGCTCTACCATTTCAGCTTGGGTGGGTGGTGGGGTATTTGTGACATTCTTCTTTCTTTCCAATTTTGTGGGTTTGGCAAGTTGAGTTCTCCCTTATAAAGGCGCTTGTTCTTCCTCTGCATCTGACTCTGTCTCATCCTCATCTTACTCTTCTTTGGGAATGGTTTCAGGAATAGGTGGATTAGGCACTAATCTTTTACAAACTCTCTGCCTCTTGTTCATTCTAACCTTAACCCTCCTTTGCTTCTGTGGAACCATAGGAGAAGCGGGTTTTTCATGCATTGGATGAATGGATGTCTCTGGAATCTCTCCTTCTTCTTGTTGGCTTGACAAAATAGGAGGCAATGGAAAATCAACATGGATATGAGAAATTCCAGGGTCTCGGGGGTTCCGGGAAGTAGATTCATCTTGCTACAAAGGAGCTTGTTGTTCAACATGCTCTATCTAGATCCTCTGAGGAGAGGCTCTCTTCCTCTTTTCTTTCTTCTTTACTGAAGGATGGTAGTATCCCACTATAAAATCAAGCTGGTAGACTATTTATGGCTTGATAGGAGACTAGAGTGCAAAGATAGGGACTATGATCTTCCTCCCCTTTACCCTTTTTGGGTGAGCGTGTGCATGGAATATCACTGTGTCCAAAATAGGATCAAGTGGAAAGGGTTTCTTGATCCAACCCTTTGTCATTCTAATGACATGTCTTGCTCAATGATTAATATCATCTCCTTCCTCCCTATCAACTTTTGCATTCAAAATTGGTCTCTTGCCAACCTTATCTATATTGAATAAGGGATCTAGTAGCTCCTATGAATCTTGCAACCTTATCTCATCCAAGATGGTCAAATGGAGAGCCTTCTCTGCTAAATACAAAGTCATTCTACAATAGTCCCTGATATGAACATCATAGTCATTTGTGGAATTCATCCACTGATCTTCAATGGCATCCTTATGGTAGAACTCTTTTCCTATCAGATTTTCCACTTTACCAACATTGTTGAAGAATGGCTGGGGAGAGTTATATTATTCGAGAGGATAGTTCTCCCATTCTCACTCAAAAGTTGGGATATCTTGCTTTCTCTTTACCTAGTATGCTCCTATTACAAATGGCCAATCCTAACAAGGTCTTTGTTGTTTCTTGATCCTCTCATAAGCTGACTCAATCTATAGAGAAATTTCCATTAGAACCAACTTGTCACTTGGGTACCTTGGGAGCTTCTTTAGATGGATAGATGCACCACCAACCCGAATGTATGTGAATGTTTGAAACTGGATAAAATATGCACCGAGAGCTGTGATCTATGCCTTGGCCTCATCAGACAATCTCTTTCCATAATCGCCTTCGATGAATCGAATGATGGCAAAGATAAAGGCATCATTCAAAATCCTATGCTCTTTGCTTTGTGGCAAGAGCTTCTTCTTAACTAGCTGAGGATAAACTATATATGGCCATGTGTTAGGGTCCTACATACTGCCCTTTTTGTACAACCTGAGATAGTGGGTGGATCTTGTTGCAAGTAGATACACCACATAAGAAGTCATATAAAACTTCTTCTTGTCCTTTACTGTCCACAACTAATCACACACGTTCTCACTAAGTGTGGTGGCCCAATCCAGTGGCATCTTTGCATGTCTGATGGTTTCAATGAAGTTAACCATGAATGGAGCAAGATGACCCACTGTAGGCAATCCCTAACTCTACTAAGGAGAACGATTGAATATCCAATGTCATCCTTCATGTATCCTCGAGTGATATCTACTTTACTGATTGCCTTTCCCCGAGATGGCTTCTTAATGAAGTATGATGAATATATGATGTCGATGGGCTCTTAGTGATGATCCTTATGCCACCTCTTAGCTACTTCATATGAAAGCCTGATAAACTCATCAACTCTATTTAAGTGAAAAATGCTCTCGATATTATCAGGTCGTAGATCTAAAACCACTTCCCCAGTGACACTCTTTACCACCCTTTCCTCGGAAACAAAATGTTGAGATAAGGTCATAATCAATTCAGCTGACTGAATGGTCCCAAGATGTGATGCTGCATTTACCAATCTAGAATGGATTAAGGCGGATCTCAAGGAAGATCTTTCAGTTGGGTTGTTACAAGCCCTCAAAAATTCTCCCAAGTCTGTGTGTCCAAGTTCTGTGTCTTTGATCTTAGAGTGTTCATTGTGCAATCGTGACTTTGAGGTTATGCCTTGGAACTTTGTACACAACTGGCTTTGTTGTTGATCCATATGTGGATGCCATTTGATTATATTACCTGTATGTCACAAAGAAAAAGAATGATTAATTACTGGATACATATAAAACAAAAAAATGATATTCTAGAACTTATTTTATTTTATTTTATTATTATTATTTTTTTTAAAAAAATTTATTTTATTTTTTGGGTTTTAACTATACATATAAAAAAAAAACCAAAAAAAATAATAAAAAAAAGCATGGGGTTTGAAACTCGGTGGCGCATGCATCCAAGAGGGGCACAGTGGCAGTCGCGTGTGCACATCCTAAAGGGGTGTGACAGCAGCGCCCTGCACGTGCCCAGTAGGGCACGATGTCTGTCACACGCTTGTGTTCAGAAGGGTGCCACAGTAGCAGCCGTGTGCTACCCAAAAGTTGTGTGCAACAATGGGCCACTGGACGTCCAGAAGGGCACAACAGCAGTGGCCACCACGTGGCCCAGAAGGTGGATGCAGTGGTGCACCATCGTGCAGCCAAAAGGGCATAGCGGCAGTAGATGCTACGTGGCCTAGAATGCATGTAGTGGCACAGCTTGCATGCATAGCCTAGAAGGGTGCCATGGTGGCATAGCACGCATGTGCATCCAAAAGTGCACACGCAGCGCCATGCTGCGCGCTTCCTCTTCTGGTCGTGCACGCGTGAGCTCTAGGTCTGCATGGAAGGTGGAGGGGGGGAGGTTTCCATACCTTTCCCTCCTCAGCTCTACTTCTTCAACATCAAAAAACAACAAAAAATCAAAAGGGGGGGGGGGGGGGGGGGGTGTTTATAACTTCCCTTCCTCATTTCTTTGCATGCATGTGCACTTCGATATGCATGCGCACGAGATTGTTTTTTTTTTTTTTTGTGATTTTCACTTTATTTGATTTTTCTGTGATTTTCAATTTTTTGATTTTTTTGTGATTTTCAATTTTTTGATTTTTTAATGATTTTTGGATGCAACTTTCAAACAAAAATTCTTCTCCTAACTTGAATTGTGAGTCCGAGAGTCGAAAAAAGTAGGAGGTCCCCATTCCTAGTAAGGAATGGGGCATGTGTTGTGGACACGACAACAGTACTTATTTCCAACAAGCTTATGAATATTTTGTACTTGTTTTTAATGCTTCTTGAACTATTTTTCATGTTGTACTTCTCCTCTATTAACATCAATGTTAAAGGTTTCAACAACCAACAATCTCTACAACAACTATTTCTGACTAGCTCATCCAACAAGAGTCCTAGATGAATATGTCCATCATAGATACTCCCCCATATAGGAAGCATCAACATTCAATCTAGACAAACAATAGTGCTCTATTACACTAGACTGAAGCACTCCTTGCATCATCTACTTTGATGTAGGAAGGGGCATAACCCCTTGCATACCTCACAAATACTTAAAAGTCTATTTGGGAAGAGGCTTGGTGAAAATATCTATAATCTGTTCTTTAGTGCTTACATACTCCAATATAATATCCTTTTCTACAACTCTCTCTCAACATATGATACTTGATAGAAATGTGCTTAGTCTTAGAATGCAACACTATATGTTGTCACCATGTATGAAAAAAGGTTCACTAAATTCTATCCTTATATCCTTTAGCATCTATTTCATCCAAACAACTTGATTACAATTATTTGTTGCTACAACATATTCTACTTCCTCTATACTTTATGAGGTATAATCCTACTTCTTGCTTAGCTAAGATACCAATCTTCCTCTAAGAAAGAAGGCTCTACCACTGGTGCTCTTTCTGTCATCCATACTACCTACCCAATTAGCATCAATATAGGCATCTAAATATCCTTTTGACTACTGCATAATGTGCTTCTTTGGGATCAACTTGGAATCTTATAACAATTAAAACCACATTAACTATATCTGACCTTGTGTGAGTTAGATATTGCAATCCTCTAATCATAGATCTGTAATTCTTCTACTCAATAGTAGGTGTCTCATCCTTTGTAGATAACTTATGTATAGTTACCACAGGTTCCCCAAAAAGTTTACATATTTCCAAATGAAACCTTTTTAGTAAATCTTTCAAATACTTAGTCTGAGAATTAAAGATTCATTCTTTGTCCTACACAATTTGTAATCCTAGAAAATATTTCACCTCTCCTATCATGCTGATTTCAAATTCCTTCCTCATTTCTTTTGGAAACTTGTCACTTTCATCATCATTTCCTACAAATATGGTATCATTAAAAAATATTACCAAGATCATTAATCCATCATCAATTTCTTTCTAATATAGATTACTATCTACCATGCCTTTTCTATATCCAAGCTTGTTCAAATGCTTGCCTAACCTTGCATACCAGGTTCTAGATGCTTGCTTCAATCTATATAATGCTTTTTTTAGTTTGCATACTATATCCTTGTCATTTGTCAAAGTACAACCTTCAGGATATTCTATGTGCACCTCTTCTTCAAGTTCTCCATTCAAAAATGCTAGCTTGACATCCATCTGATATACTTTGAATTTCTTATGTGCTACATATACTAATAATAACCTTACTACCTCTATTCTTGCCACAAGAGAATAGGTCTCATCATAGTCAATTCCTTCTTGGTGTGAGTAACCTTTACATACTAGTCTTTCTTTGTTTCTTACAACTTCACCTTGTTCATTCATCTTGTTTCTGAATACCCATTTAGTTCCTATCACATTCTTGGTGATTATTTGGGGACCAATTACCATGTCTCATTCTTACTATTTGATCCAATTCTTCTTCCATAGCTTCTTTCCAATATGTTGGAGTTCTTTTTGGTAAAGAACATATCAAGTGGATTTAAATCTGATACCAACAAACAAAGACTAGGGACAAGTCTAAGGATGAGCTAAATCCTATGTTCAGCAAGGCTAAATCTCAGTTCTAGACCAATTAACAGAGTCATCAAGACTCACTTCACTTTAGGTTCTGCTAAGCCAAGGCGGGAAAACCTAAGGGATCTTTTTGATTAACTTGATATTTCTCTATGCAAGACTATCCCCTATAGAAGAAATGGTCAATATCTTCTATGATTGCCGACAAACTTCCAACTACAATAGCTAATTACAACTTGAAGAAAGCACAAAAAATGAGCCATGATTGACAATTCTAGTTCATCAAAACATAAAATGGGAAATTGATATTCATTAAAGCTTGATCTCTTAGCATAACCCGGGTATGCAACAATAGAGAACATGTGTCCTTCAAGCTGACCAGTCCCTTATCCATTGGGCATCAACTAAACTTTAACAAGCAGATGAATACCTAAAGTATACTCATATATTTAGGCATATGATCTATCTATTTGACTTGGAAATAGACATCAATCTTAATAAAAATTCTCATACTTATGATGATATCCTCCTGGTGTAACCCATAATCCAATTAGTATAAGCAAGTATTTACATGGATCTTTGTTCCACTAGCAAGTTTATCTTGACATACAACCTTTTAGGACTACAATTAAGTTTAAGCTCTTCATTCTCAAACACAAAATATTGCCAATAACAGAAGTAGGAGATGAGAATTAGAATGAAACTAAGGAAAAAATCTTGTATTAATTTCACTAAAAACAACACATCATCTGCATATTAAAACTCAAAAAATACAAAAAGAATGACTATGTAATATAACAAATGCCTCCAAAGGAATACAATATGTTGTTCACAACATGATAACACTAAGAAAATGGTATCACAACTATGAGAAAATCTCAAGAAATTGGAAACAGATTGATCTCACAATCCTCCTAAAATATCCAAAGAATTGGAACCCCTAAAATAAGTAGAGAGGGAAGATATATATGAGAGAAGATATTTCAAAATTTGGAAGGTGAATTTGACATGTGTCCCCTTTGAAATAATCTTCAATCTAAAGTTTGCTAAAACTGAACTTCCTCATCTACCTGCAACTAAGATCATAAACGATGCACAAATATCTGATATATCTCACCTACATAATCTACAAATATCTCATGGAGAAAATATCAGATATTCGTCACAAATTATAATGGGCTTGAAATCTGATGTTAACATGTCACTTCTGCTTTGCCAAGTAATTCAACTTGTGCTATTGCCAAAAAACATAATTGCTTCCAACTACATTAAAAACCATCAAATCTCTCTTTAAATTTTTGGAGAAGTCAAATTAGATAAAACAATAATCAAATCTGGTTGCAATTTCATCTACAACATTAAAATTGTAATTTTCATTGAGAAGCCACCGAAATCAAATAACCTCATGTAGTTGCTACTGACTAATACTTGCTCAAAATCTGATTACAAAAATGGAAAATTCACTCTTTTCCAATTCTGACAGTATATTACACTGCCTATTTTGGACAAAAATTGCCCCCATGAGACCATTTTGAAAATCAGACCCCCCAGACTGAATAGAGCAATAAAATTTCAAAAATTTAAAATTTTCATATAGTTGAACTATATAAAACTTTTTAAAATACTTCAAATATATTTAAAATTTAAAACTCATGCATTCACATCATTTTGCAATTTTTATTTTTATAATCATTTTTCTTTTCTCTCTTCTCTCCCATTGCCATGTGTCAATTTTCCATTTGATCATCATTACCCAGTGGGTCCCGCACCATTATGCATTTGAAATTCTTTTAATTAATTTTTTAGTTCTTGTTGCACTTTATTTCTTGATATTTCCATTGTAGCATCTTATCTTCAAGATTTTCCCTCCTCAATCCTATGACAAGCCTGAATGCTTCATATGAACATATTAATATATAATTAATATATTCAAACCTTTATTTTTTAAGCCTCCCTTCTCTAGCATCGTATTTCCTAATTCTTAGGCCTTCGATCACACAACAAGGTCAAAACATCATGAGACATCAAAATTTTTTCCCAAATCATATGACAAAGTCGTAGGATTGGGGACCTTTGCTTTTTCATTTACAATCTTACAAATTTGTCAAATCATCGCACAACCACAAAGCTCATCCCTCGATCACATGACATGGTCATAACATCACAAAGCCACATGAACAATCCTCCCAATCATATGACATGGTCAAAACTCATTGACCAATGTATCTACTAGCTGGATGAAGGTGGGGGGGGTCTCCATGTGAGGGAGCATGACATGTGATAGTGTGTGTTTGAAGACACTTAAACTTTGTGTCCCTTGGCATAAAAAATAAGCCAAAAACCTACCTCATAGTACATGTGGGATAAATGGATAACCCCAGCGTGGATCTCCATCTCCCTTGTTGTTTCATGCAGACAACCTTTGTAGCAGCTGTGGGTACCAAGAAAAAAAGGTGGACTGCCTTGCATTTTTTAAAATTAGTTCGCTATAGACTACTCCCATTCCTTATAAGTGGTAGGCTAGGTGAAGCTCCCATGCATGAGCTATGGAGACCTTCGAACTTCCTCCTTGCTAAAATTGTGGTTTGCAATCGTTCTTTATTTTTAATGTGGGGTGCTATGATGACCACCTATTATAGGCTATGGCTCCCCTTGTTTGATGCCATGAGATGTCTTTTCCACATTGGACATGGATGTTCTAGCACTCCCCTGCCATGAGAAACCCTCTTCATCAATGGGCGGCTCCCTTGTTTCCTCTAAAAATAGATGCCCCTATTGTTGGTATCTTTTTTACATGGCATGAAATGCCTTCTATCCTATCATGGGTGCTCCAAAACATGGGCTACTGGCTACTCCTTCCATGCAGCTTCCTCCTCAATGTGTGAAGTTTCTTTTGTAGTTGTTTTCATTTTGTATCAGATCCCATATAAATTCAAATAAATTTCACCTTTGACATGAGGAAAAAACCTATTAATGCCATCATTGGGTATCTCAATCATGCTAAGGACATTGGCCCTCCTCTATTTTTTGTGGAAACTTCATCCCTCAAAAATTCTAATGCCGTGGATTGCCCAGTACCAAACATAGATGCTCTGTCCTTCAACATTGTGGTTTCATCTCCTCTTCCGAATCTTTGACTTGTACAAATTTTCATCAACCTGATGGAATCAGTCAGGCCCCTAAGTGGGTTCAACTAATTTTTGTTTTTGTTTTTAAACAACTGACCTAAGGAATAATCCATTGAAAATATTGAACTAACTGGAACCTAATTTGATCACAAATTGACCATTAAAAACTCATTTTATCAATGTTCTTTAAATTGTGATTCACTGACAGGAAGGCCTGATAACTAGCTTTAAAAATAGATATAAAGATCTAGTCGAGCTTTGAAACTTTGGATATCTCATATCTCTGACACATTCAATAGGCCTACCAAATATTTTCATATGATGACATCAGGGTCAAAAGATATCAACCTCCAAACATGCCTACTTAAAATTACTTGCAATTAAACATGTCAGAAAGTTGGAAATTGCATGTGGTTTTGGTCTTGAAAACTAGGCAAATGGGCACAGGAGGATCTAGAATCTGGGTCATTGGTACTTTGTTATGAAGAGAATATAATACTATGATTTGGGCTCATGAAGACTCATGGGACACATTTGACGAAGGTCTAAAGTTGGCTACTTGGATTTGCAAGATAGTGAACATTAGTAAAACAACATTTTTTGCAAATGGAATGACCTTGGAAAAGTGTGCAGACAGATTCTTCAAGACTTGAAAACCTGTACACTTGTAGTAATTTAGAGTGGAATATAGAGGAACAAACCATTTGATCTAGGTAATCACAGATTCAAAAACATGACATCCCAAACAGGCTCCTGATCAATTTGCATTTCTATTTATCAGTGAAGCTCTAAAAATTGCAAATGGAATCGCGTTTGAAATCTCATCAAACAAATTTTTCATAAGCTCAAAACTGGAGCATTGAAAGTATTTGACCAATAAAATATGATGTAAAATGAATTTTCTCATTTGGATGAACTGGTCAAAAGTTATAGCTTGTCAAACAAGGCTACCTGAAAATATGAACAAAATGCAGATTTGCAACAAAGGCAACTAACCAACTTTGAGGGGTTCTAAACCTAGTGGAATGGATTCAAAATGAATTGAAAATTTGAACATAGGTTCTTTGATATGAATATTAAACATCCTCAAAGTGGCAGGTCATGAATCAAAATCGGGTAAAAGATATTCAAATGCAAACATGCCCTCCTGTCACTATTTGACACTTTGGCAGAAAATGCAAAACGGAAAACAACTCAAAATGAGACTTTGCAGAATGGTTCAAAATGTCAATTTATCATTAAAAAACATATGGATAGGCTGAATGAAGGGTGTTAGAAACATAAAACACCACAAAGGCATTAATATAACTGCTAGGTACATATGCATGAAGAGCATCCATAAAGGCTCAAAACTTGGACTAGGTACTCAAAATGGAAAAGCAATTTTGAGCACCAATAGAGGCTCTTTCTAGGGATGTATGCCCCTTGCAAGCATGGCAAGAAATCAGATCTCTAGAAGAAGTAGACCACTCAAAAAAACTTCTCGAACAAAACTTTGAAAACAAAGAAAACTATTCTAACTATACAAGCTGGTGACCCCAGGCCATCGAAACTTCTTCAAACCTCTTACCTCTATCAAACCCTTGATTCTCATTTTTATCTATTTGAGGTAAACTAGAATTTTTTTTTCCATCAGTTTCACCATACACATAAAAATTCTGAATTAGCTAAGCTGGTAAAACAAAATAACTTTCCTGACTTTCATAGTGCATACTAGGGACATCCTTAACATATTGCTCATTGTGAAAATAGGGTTCAGCATGCTCAAATATATCAGGATCAAACTGATAACTCTCTTTAACAGATGAATTATGCATGCTATCAAACTTTGGAAAAGGATTAGACACACCTTGAAATTATATATCTCTATATACAGCCGATTGACAATCAAATGAGTATCCACATTTATACTCACCAATGTCTTTATCAATGACTGAAAATAATTTGGGGCTCTCCACTAATTCTTCACAATTAGCAAATGGATTAGTCACAACAAAGCATTCATCATAAAAATTTATGCAAGGTGCTAGCAAATTCTCAATAACCACTTCATCTAACAACTTGCCATCATCATCACAATTAAAATCCTGATTAGTACTTACTTCATATGAATCATCATAAAGCTTATCACAAAGTGATAACTTATTTTCAAAGACAACCCCATCAAGCACCTCATCTTTGAGCTCAAAAAAAGCAGCATCATTAGAATATTCACTGTCACAAATGGAAGAAGAACAATTTGATTTGTTATAGAAGTATAATAGTGTGTCACCGATAAATTCATCCTCTACTAAATCTAAAGCCTTTTTGTCTTCTTCAAATAAGGGATTGATCACTCCATGTAGGGATCCTTTTTTAATGTTCTAAGAAAGATTAGGCTAATCATATCAAAATCTTGATCATATAAAGCATTCGTATAAACCTTGAAACCATTTCCAGCATCATTTTCATGAGAACTTTCAGCATGTGAAGAAAAATCAGAATTAGATGAAGACTCACTTTCCATTTCTTCTACCATGCATATAGTAACGATAAATACATTCTCTTCATTATCTTGTTTAGGATAACCATTATGAAGAGACCATGATTCATTCCTAAACCCTTCACTACATGCTACAACTTTATTGTCTACTGTAAAAACATTTGACAATCCTTCCTTGAAGTCTTCATACTCAAATTCACTATCATCAATTTGACTCACCATTTCTTTATCTTCATTGACTAACTTATTTGTAAAATGTAAAGACTAAGATGCATATTCACTTTCAGATTCAGAAAAATAAATCATATCTTCACTTTCATATGAATGTTCAATTCCATTATTGCTTTCTTTTTCTCCTATTGCATTCAACTCATATGAAGACATCTCATCATCACCATCCTCATTCTCATTTATATGATTCCTTTTAGCATTCTATTCTTTTGACTGTGACTGAGGTAACCTTGATTCACATTCTTCATCTTGTGTTACCCTTCCATGGAATGTCAGATTGACAATGTCAAACTCATCATTAGAGACATGACCCTCAACCTCCTTAATTTCACAAGATTGAGATTTAGATATAGCAACTTCATGTCTATAAATAATAGTAACATTATCATGTACATAATTAGCACTATAAGAATTCGCTACTGTAGTTAATCCTTGATCTATAATATCATCACATTACTCACTTCTATCATAGTCTAGAATATACCATACTACTATAACATCACAAATATATGTGTCTTGATTTCTAATAGGCTCATTCTTTTCTACACACACATCTTGATTTAAAAATTCAATCTGATTATACATTACAATAGCGGAGTTGACATTCTGATCTATATTTGAACACTCAACATGATACTAACCTTGATTTTTGTCTTCATTATGCAAGCAATCGGCCTTAGAGAAATGATTTCTAGTAAGTCCATACTTCAAATTGTACTGCATAAAATTGTAACCAAGATTATGCAAACCTCAAACTATGAACAAATGAACAAGAAAATGACAAACAAAGACCATTCCACCTCTACAACTCAACAAAGGCGTCCATAAGAAGCCTTGTTGGTGTATCTTAGATGGAGAGTATGTTTGGTATGCTCTTAGGAATACAAAAATGGATGAATCTCTTGGATGTGTGAATGCAAGTGTGAGTGATGGAATATGTACCTAGACTAGATGATATGAGAAATCAAAATGACAGAATGATGATGCAATGATAGAGATTCTAATGGTACCTAATGGATGATAATGACTTCTAATGACTCCTAACCTTTTTTTGCCCCAAAAATCTTGAGACAACCCGTCTATTTAAAGTAGATGGAGGAAGCATCTAGAATGTGTTTAGAAACCACTAGGAGATAAGGATAAGGATTGACAACTAAGCACAGGAGATAAGGATAAGAATTGACAACTAAGCACCTTATCTCACATTCTAGATAGATGGATAAGACTGATGAGGTGGCATGTGTGTGTAGAAGGTTCCTATGGTGTAGACAACATGTGCTTAAAAGATATATGGACCCATGTGATGACAACTCATATGAATACACATACTTCTAGGCGGTTTGGATAAAGATTAAATTAAATAAAATTTAATTTAATAAAGGTCTAGAAGACTTAATGGGAATATGGAGGATTTTAAATAAATAAAATTTATTTAAAAAAGGAATATGTGGAGAATCATGTGTTAATTTAAATTAACACATTAGAGCTAGGAGTATTTAAATTAAATTTAAATACTTAGACAAAAATGAACCTATTTAATTGAAATAATTTAATTAAATAAGTAGAAGAATGTGACCATTATTAATTAAATTAATAAAGTCATTCCGGACAATTTTTAGTGTCTACATTTTGCCCCTCTTTGATGTGATGTCGGGACAACATCATATCAAAGAAAATACAAGTTGCCCCAGAGAAGATAGGAGAGGACTGGTGACAACGAAAAAAGGAGAAGGGTGATGGAAAATGATAATCTAAATGAAACTTAACTACATGATTGCAAGAGATTCAATTGTGTTCATATGGAGAGCAAACCTTATTTTAATATTGCAAGAGGAGTTATGCACCAAATGCTATAGAAGCATAGATGACAAGATTCCTTTACGTGTATTAGACTTTTAACACAATGGATGTAGGTTTTAGAGTCATGAGGGAACAAATAACATATATGCACTGGAGAGGTTTGGGCACACCCAAAGTCTTTTTAAGGAGCTTGGTGGAAAGTGTGCTAACCCGCTGCCCCAGTAAGCAATGCATTAACATAACTTGAAACTTACATAGATGTGCTAAAGACTCATGAAAATAGATCATATTGCAAAATAACATGTGTAATCAGGATAAGCTGTTCAAATGATACCAGGATATGGAAGATCGAGGCACACTGGGGGAGGCTATCACTGACACACAAAGATAAAATTAACAAAAAGACATTATGACTAAGTAGTCATTCAATTCACCATGCTTGCCATGAACCTGATAAATTTGTTAAATTTGTTATGCCTGTGTAGGAAGGATTCATCCTGTAAGGCAAAAATTGATTGATTGATTGAATTGAAATGAGATATTTATGATTGGTTGCTGGCAATGACAGTAAAAGGAATGATGTTCTCAAATCATTGAGTCTAAATGTGAATTTGTGTAAGCTTGTTTGCAATCACTATTTGATGAGGTTGGTTTTATGGATGGAATCTCAATGTAGTGAGAATATGGATAAGATAAGATAAGATAATGGATGAATTGAATTGGAATGCAATGGAAGGAATCGATTATGAAAATAATAAATATTTTGCTAGAGGAAAATGTGTTGAATGGAATACTAGAAATTTGATCAAGGTAGATGAAAATAGAATGAAGGAATTGATTATGGAAATGATGTGAATGAAGTGATTGGAAGAAGAGAATATGATGAGATTAGAGGATAAATGAATTGATTGAATAGATTGGGAGACTTGGATTGAATTTGATATGAATGAATAGATAGAATGGATAGAAATGAATTGATTGAATGATTGTAGAATAGACATGAATGAATGTGGAAGATTTGGATTGAATTTGATATGAAGGAATGAATAGAAGTGAATAAATGTGGAATAGAATGAATTGAGACCAAAGACAAGGGAGAGCCATAGTATTTGTAAATGGAAAGGAAGGTGGGGTAGATATATGAATGGAGGAATAATATGGATGACCAAAAACTATAGTGTCAGATAATGAGGAACCAAGAACCATATTTCAAAGGAATGACGAACAATGCCCAATTCCAAGGATATGAAAATGGAAGGAAATAATGGTGGGGAAGGATTGCCTGAAAATGGACGGATGGTGTGAAAGCTCTCATATGGAGGAAGAGAAGGCATGTGCTCTTCTTAAGCATGTATGAGCATTTTTGTTGTTGTGCCTCTAGTATTGATTATGAGCATGGGTATGAAAGTGGAATGAAGGAAGGCATGAAAAAGGGATAATGATACGAAGGATAAAGAGGAGGGATAATTATATGAAGGATATAGATGGAAAAGGGATAATGATATGAAGGATATGAAGGAAATGTGTGATAAGAAGTGGATGAAATGAAAGGGATAACCAAGATCAAGGGTATATGGAAGAAGGATAGGCATGCATAGGATTATGGATGGAAAAGATATGAATGAACATGAAAAGAGGATGGGAATATGTATGCATATGGATGGAAAATGGATGCATGAACATGAACGTGAAAAGAACTATGGAATGCAAGATAGGGATACCATGTCAAGATCAAACATATGGAAGAATGTAGGAAGTATATAGGATAATGTATGGATAATGGACACCAAAGGCTAATGAACAGTAAGATGGGAGCATGAAAGGATATGTATAGAAGGTTTGTATGGATAAAGCGCAAGGGAAAATGGAAAGTGTAAGTCAAGATCAAATATGGGAATGACAATGGATGATAGATGGAATATGGAAGATAGGTAAGGAAGAACAATATGGATGGAACTTGCCCCTAGTGAAAGTGGAAGGCAATGGATACATAGTAGGAAAATGAAGGGAAGACTTAAGCATCTAGGTATATGGATGTATCCCTTGATATTTATGCTTCTTTAATTTGTTTATTATTATTTTATTTTCAAGGAATTGTTGGTATTTTCTCGTAGATGTTGATAGGGTAAGGAAAAGAATGCTAAAGTGAATTGGGGAATAGAAGACAATGACCTATGAAAAAGTTTTGATTAAGGGAGTTGAGTAGGTAGGAGGAAGACATGGTTGATGGATACTAGGTTGGAAGACTTGTGAAGGAAGTGGAAAGATCTTCATTGGAACACACCTTGAAGGGTGGTGGAAAGGAGTAAATTGTGAAGGATATGTAAGAGAAATTTGGAATTTTGGGATATAGGGACCCAAAATGGATGAAGGAGAAGATAGAGTTGGGATGGCGGATTTGGGTGTATAAGGACCCAAAATGGATTTGGAAAATGGAGGTTGGGAGAATTTATGAAGGAAGGAGGCCTTTGGATTAGCAGAATTGGATGTCACTTGGAATCTTTCTTTGAGATTCATTGCTACATTAAGTAGCTTTGGTATCCACATAACTTTTGCACTTTTGATTTTTAGCCTTTGTGGCTTTTTGATTGCATTTTGGATCTGATTTTTCTTTTTTGGACATGTTGCTTAGATGGGACATGTTGATCCTTACGATTTTGTGGATTTTTGACTTTGTTTTCTTTTTCTTTGGCATCCAATTTACTTCCATTGGCCATGGTATGGGTGCATGAAGGTAAATAAGATGGAGAACATATGGAAGGTGAACGTTGGAAGGAATTCAAGGACATGCGCCTTTGTTGATCTTTACTAGGACTATGAGGGGATAAACTAGAAAACGTGGATAAGATAGAAGGATGCATATAAGGACCTAATATGGAAGGAAGGGAAGAAGAGTTTGACGATGGAACATAAGGACCTAGAATGGATGGACTATAAGAACCTAGAATGGATGGAATATTAGGACCTAAAATGGACTTGGAAGATGAAGGAGGAGAAGTTTTAGGTGTGGAAGGAAGAGTTTTGGAATTGGAAATAGTGGAAGGTGTACCAACATCATGAGGAATTATTTTTTTAAGGGGATTCTTAGTATTCTCAACACAGGATGCGAGTCTAGGTGTACCGGGTTCATGAGGAAATTGGATTAGTGTGATAGGATCATGTGAAGGAGTAGGGTTATGAGGGGGATAATGAGGAATAATAGGATCATGAGATGGAGAAGGATCGTGAAATATGGATGGAGAGGTGCATTGATCTTGACCTGAAAGAGGATCATTGAGTGGAACGAGTGGATTGTGAGATGGAATGGAGGGAGTGGAACTATGCGATGGAATACTTTGATCTTGACATGAAAGAATATCATATAGCTCAAGGAGTGGATCATGAAATGGACTAGAATCATATGAGGACATGGAAGGAATGGAATCATGTGGTGAAAGAAGATCATATAGCATGGTAAGTGGATCATCATATGTGGGCATGGAGGAAATGGAATCACGAGATGGAGTAATTTGATCTTGACATGGAGGAGTATTAGTGAATGGAGTGGGAGAAACTTTTTCATGAAAGGGAATATCTATGGATGGTAATGCTGGAGATGGAATGGAATCAGTAATGTGTGTGGTAGGTGTAATGTCTTGATCTTAATTAGGAGGGGAATCAAAAGATGGACTAGGAGGGATGGATGAATCTTGAGGGATAGTGGAATGATGGGATGGAGAAGTGCTCAGATCTAGAGGAGAAGAGGAATCAATAACATCATGCTTTGAAGGAAGGTCTTGAGATGGAACTAGAGGTGTGGCTTTGGGTGATTGGCTCACATTATGCTGAATTTTCAATCTAGCCAAAAGTGATGTGAAATACCCCTGACGAGGTGGGGATGACATTGTTGGAGGCTTAGGAGATGATGTTGTTGGAGGATTAGGGGATGATGTAGTTGGAGGACTAGAGGATAATGTTATTATAGGATTAGGATTTTGTGGAGGTGGAATTATGGATAAAGGATTTGGATTAGGTTCATAGTAAGGGGGATTACATGGAGGATTAGGATTGGATGGGACATGAAAACTAATGCCTTTGAAATATGAGAGATAATTCTTCATTTCCTCCATTTTCTTGGCAAGGGTTTTTACGTCTAAGGCATTGTGTGAGCCATGAATGGAATTGTATGGAGTGATATGAGAGCTAGAAAATGAAGGACACATAGCAAAGAAAATGACCTTTTCTTGCAGACTTATTTTGTCCAAGAGTGTATTCTTTAGTTCCTCAATTCCTATGGCGAGGTCATTTATGACGGAGGAATTATATTGGCTATGGATGGAATTGTCTACAGATGAAGGATAAGGAGATAGATTTCCCTTGTCAAAGGTAGAAGAATGATGAACATGAGATAGATTAGAATTGAAGTGTTGAGAAGGAATTTGATATGGAGAAGATACGAGACCATGTTGTCGTGCAATATTGTCAATCATTGAAAGAAGCAGATTTGAATCCATGGATGCAAGATGAAAGGTGATGAAAAGATTTGAAGAGGGAATATGAACTTGGAATTAGGAGCTTTGTGCTGATTGGACTTTGATTTGATTTGATTTGAAATTGATTGCACTTGATATGATTTGATTTGATTGAATTTGAATTGATTTAATATTGATTTGGTTTGGATTTGGATTGGATGACAGTTCGATTTGATTTGATAAGAACCCTATGATAGTGCAAACAAAGTGAATGTTTGATTTGAATGAAAATTCAATGATAAGACAATGCTCCTATGTCCGAAGTAGAACATGTGATGTCAAATTGAAATAGAAGAAGATGTGAATGAATTTTTTGAAAGATTGATTATGACTTGGATGACTGAATTTGACAAGGGATTGGATTAGAAGAATGTTGATTTGAAGGATCAAATTAAGAATGCATAATGAGCTTGACTAGGGAAATTGAATATGAATAATGATGAATCATGACTAGGATGAAGATTAGGAATGTGATTGAATGACAAGGAAATGATTTAGATAAATAAAGAGGATGAAGATGTCAAGTAGCGTTTTGAATGATGAAGAAGATATGTAAGAGGGAATGGTGTCTTGGATGGAAGGAATATGTCACGTGAAATGATTTGGAATGATGATTAAGAAGAGGTGTTTTTTTTTGTGTTTTTGAAATGTTTTTGATTTTTTTGGATTTTTGAACTTTTATGATTTTTTTTTTTGAATTTTTAAGTTTAAGATGCAAAAGCAAACAATGAAATATCTACAATACAAATGTGTTTCAAACACTCCAAACACACCAACAGTCCTATAAGGTTGAACTAGGTTGTACAAGGCTCAACTAGGGGATGTCCTCGATATACGCAAGGTACGTGAGGCCCAAATCTATAGATGAAAGGAAATACTGCCACACAGCCGGGGGGAGACAGTAACCCAATCTCCTCCTTCACTTCCCAAAGGTATAAAGTTCTTTGGGGCTTAGCCAAGAGTGACAATATTACACTTCCAAGAGAGGTGACTTTTGATTCACCTCCCAATTTTTATACTCCACCAGAATGCTAGAGTTGAGGTCATCTCAAAGGGTGATGAAATCCCCAAGCAAGCCTCCTAGAAAAATAAAAAAAAGTCCACTTATTTCTTGTGCACCCAAGATCACCCAAAGGCACAAGGGGAGAGAATACGTAAGTGGACTTGGGGTTTAAAAGACAGACATTCGTTGCCAAATAAATTTTAAGTTTTCTAATCTAATTGAAGACACACGTGATTAAAATGTACAATGTTCGTTTAATGTTGTAAAAATCAGGCACATGAAAAGCAAAATTTTTTTTAGTTTTTTGAATGTTTTGACTAAAAAGGAAAATAAAAATAAAGATCTAAATGCCTTTATGCACAAAATAAATTTGATTCTAAATAAAAGTAAAGGCCTATTTGAAGGAAATAAAAAGCAATTTTTTTTTTAATTTTGATTTTTTTAATTTTTTTTTTTTCTAAATTTTTTCTTTGTTTTATTTTTATTGTTTTAATTTTTTGCTTTGTTGTTAAAGATAAATTTATTTATTTATTTATTTTAATAACATGCAATAATAAAGTTTTATAAAATAAAATGTGCGGAGGAGTGAGGGTTTCAACGTGTCGGCCGCGGGGAGAAGCTGGGGGGCTTGCACAGCGACAACCGTTGGGTGCTGCTGTGGTTGCGGGGCAGCAGAGCTGTGCATGGGTGACGGAGAATTAGGGTTTGATTCCAGAGAGGGAGCCTGAGAAATGGCTACCACATCCAAGGAAGCCAGCAGACAGACCGAGTGGCGCGATGGCCATAGTGAATGAGCAGTTATTGGCAGCGGCGGGCGACTGTGAGTAGAAGAAAAAAAGGCAGGGGCGGCAACAATAGGTTGCGGCCGTGGGAGAAAATAGCACTGCGGGGAGGAAGAACAGCGCCACGGGGAGGAAGCGTAACCCGCTGGAATCCAGCGGTCAGAGGTGGAGGCTAGAGTTAGCACTCAGGGGCGGAGCAGCGTGATCGGCAACAAGGGGCATGGAGGTGAGGTCGGAGTGGCAGCGGTGTGCAGCAGAGAGCATAGGGTGCGGCTCCAGGATGCGTGTGGAGACGTTGGCGGAGGCAGCGGTGCTGAGAAGAAGGGGAAGCCGCTGGAGAGGCAGCGGCACCGGGAAGGAGAGGGAGCCATTGGAGAGGCGACGGCATCGGGAAGGAGAGGGAGCCGCTGGGGAGGCAGCTCGGGCAAATGAAATGCAAAATTTTTTATTTTTCCTTTTATTTTTAAAATTTTTTTTTTTAATATTTATATTTTTAATAAACACACCCTCCTTATATTTATTTTTAAAATTTTCTTCTCCCCTCCCCATTAATATGCACTAACAAAAAGAAAATAACCCCCCTATCTCACTTTTTTTTTTTAAAAATAACATAAATGACATAAAGAAAAATGAAGAAAACCTACCCCAAGCCCCTATATATTTTTTTTACCCAACAAAGAAGAACAAAATATAGGGTACTCATCTCATGCACTCCAAAGATGGTGACGGACCTCGCAGCTTGATTAGATGCTCCTTACGTAAGTTAATCTCCAACCGCAAGCCTCCAACCTTAGCTTGAACAAATTTGAACCCGTGAAGTGGGTCCCACCGAGCGTGCCAAAATGTATTGCATAAAATTGTAACCAAGATTATGCAAACCTCAAACTATGAATAAATGAACAAGCAAATGACAAACAAAGACCATTCCATCTCTACAACTCAACAAAGGCATCCATAAGAAGCCTTGCTGGTGTATCTTAGATGGAGAGTATGTTTGGTATGCTCTTAGGAATACAACAATGGATGAATCTCTTGGATGTGTGAATGCAAGTGTGAGTGATGGAATATGTACCTAGACTAGATGATATGAGAAATTAAAATGACAGAATGATGATGCAATGATAGAGATTCTAATGGTACCTAATGGATGATAATGACTTCTAATGACTACTAACCTTTTTTTTGCCCCAAAAAGCTTGAGACAACCCGTCTATTTAAAGTAGATGGAGGAAGCATCTAGAATGTGTTTAGAAACCACTAGGAGATAAGGATAAGGATTGACAACTAAGCACATGAGATAAGGATAAGAATTGACAACTAAGCACCTTATCTCACATTCTAGATAGATGGATAAGACTGATGAGGTGGCATGTGTGTGTAGAAGGTTTCTATGGTGTAGACAACATGTGCTTAAAAGATATATGGACCCATGTGATGACAACTCATATGAATACACATACTTCTAGGTGGTTTGGATAAAGATTAAATTAAATGAAATTTAATTTAATCAAGGTCTAGAAGACTTAATGGGAATATGGAGGATTTTAAATAAATAAAATTTATTTAAAAAAGGAATATGTGGAGAATCATGTGTTAATTTAAATTAACACATTAGAGCTAGGAGTATTTAAATTAAATTTAAATACTTAGACAAAAATGAACCTATTTAATTGAAATAATTTAATTAAATAAGTAGAAGAATGTGACCATTATTAATTAAATTAATAAAGTCATTCCGGACAATTTTTAGTGTCTACACAAATTATTTTCAATATCTATAGTAGTCATAAAGGCCTGATATAATGTCTGAAGCTCTTTATCCCTTAACTGGTAGCTCATTTTCTTGTCAAATGCACCAAGGTAAACTATTAGGCATACTTGATCCTCTGGTCTACATTTTTTAGGGATCTCATTCAAGGGTCTTACAAATCTAATATTAAACCGAGGAACAAGTTCACCATTCTTAATATCAATTCTTAAAAATTTACTATATGAATCAAATATGCTAACCCTTTCTCCAAATTGCTCCATGAACGCTACATGCAACTCACCCCAAGATAAAATAGAACAAGCTAGTAAGAAGTAAAACTAGTCTCTAGCATCATCTTCTAAAGTTTGAACAAATAATTTCATGTGCACATCCTCATGAGAAATCTCATAGTCACCCATCAAATCATTGAAAACTTGAACATGTTGACTAGCTGAAACAATATGGTTCCCACTAAATTTAGACAAATATTTTCTAATGTCACGAGGAATGACATTTGAGAAACCATAGATACCATTGAAACATAATGGAATGTATCTCTTGGTAGAAAAAGATCTATGATTTTGGTCAATGGACTGCATGCTAGGTGAAAAGAAATTTGCCATCTCTTGCAACCTTACAACTCACCAAAATAACCTTTAGAATTTATATCTTGTAGTAGATCTAAAAACTCATCTACCAACTTAAATCTCTAACATATTCCAAGATGTCAATACATTTTCTAAAACTACCTTTTATAGAATATGCTGAGATGCATTAAACACTTCTCCTACTTAGTGCTGAAATATCACTTGATGGAGAAAAAACTTTCGTATAACTTACTTTCTTGAAAAATAAATTCAAGAAAGAGGAAAGTATCTTATATGTGATGCTTGAAAACCTCTTCAATGTCATGAACAACATCAAATTCAAATCTTTTCTTGATTTAGTAATTCTTGCAAAGCATCACCCACTTTATTTACAACTATTGCTAGGGGTATGACATAACTTCTTCAAAACTACATTCCAACTATTGCAAACTTCACAATATCCTTCACTTCACAAATTGCATTGGTGTAGAGATATAACTTTGATTCGCCACTCACTAAGTGAGAAAAGATTTTCCCAACTTGCAGAAAACAATAAGCTGGTCCAGAATTTATAACAGGTATTTGAAAACTCACACACAACCTTGGAATTTCACACCCTTAACAAAGTGAAAGAAAACATATTCTTCACTCTTGAAAGCACAACAACACTTTGAAAACACTCTCCAACTAAATTGACATGGAATCACTAGTGACAATAATATCTTTCTTCAACCTTCAAAGCTACTACTGTCTTAGATAAAACAACACTGGGAGGCATGAAACTTCAACATGACCTTGCTACTAATAACAAACTTTACACATGGCTTTCTTGTAATTGTATTGAATCACCTTCAGATTGCAATACTCCCCGATATAGTCATAATTTTGTTGGAGTTATTTTTGGTAAAGAACATATTAGGTGGATTTGAACTTGATACCAAGAAACAAAGACCAAGGACAAGCCTAAGGATGAGCTAAATCCTACATTTAGCAAGGCTAAATCTCAATTTTGGACAAATTAATAGAGTCATCAGGACTCAATTCACTTTAGGCTCTGCTAAGCCAAGGGGGGCAAACCTAAGGGATCTGTTTGATTAACTTGATATTTCTCTATGGAAGACTATCCCTTATAGTAGAAATGGTCAATATCTTCTATGATTTGTTGACAAACTTCCAACTATAATAGCTAATTAAAACTTGAAGAAATTACAACAAACAAGCCATGACTGAAAATTCTAGTTCATCAAAACATAAAATGAGAAATTGATATTCATTAAAGCTTGATCTCTTAGCATAACCCAAGTATGCAACAATAGAGAACATGTATCCTTCAAGTTGACTAGTTCCTTATCCATTGGGCATCAACTAAACCTTAACATGCAAATGGACACCTAAAGTATACTCATATATTTAGGCATATGATCTATCTATTTGACTTGGAAACAGGCATCAATCTTCATAACAATTCTCATACTTATGATGATATCCTGCTAGCGTAACCCACAATCTTGTTAGTATAAGCAAGAATTTACATGAATCTTTGTTCCACTAGCAAGTTTATCCAGGCATACAACCTTTCAGGACTGCAATTGAGTTTAAGCTCTTCATTCTCAAACACAAAAGATTGCAAATAACAAAAGTAGGAGATGAGAATTAGAATGAAACTAAGGAAAATGAAACTCTTGTATTAATTTCATTGAAAAAAATACATCATCTACATATTAAAACTCAAAAAATACACAAAGAATGACTTTGTAATATAACAAATTCTTCCAAAGGAATACAATATGTTGCTCATAACATGATAACATGGAGAAAATGGTATCACAACTATGAGAAAATCTCAAGAAATTGGAAACAGTCTGATCTCACAATCCTCCTAAAATCTTCAAAGAATTGGAACCTCTATAATAAGTAGAGAGGGAAGATATATATGAGAGAAGATATTTCAGAATTTGGAAGGTGAATTTGACATTTGTTGTAATGCCCTACTCGGAGATCCTTGGAAACAAGGATGAAAACAAGCCAGAATAAATTTTTTTATTTTATTTTTAAACAAGTGTAAGTGCACATGAAAACAACATACACGGATCATACAGATCACAATGGAAGACTTAACGACCATCTTAACACCCAATGGATCTCCAAACGTCACCACTAACCAAAACACAAACAAAAAAACATAAGAGATCGACCAAGCTAAAAGACCAAAACAGACTCCCGAAAATTGGCTAAGTTTGAAATCTGAAGCCCTGAAATTTCTTAGAATCTTAATCTTAGCCCGTAGAGGTCTGAAACTCATATCAAATGAATCGTCGCATATATTAAAATATATCTTAAGTATAAGAATACGTCAACTTATACTTAAATGATATATTTTAAACTCTTAAAAAGTTTGGATCATGACGAAAAGTGCTCGCAGTCCGCCCATGCAAGTTTTTACAAAAATTGTGCGATACTTTAATGCAGCATAGAAAAGTGTCGTGCAAAATTTCTCAAGGAGTGCGACACTTTCAGGGACTGGGTGATACTTTTCCTTAAGGCGTGCAACACTTTAACAATGTCACATGACACAACTCTAAGAGGTGTACAATACTAGAAAGTGTCGCGCGACACTTCTCAAAGAAGCATGTGACACTTTACAGAATCACACAATACATTTTGTATGGGTGTGCGACACTTTTTAAATATCACACATTGTTGAACAAATGTCACCCATACAAAACAAAAACACTTCCAGAACTCAAAAACAGGGAAAATTTGACAAAAGAACCTCCACACTAGGGACTACCAGATCCACATTTTGAGGCTAGAACACTCGAAGAAGAACTGAGTGACTGAAATACAGAAAATGGACTCTAACATCTAACAAACAGAAAAGGAACAGTATAGAAAGGAAACATCACCACAACTGAAATAACATCATAAAGAACAAAACAACCATAAGTACGTAGTTCCTCCCAACCATTAATGGCATCATAAGACTATCGTGGGCCCTAGCCACCCCCCGCACATAACATCCCAAGCCACCGATCAGATTATTGTTGCTGTCATGATAGGGATATCACTACTAAACATGCTACAATATAAGTAAATGAAATCTAACATGCTAGTAGAAAGCATAAGATAACCCTGTAATCAGATAACAACATCTACTATATGCTAAACATCATAATAAGGAATGCATAAAACCAACATCATGTAAACATGGAAAACAAAATCCCAATGAAAGCATAAATCACTAGAAAGCATACTCTACAAATTGAAGTACCAAGTGATACATCCAGCAATGATCATGCTAGAACAATAAACCATCTCTATACACCGGTCTCTAGCAGTGGTGAAGGTAGCTATGCCTCCCAACCATGTGGTACCTATAGGTCCACACCCACCGTGCTGATGGAGATAATGATCCAACCACAAACACACACAAAACAACATCCATGGCTAACACACTTGCCAAGCAGTATGATGACTGACTCCAAGACATAGACAATGCATAACTACAGGTCGTGGTCAGACATCTCAATGGGCTACTATGTAGGGGCTAACATCATAGAGAGTCACTTGGCATCAAAAAGACCAAGCTTGGATCGTGTGTCCTTGAACTGATATGAGTGCTCACACATTGTGTCCTTGAACTTAATCAAGTGCTCACACATTTTATTATCTTAAATTTTATTACCACCCAATATTTTATTTAGTTATCACTTATATAAAGCTTCCTCTACCAACCCATGATGCCATGATTGTCGGGTTGTAGGATAGAAGCCCCCTCCATATGCTACCCTACCCTACCCATGCTCATCAAATGGTGAGTGCCCATAGGCATGCAAATTTCCAACCCAATTCCAATGATCATAACTTTTGAAAGTACCACGAAAGCTCAAGACTCACAAGTCATCCGATAATGTATGCGCATGTACTCATGTGTGGCACACCACCATCACGAAGATCACAACAAAAAGGACTAGAAGAGAATGCAAGGCAACAAGTCCCTCAACTAAAAAAAATTGAGAGGACGAATGCAACACACATCCCAATGCATCAAAAGATGCAAAAGTGGTCTAACTGGTATCCAAACGAATCACCTAGGCCCACAAACCAGAATGTGCCAAGAAAACCCGAGAAAATAGGGTGGCACACAAAATGAGGTAAAAACCCCAAATTTTGGAAAAATCCCAAAATTAAAACACCATTTGGCCTTTGGGTTCTAAAAGCCCAAAAATCCAAAAATAATTTAAAATAGACACCGTATGCAAAAACGACCAGCATAACGGCCCAAAAACCCAAACCCCCATTTCAAAAATAGGTAAAACATTCATACCTGACCAACTAGGAAGAACTAGCACACAAAAATGGTGGGGAACACTAGTTTATAGCCTCCTAACATAATGCTACAAGAAACAAAAGCATAAAAATAGCAAAAACATTAAAACAGGAAGGCCCTACCTGACAGCGAAAAGGGCCGAAACTGAAACTCGTAGAATAAAATAAATAATTCATCGAAACTACTGAAATTGACGGCAAAGTGAGAACTCCTCGAGCTAAATCCAACAAGACCAACCTCGCAAAGATCCCTTGCTCACAGCTCCCACAATATTCAAAACAATAATCCTTCAGAAGAGGATTTCCAAATTTGCTTTCCAAATTCAATTTTCCAAAATGTGAGAAGTGAATAATGAATTCACTTTTCTAATATTTATTCATTTTTGAGTGAATAGTTCATTATGGAAAAAGCTAGCTAGAGTAGTTAAACTCTGAATCAACCCAAATGAAAATAGGTTATTATCCATAATGAAAATTCACCTAAGGCAAAGCTGCCAGAAATTAAATCCAAAAAGATTTAAAACTCAAAAACTCAAAATTATAGAAAATCACTTAACACTTTCGCAACAAATGCGAACTTCTAAATGCACAGACATGCTCACTAGTCTAATCACATAATGCAATGAGTTTAGATTTACTAATCACCAAAAGGTTTTAATATAAAACAACTAAATAAGGATACATCGACCATATAGGAGTGACATTGGCAAAATATGAATAGCTGGATCACTAACTCCATAGGCCATTGCCAGGGATATAATTTTTGCACACTAAAACACATGATCAAGTGCAATTGTATATAACATAATAGCCAAAGCAATTAAAGCATTAAATAACTCATTAATCCATTTACACCACTCACATTTGCATTAATCATAAAAGACGAGAATGAAGTAAATAACCAAAGCATAAGGTCCATCACATCATAAAAACCATAGATGTGACCAATACATCATATAACTAGATAATTGGATATCATAGATCTACTATCATCTCAAAATAGCATCAACACGCAAATATGATAAACTGAACAGCATAGCAACAAGGCATCTATGGTGCAGAAATCAAAATATAACATTCGACCCTCGGGTCATCTCAAGGTACAAATATCAAAAGAGTATCAAGTATCTCTCGAATCAAAAATAGACAAGGTATAGACTGCAAACATGAGAGGCACTACATGTCTCCCCTTTGAAATAATCTACAATCTAAAGTTTGTTGAAACTAAACTTCCTCATCTACCAGCAACTAAGATCATAAATGATGCACAAATATCTAATATATCTCACCTACATAATCTACAAATATCTCATGGAGAAAATATCATGAATTCATCACAAACTATACTGGGCTTGAAATCTGATCTTAACATGTCACTTCTACTTTGCCGAGCACTTCAACTTGTGATATTGCCAAAAAACATAATTGCTTCCAACTACACTAAAAACCATCAAATCTCCCTTTAAATTTTTGGAGAAGTCAAGTTAGATAAAAACATAACCAAATCTGGTTGCAATTTCATCTACAACATTAAAATTGCAATTTTCACTAAGAAGCCCTTGAAATCAAAAAACCTCCTATAGCTGCTATCGCTGATACCTTCTCAAAATGTAACTGCAAAAATGGAAAATTCACTCTTTTCCAATTCTAATAGTATATTACACTACTTATTTCGGATAAAAATTGCCCCCTTGAGACCATTTTGAAAATCAAACCCCCCAGACTGAATAGAGCAATAAAACTTGAAAAATAAAAAATTTTCATATAGTTGAACTATATAAAACTTTTAAAAATACTTCAAATATCTTTAAAATTTAAACCTCATGCATTCACATCATTTTGCAATTTTGATTTTTATAATCATTTTACTCTTCCCTCTCCTCTCCCATTGCCATGTGTCAATTTTCCATTTGATCATCATTACCCAGTGGGTCCCACACTCTTATGCATTTGAATTTGTTTTAATCAATTTTTTAATTCTTGTTGCACTTTATTTCTTGATATTTTCATTGTAGCATCTTATCTTCAAGATTTTCCCTCCCCAATCCCACGACAAGCCTGAATGCTTCATATGAACATATTAATATATAATTAATATATTGAAACCTTTATTTTTTAAGCCTCCCCACTGTAGCATCGTATTTCCTCATTCTTAGGCCTCTGATCACATGACAAGGTTGAAACATCATGAGACATCAAAATTTTTTCCCCGATCATATGATGAAGTCATAGGATTGGGGACCATTGTTTGTTCATTTATGATCTTATGAATTTTTCAGATCATCGCACAACCACAAAGCTCATCTCCTGACCACACAACATGGTCATAACGTTACAAAGCCACATGACCAATCCTCCCGATCACATAGCGTGTTGGTGTTTTATTTTGATGTTACCAGTACTAAAACTACTAGGCGACAAAAGGCTTAGTACCTAGATATCAGTACATACACAACCTAAAGAATAGCCAATTCTCATTATCACTTGCATATGCAACGTATTAGGACCCAACTTCAATAAAACCTTAGACGGTTTTCTACTCTTTTGGCTCTGTAAAACCAGGGCGGGTGCACCCGGGGATGGTTCAAAGATGGAATAATTGTATGAGAATTATTCTTAGTTTCATTTTGATTCTCATCTCTAAATCCTTAAACATATAGGTAAATAACAGATAAACACATCCCTTGAAACAGATATGGCCAAGAAATCTTCTATAGCTCTGCAGATGTTTCCAACAACAATGGCTAAATGAAGCTAAAACAATCTAGGCAGGCAAGTGCTGGCCAACTTTGAAAATCTTACAGGAAAGATAAATGAAAATTGATTTTATGATGTGTTTTGAAAAAGCTAGTTATAATATACTTCTCTTTTGGCTGAAATACTCTCGATCAGTGCCTAATCCATTGGGAATTCAGAGTCAAGTAAATTCTTAGATCTAATTTGTTGCCTTGCAACGAATTTTCATCAGCAATTCTTACCAGAATTTATCATTCAAAAATCCTTATTAACACCCAAGCAACCTCATCACATTCATCAAAGCCTTTACTTAATCCATTGAATTAACAGCAATAACAAATGGATGTACAGTCTTACTAAATTGCAATCAATTGCATAAGCTTTTACTCACACAACATCAAGGTAACTCAATATTAAAAAGGAGACAAAATTCAGAGAAGAACAGATATGGGGACAGTTCATAACTTGTATTCATTTCCTTTGAAAATGATATATCCTTTACAAAAGACCCAGAAAAACCTTCAGAGAAGAAGCACAGTTCTTTTTACATTCATCCATATCTCAGAGATTTTGACAGAAAAAGCATACTATAAATTTCTTTCCAAAAATATTTGGACCAAAAAAGAACTAAGCACAACACTTAGTGAAAACCAAATTCGGACCCATCTTTAGCCTTGGGATCTCACTTAAATAATGTGAGATGCAACAAGCTTCAGGCTACAGTAGGTGACAGGTGTCCTTCTTTCGAAAAACAAAAACAAGAATAATAGAAAGGTTGATTACAACAGCACTTCTTGGCGGGTCCCTTTCTGTTATGCTTCTTGGTTGTTATGATCTGTTCTCGCAATCATTCCTCATCTTCAGAGTACATATCCATAAGGTCTGCAAGTGATGTATCATCTTCTGTTACATGCAAAATCACTTTAACCTGGGGATTTTCTATGTCATCATTGCTGACTACAAGAGTAACTATTACTCTTACATCTTCCTCGTCATCTTCTCCTGACATCTGTTCACTAAACTGATCTTTCCATCTGTTGAAAGTATCATCATCTGGCCAATCAAAACTTAGGGTTTCTCTTTGTATCTTTATTAAAGAATTGGCATTTTCTTCTAATTCATCGAATTCTTTTCTTATATCAGCATAATACAATTGTATCTTTACCAGCTCTTCATTTGTTTTGGCCCAAAACCAACAGCCAGTCTCGCTGATGATGTTTTTTATTCTGTTATCAAATAATTCATCCATTTCCTTTTTCCATTTGTCCTTTTCCTTTACTGTATCAACAGTTTCTAAGGCACAAGGAAATAGGGTGAATTTTTTAGCAAGGTATCTTGAAAAACAGAGTGTCAATTTCCTCTGTAAAGAATCTCTTTTATTTTCAAAGTTATCTAATTGATTTAATAAATCAAAAATTCTTTCAACCTGATGGTAAGGCATTTGAACTGCAGAGATACAAACAATTGTAACATCATTATTCCTCTGTCTCCACTTCTGTGCAAGAGAGTCTAGTCCATTCTTTCCTTTATTTAACTCATCTATGAGGGTTACAATCCTGGTCAGCTGGTCATAAAAATCTGACCATTGTATTTTATCCCTCAAGTATGTCACACCCTGCTTCCATTTCTCTTCCTGCTGATTTCTAAATTCTATCTGCCACTCATGTAATTTGGTTTTTTCTGCTTCAAATTCCTCTGCAGTATAGAATTGGGGTCTTTCAGGGGTGTCAGGTATCTCAATAATAGGGGTTAATCCCACAGATGACTGTGGGGGATATGCAATTCTCAATGTACTGGATTCTCCCACTTTTCTCTTTCCAAGTACCTTTTCCAGTTGAGATATCCTATTTTCTAACTCAATTCTCCTCTTCACCTCTTGATTATAGGCTTCCACCACTACTTCATATTTATTATGCATATCCATCATTTCCCTCTCTTCTCTTTCCGCAGTAGCCAGGGCAAATTTAGAATAATCCACATTCATGTGGGCTGCCTGTACATTTGAAGTGTCAGCAACTCTTCTTACAATGATACTCCCTGTCAATCCTGAGTCATCAGGCTGTGATGAAGTAACTCTAGATCCTCTTCTCAGGGACCACATAACAAGGGCAACTTGATCATTGCTGAATGCTGTACCCAAGAATTCCTCTTTATTCAGATCTTGGAGTCCTAAATTATTTGAAACAGAATTAAAAACTAATGCGTCAGCAATGTCCCAATTGGGCAATAATAAAACATTAGCATTTTTTACCATCTGTCTTCCCTCATCAGGGGTTATATTTTGGAACTCTTGAACCATTTGTTCCTTTATTAGATTTTGAATGGAGGTCTCATCCATTTCTGAATGTTCTGCTCTCATATTATTGCACCTTTGCTCAAAAATGTGCATGTTTACTCTCCACGCAAACTGATGGAAAGCCCTAGATCTTACAAAATTGTTATCAGACAAAAAATGCTGACTGGCTTGTTCCAAAACAGGGTCCAATTCCCTTCCTCTGAAATCTTCTGTAGTTAATTCAAAACTTGGTACAGGGGGTTCCTGAGGGTTGCCTTCATCAATCTCTGCTTGTGTAAAAAAAATTTCTCCTTGTGACCCCATTTGTTCAAATTGCTCACTGGTGAGTTGTTCTTCCTCAACTCTTATTGGGGTTTGAGAAGGTGAGCCACTTTCATCAGGGGATTCTTCCTCCCTTATTATTCTTCTTCTTTTGGGGGAAGGTTCAGGGAGTCTTTCTTCTAGGACAGTGCTGGAAGATCTAACAATCTGTTTTTCTTTATGCACAACGGGCACCTGCTGTCGGACAATAGTATATCCTGTTCTCTTCCGTACCACCAGTGGACCTATTCCAATGTTGGGAGTGAAACCCAATTTTCTCATAATTTCTCTAGCTTTATCTGGAAAAGAATTAATAAAATGTTGTTTCTTCTCATTCATTACCTCCATTATCTCAGAGAAATTACTCATGAGCTTATGTACTTTATCTGCATTGTTTGCAGCATTACTAAGAGGACTGAAATTTTTATCAAAACAATTAATGAATTCCAAAACTTTTGAATAGACTCTCCATTTTTCTTTCTTTATTTCTTGCTCATGGAGAGAATATTCATTTCTTATTACATCTTCTGAAAAATAGAATTCATGCTGAACTGGACGCAGCTTGATTCTCAATCTAAGGGCAGAGTTAAAGAAACCTTCTATATCACAAAAATGAGAGTGAGACACTGCCATTTTGTATTGATCCAAAAATTTATGGAGAAAGGCCCACCCTTCTTTAGTTATCACAAATTGGTGGGCTATAGTACAAGTAGGAAAAATTGATCCTGTCCCCCTTTTGTGCAAAAAGGCCTCCTCCACTCCTCCCAACTGCCACAAAAATTCAGCTATCCCTACCTTCAAGGGTACCTGATAGGGTAACACATGGGGTGTTCCTTTGAAACCATAGACCCTGATGACCGTTGAGACTGAATATGGGATAATATCTCCCCAATTATGTGAAACTTTTAGATTGTGGGTTTTGTCCATAGGCCTGATAAGGTGCATTAATGCCTTAGGGATTCTGGGATTATCACTCAATAAGAGGCACCTTAGTTTGGAGGCAAAGTGCCTATCAAATCTGACGAAGCTAGCATTTTCTGCTTCCCAGGTCATGTCTGCACTCCATAATTGGACTGGTAGTGCTTCCCCTTCTTGTTCTCTATTTAAAACCATTTCTTTACCAAAATAAGTGGCCCCTTTAAAAAGAAACATATGCATCAGTAAGGAATACTGACCCCAAACCTTTTCCACCTTGCCCTGTGCAATCCCCACCAATCCATGATGGATCTCATTTGCCAAGTAAGATGCAAAATCAAAAATTATTTCCACACCAAAAGAAGAGATTTGGGTGATCATATACATGAAGCTCACCAGAATAAAATCTTCTTCGCCCTCTCTGAAGACTCTGCACAGGGTCCTATATATCTCCACTGCCCTGGCATTAAAACATGATTTCTTGAAGGGCTCTTTAGAAGATGATGTTATGGTTGGGAGGCCTCCAATTCGGCCTATGTGGGCTTTCAGTGCACCCTGTCTAACTACATCCCTCTTGGATATATATTCCTTTTCTAAATCTGTCAGATTAATGGGCACATGATACATGGTGAGGGGTCCCAGACTGAATACCTTCCTAATCTCCTTGGGACTGATGGTAACTAAAGCCTCACCATCTATTCTCCTCACTACCTTAGTGGCTTGGTCATAGTTTTTTTCTATGGCTTCAAGCAGGTGAAAATCCATGAACACACTGGGAACAACAAGCTTCCCAAGATCAAAATTCCAAATGTTGGCATGAGGGGCATATAACTTTCTCTCTGCAAACCATTTCTTGAATAAACTCAAACTAGTCTGAGCAGTTTGAGCATCCCGGACCCAATTACCCTTATCATACAATCCATCAGCTACCCTAAGCCTAGGATTGAGTGAGGTCAACCTCTTAACTTGCACCGTTTCTACAGTGGACTCAGGAAGTAACTCAAGCAAATCATCATGCACATTTCTATCCAGGTAGTTTACTGCTCCTGTAAATCCCTTCTTAGGAGGCATCTTGGGCTATCCTCTTTAAAACTTAAAAGCTCACAAAGATGATAGTAGTTTTACTTACTTGAATTCTGTCTCAAATCTCCTTTGAATTCCTGCAAAATTTCAACAAACAGATAACTTGACAATTTCTTATCAACCTTGGCACGCTTTTCTTTCAGTAATAGCTTCTGCACAAGAATGGCTTCAAATCTTTTCTCGCGTGAAATGAAACTGATGCAATCTCTCTGTATTATACTCTATTTTTTCTCACGGACGAAGCTTTCTTGTCTAATTAATACAGAGAGTGGCACTACATTTTTTATTTAAAACTGCGCCGTCGATCTTCAAAGATCCTACGATCATGCGGTACATAGAGAACAACTAGGAGTTATACTTGCCATGTCAGTTATATTACCCAATGAGAGCTTGCCACGTACATAATTCTTTCTTTTGATGGCGCTTACCTTTAAACCCACTGACGACGGAGAACACGTATCAGCATGTCGCTACTTCGTTATGCATAAAGAACTAGCACCTTGCCATAACGAGGCGGCGACAACTGTTGATCGGACCAAGAAATGATCGAACGATACGCTATAGGACTTCTTAAGAAAGAAGGCGGTGGGCCCATATCGCTATGTCTCTATAATTATCTTCCTTGCAACTCTTCATAATGAGATAGCGAGCTCCGTTGATTCACTTCAAGCTGACGTTCCAGATTTCTTGTACATTTAGTCAGGTAGGCATTAATGAGAATCGGATCTCTGCATAGCTAGCACATGTCAAATTTTATCAGTCACCTGTCATTACACGTTATCATAGATCTTGCCGATCTTTTACCATTTTACGGGGCCTCGCTAACTCGCTAATGGTGAAGCACCTCAATTTTCCGATAGCGAGGTAGCGAGCTTCAACACTTTAAAGGATTCCGTGCCGGAAAAAGCAAGGGGGTACCCGGTAATTACTTCTGTTAATTAAAACTGATTCTGACAATAGTATTTATGACAGGTCATGCCACCTGGTGTAATTATGACACAAGCAAGATGCAATGTCATCACTTTCAGATTTTCACGTGGCCTCACTACTTCGCTAATGGTGAAGTGCCTGAATTTTCCGATAGCGAGGTGGCGGAACTTCCGAAAAAACATCAACATTCCGGCTCTGATGTCAGATATTCTAGTGGGTCCTTTTCCCCCTTTTTATGGTGAATTGCTAAGTGTACCTGCACAATAAAGCAATTAAATAGCAAATCTCTGATCGCCGCATGTTCACTTCATGGTCCCACCACTTAAAAACTCGACACTCGCTATCTCGCTATACTTAATGAGCATGCAACTTTCAATAGCGAGATAACGCCATCGGTAGATCTAAACGGATCTGACGGTAGGGACAAATAGTAAGAAAGGTAACTCGGGAGAAAGGAAAAGGAATACGGAAGCATATTCGCTTCTTTTGAATTTTGAAAATTTTTGCGCCCGACCATTTATAAATAGGGATGAATGTAAGGCTTACATGGTGAGTATTTCTTATAGATGGTTTATCCAAAACCTTATACTTCACTTAGACATAGAACATCTGACTTTTCTATGGTTTAACTGAAAAATTTTTTTACTGCAGAAAAAGTCAGACCAACATAGCGTACTCAAATCTCATTGATTGATGTATCTACTAGTCAAATGAGTAGGGGGGGGGGGGGGGGGCTCCACGTGAGGGGGCATGATATGGAACAGTGTGTTTTTGAAAACACTCAAACTTTGTGTCCCTTCACATAAAAAATAAGACAAAAACCTACCTCATAGTACATGTGGGATAAATGGATAACCCCAGCATGGATCTCCATCTCCCCTATTGTTTCATGTAGACAATCTTTGTAGCAACTATGGGTACCAAAAAAAAGAGGTGGACTGCCTCGCATGTTTTTTAATTAGTCTGCTATAGACTACTCTCATTCCTTATAAGTGGTAAGTTGGGTGAAGCTCCTATGCGTGATCCGTGGAGACCTTCCAACTTCCTCCTTGGTAAAATTGTGGTTTGCAGTCATTCTTTATTTTTAATGTGGGGTGCTATGATGATCACCTTTTATAGGCTATGGCCCTCCTAAATCCGATGTGCCCCCTCATTGTTTAGCATGAGGCTCCCTTCGATTTTACTTGCTACCCCTTTTGTTCATGTAATATGAATGACTCTAGTTGTGATGTGGATTATCTGCCTCTTTAACATGAATGGCTTCCTCATTCTTGCCTTGGCATGGAGCTTGGCTTTACTTGCTATGGATGTTTCCCTATCTCTAGTGGATGCCCTTCTAGCCAGCATGGACGTGGGTCTTCCTTACAGATCCTCCCCAACTGTGGATGTTCTGCCTCATTCTAGACTATAGCTATGAGGTGTCTCTAGCCAGGGGCTCCCCTTGTTTGATGCCATGAGAGGTCTTTTCCAAATTGGACATGGATGTTCTGGCACTCCCCTACCATGAGAAACCCTCTTCATCAATGGGTGGCTCCCTTCTTTCCTCTGAAAATAGATGCCCCTACTATTGGCATCTTTTTTAGATGGCATGAAATGCCTTCTGTCCTGTCGTGGGTGCTCCAAAATGTGGGCTATTGGCTACTCCTTCCATGCGGCTTCCTCCTAAACATGTGAAGTTTCCTTTGTTTTTGTTTTCATTTTTTATCAGATCCCATATAAATTCAAGTAAATTTCACATTTGACATGAGGAAAAAACATATTAATGCCATCATTGGGTATCTTAATCATGCTAAGGACATTGCTTCTCCTTTGTCTTGTGTGGAAACTTCATCCCTCAAACATTCTAATGTCATGGATTGCCCAGTACCAAACATAGATTCTTTGCCATCCAACATTGTGGGTTCATCTCCTCTTTGAAATCTTTGACTTGCACAAATTTTCATCAGCCTGATGGAATCAGTTGGGCCCCTAAGTGGGTTTGACTAATTTTTTTTTTTTTTTTGAACAACTAACCTACAGAATAATCCATTAAACATGCCAAACTGACTATAACATGATTTGATCACAAATTGACCATTAAAAAATCATTTTATCACTATTCTTTAAATTGTGATTTGTTGATAGGAAGGCCTGATAATCGGCTTTAAAAATTGATATAAACATCTGGACGGGCTTTGAAACTTTGGATATCTCATCTCTTTGACACATTAAAAAAGCATACCAAATCTCATCATATGATGACATTAGGGTCAAAAGATATCAACCTCCAAAAATACCTACTTAAAATTACCTGCAATTAAACATGTTAGAAAGTTGGAAATTGTGTTTGGTCTTGGTCTTGAAAACTGGGCAAATGGGCACATGAGGATCTGGAATCTGGGGCATTAGTACTTTGTTATGAAGGTAATATAATCCTATGATTTGGGCTCATGATGAGTAACAAGACACATTTGGCCAAGGTCTAAAGTTGGATACTTGGATTTGCAGGATAGTGAACATCAGTAAAACAATATTTTTTGCGAATAGAATAACCTTGGAAATGTGTGCAAACAGATTCATAAAGACTTGAAAACTTTCAAACTTTTAGTATTTTAGAGTGGAATGTAGAGGAAAAAACTATTTGATCTAGGTAATCATGGATTCAAAAATATGACATCCCAAACAGGGCTCCTGATCAATCTACATTTCTAATTATCAATGAAACTCTAAAAGTTGCAAATGGAATCGTGTTTGAAATATGACCAAATGGATTTTTCATAATCTTAAAACTATAGAATTGATAATATTTGACTTCTAAAATATGATGTAAAAGGAATTTTCTCATTTGGCTCAATTGGTCAAAAGTTATAACTTGTCAAACAAGGCTACCCAGAAATATGAACAATATGCAGATTTGCAATTAAGGCAATTGACCAACTTTGAGGAGTTTGAGACCTAGTCAAATGGATTCAAAATGACTTAAAACTTGGAACATAGGTTCTCTAGTATGCATATTAAACATCCTCAAAGTGGTAGGTCATGAATCTTAACTAGGTAAAAGATATTCGAATGCAAACATGCCCTCCTATCGCTATTTGACACTTTGGCAGAAAATGCAAAATTGAAAACAACTCAAAATGGGACTTCGCAAAATGGTTCAATATGTCAATTTATCATCACAAAAAATATGGATAGGCTTAATGAAGGGTGTTAAAAACATAAAACACCATAGAGGCATTAATACAACACCTAGGTACATATGCATGAAGAGCATCCATAGGGGCTCAAAACTTGGACTAGGTACTCAAAATGGAAAAGCAATTTTGAGTACCAAAAAAATAGTCATCTTTACATGCTTCATATGTATTTTTAGGTTTAACTTTAGATATCAAACATAGTTCTTCATTGATTCTACTTCTTGTCATCACACCTTTAACTCTAATTTTGATGATTTACTCGAGTGGATCATATTTTTACCTGAAGTAGGAGTTATCTTACCTCTTAGCTCTGTTGAAGGTTTTGAGATTTTTTTCTTTCCTTAGATCTTCTTGATTTTGAAAATCATTGTTAGTCTTAAAGAATACTTCATCATTCATTGGTTTAGTAACAACATTTTGATCATTTGAATTGTAATCAACTATTCTTTCTTGTATCCTGAATTTCTCATCAACTCTCACATTAGCACCTTCCATAATGGTCTTAGTTCTTAGATTATAACATCTATAAGCCTTGATTTTCAATGAATAAAAAAGAAACATACCTTCATCACTTCTAGCATCAAACTTACCAATATTACCATCTCTTTTGATATAACATTTAATGCTAAATTTTTTAAAATACTTAACTATAGGTGAGTGACCAAACCATTATTCATAAGGGGTCTTGTTTGTGTCTTTCCTAACTTGAACTCTATTCATAGTGTAGATTGCTATATTCATAGCTTCTCTCCATATCTTGGATACATCATTCTCAGCTAACATATCTCTTGATACTTTTGTTACTGATCTATTTCTTCTCTCTATTATACCATTCTATTCAGGGATTCTTGGAGTTGATAATTATCTTTTGATTCCATTAGCTTCACAAAAGATATTAAACTCATTTGAAGTAAAATCTCCTCCTCTATCTAATCTTAAGCATTTAATCATCATTCCTTATTCATTCTCAACTCTATTCGTGAATATCTTGAACTTATCAAATGCATTAGATTTTTCTTTAAGAAATGCAACCCACATCATTCTATAAAAATCATCAACTAAAATAATGAACACCCTTTCACCATAGAGTCCTTTAGTCAATGTAAGACTACTGAGATTTTTATGTACAATCTCTTATTTTTTCTATAGTAGTAAACTTCTTACTGGGAAAAGAAGTTCTGTTATGCTTTACCAATACACACTCCTTGCAAATTGTGTTAGTAAGGTTTACAATATTAGGAAAATCTCCAAGTGCAAACATACTACTAGTCTTCACAATATTGTCAAAGTTTATCTGACAAAAATCTCTTATGCTATAACCAATTGTGATCTACCTTTGCAATCAAACATGTCATCTTAGTAGAATTCAACTAAAATACATTACCTCTAGATCTGGTTCCTGTTCTAGTTACCTTTCCATCTTTATCTCTAATCATGCATGCCTTCTCTGTGAACTTCAACTGATAACGTTTTTCAACTAGTTGTCTAACACTTAAAGGATTGTGCTTCAAGCTATCAACAAAATATATATCCTCAGTGTTAGTCTTACCATCAAGAGTTATAGATCCAATATCTTTAACTTGATATGTTACATTGTTTCTAAATCTAACAATGCCTCCGTCATGAAGTTTGAAGTTTAAAAATTTGTTCATATCACTAGTCATATGATGTGAACAACCACTATCAATTATCTAATTAGATTTCCTTTCAACCAATGATACCAAAGCCATTTTCTATGGATTTTGTTTTTTAATAACTACAAATCAAATTTCATAGTCACTAGTACTTATTGCTTGTTCATCAAAATCATCTTCTTCATTTGCATACAAAATTCCCTATCTCTTCTAGGTTTTTAAATTACCTCTATAATTTTTCTCTCTTTTAGGTCAGATGAATAATGAACATATCCATTACAAGTCCAACATTTAAAGATTTTCTCACCATCTTTTTCTCTTCTTATCAAAAGGGCTACTCCTTCAATCTTTCTATCCTCTTAAGTTTTGCTACTGCTAGCAAAGTCTCCTCTAACACTTGTGCTCCTTGATAAACTAGGTCAAATATTCAAGGCACTGATAATTGTTTCTATTTTGGTCAATTCTTTAGACTGCCTAAGCTTATTCTCAACTACTTCAAGTCTTCCAAGAAATGTTTCCTTTGTGAAATATTTGGTACAAGATATCAACAATTGTATCATTTAAACTAATGGCTTAAATGGTGGTGTTAAGATCTTCAATATCTTCCATAATGCCTCATAACCTTCTTTGGGTCCTCCTTGAGATCTAATGCCGATAGTAATTTTTAATATTTTTCCTACAAATGTTCTTAAATTCACCTTCCATCATCTTAGCATCTTGAAACACACAAATCAAACTTTGTAACCTCAATTTCTTTGATTGTTCATCACCTTCAAAACTATTTTCCAAAGGTTTCCAAATCATATGAGAAGTAACAAGTGACTTTACCTGATTGTACTCAATTTTAGGAAGTGCAAATAATAATGCTTTGCTAGCTCTCATGTCACACATGAAAAGATCTCTTTCTTCCTTAGTAAAATTTTCCAAATCTTTCTTAGCAATGATTGTGTTTTCTAATTTTATCAAGATCCAATATCCTAGACCCATACATAGCAAATGTGTCTTCATCTTTTCCTTCCAACTATCATAATTTGTTTCATCAAACTTCAGACTATCTTTCTTAAATATATTCACTATTCACTATGGATCTCTCAAAGTTGTTAAACTTTATCTTCAAGGACTTGATGCTCTAATACCAATTGTTACAAATAATAGTCCACTAAGATAATTGAGAGGGGTGGGGGTGTGAGTCAATTATCTAATAACTAAAACATTTATCAACCTTAAACAATCTTATCCATTCAACCAAAGTAAACAACTATCGTAACAAGATGCACATACACAATTATACTAGATATGTTAACTACAAAAACCCTTGATCGGAGGGAAAACTCTAGTGGGAATGATGCCCACAAGATGATGTACTAATATAAATATTCCTTGTTAGAGGATGGACACTATTAGGAGTCTCTTACAATATTTAGTACATATAAGTCTCTATTAGGAGACTTTGAATCCCTATTAGGAGATTCTAACCCTATTAGGAGTTGTAAGAAGATAGAAGGACCTACTGTCCAAA